>JAKSZT010025547.1:114963-193993 GCA_026826555.1 Tolypeutes matacus | reverse complement strand
TTTTTGGGTAGGGAGGGGATGAGCAGTTGAAATACAGGGGCTTCTTTGGGAGTTGGAGGTTGTCCTGAGTACTGTTGTGGCAATGGATGTAGGCCATTTTAAATCAGCACACACCACTCAGAACTGAGTGGGAGAGAGTGTGGTCTACAGTGTGATCTGTGGTCTATGGTTGGTGGCAAGGCTCCAGGATGTGTAAGTTCATTGAGGTTGGTGGGCCACACTGTGGGAGATGTTTGTGTGGGATGTGGTGGGAGGTGTGGGAGGTGGGCAACATGGGAATCCCAGTGGGTTCCGTGTAATATTTTAGGTAATCTAAGCACCTCTTAAAATATATGTATATATATATATATAAATAACATTTTTGTAAGCAAATACACATATATGCATATATATTTATATATCATTTTGCAAATGTTTGTATGTATTGTGAGAATTTTGATTTTTACCCATAATAAAAAAAATAAAAAATAAAGATAAAAAAAAATAAAAAAAAATAAAATAAAAAAAAGAAGACACTGAGTGAGGCGGCTGTGGCTCAATCAGTGGGGCTCCCGTTTACCATATGGGAGGCCCCAGGTTTGGTTCCCGGGGCCTCCTGGTGAAGGCGGGCCCGCCCACACGGCGTGGTTGGCTGACCTAGTGAGCGCAAGCAGCAAGGGGGGGATCAATGAATAAATAAATAAAGTCTAAAAAAAAAAAAAGAAGACACTGAGGGAACATACTGAAGAAATTGTAAACATACATAAAAAGATAACGGATATGATGGTGATCAATGGCACAACCCAAGAAATAAAAAGACGCTGGATTCATGTAACAGGAGATTTGAACAGCAGAAGAAAGAATTAGTGATTTGGAAGACAATACATCTGAAATCAAACAGATAGTAGAACAGATAGACAAAAAGATAGAAAAAATCCAGCAAGGACTCAGGGATTTAACCAAAACACAAAACACACAAACATACGCATTATGGGCATCCCAGAAGGAGAAGAGAAGGGAAAGGGAACAGAAGGAGTGTTGAAGGAAATAATGGCTGAAAACTTCCCAACCCTATTGAGAGAGATGGATGTGCAGATCCAGGATGCAAATACACAAAATAAGGAATGAGCAAGGGGATATCACTACTGACCCCACAGAAATAAAGAGTATCATAATAGGATACTTTGAAAAATTATATGCCAACAAGAATGATAATTTAGAAGAAATGGACAAGTTTCTAGAAATTCACAAACAGCCTACATTGATGAAAGAAGAAATTGATGAACTCAACAGTCCAATTACAAGTAAAGAGATAGACTCGGTCATCAAAAAACCTCCCAACTAAGAAGAGCCTAGGACCAGATGGCTTCACAGCTGGATTCTACCAAATATTCTGGAAATAGTTAACATCAATTCTGCTTAAGTGCTTCCAAAAAATAGTAGTAGAAGGAATATTGCCTAACTCATTCTACAATGCTAACATTATCCTAATACCAAAACCAAACAAAGATACCACAAGAAAGGAAAATTACAGAACAATTTCTCTAACGAATCTAGATGCTAAAATCCTCAACAAAATACTTGCTAATCGCATTCAACAACATATCAAAAGGATTATACACCATGACCGAGTGGGTTTCATCCGGGTATGCAAGGATGGTTCAATATAAAAAAATCAATCAATGTAATACACCACATAAACAGATTGAAAGAATAAAATCACATGATCATCTCTGTAGATGCAGAAAAAGCATTCAACAAAATACAGCACTCTTTCCTGATAAAAACACTGCAAAAGATGGGAATAGAAGGAAACTTTCTGAATATGATAAAGGGTATATATGAAAAACCCAAAGCTAACATCATCTTCAATGGTGAAATCCTAAAATCCTTCCCTCTGAGATCAGGAACAAGACAAGGATGCCCACTATCACCACTCCTATTTAACATTATCTTAGAAGTACTTGCTTGAGCACTGAGGCAAGAAAAGGATATAAAAGGCATCGAGATTGGAAAAGAAAAAGTAAAAATTTCATTATTTGCAGACGACATGATCCTATACATAGAAAGCCATGAGAAATCTACAACAAAGCTTCTAGAACTTATAAAAGAGTTCAGTAATGTCGCAGGGTATAAGATCAATGCTCAAAAATCAGTAGCATTTCTGTACACCAATAACAAGCAATCTGAGGAGGAAATTAAAAAAAATACCATTTACAATAGTAACTAAAAGAATCAAATACCTAGGAATAAATTTAACTAAAGATGTTAAGGACTTATATACAGAAAACTACACAACACTGTTAAAGGAAATCAAAGAAGACTTAAATAAATGGAAGAATATTCCCTGTTCATGGATAGGAAGACTAAACATCATTAAGATGTCTATCCTACCCAAACTAATCTATAGATTTAATGCAATCCCAATAAAAATCAACATTGTATTTTTTAAAGAACTGGAAAAACTAACTACAAAATATATTTGGAAAGGTAAGAGGCCCCGAATTGCCAAAGACATATTGAAAAAGAAAAATGAAGTTGGAGGTATCACATTATCTGACTTTAAAACATACTACAAAGCTACAGTGCTCAAAACTGCATGGTATTGGCACAAGGATAGACCTACTGACCAATGGAACTGAATTGAGAGTTCTGATACTGATCCTCACATGATACAGTCATCTGATATTTGACAAGGCCACCAAGCCCACTCAGTTGGGAGAGAAGGGCCTCTTTAACAAGTGGTGCTTGGAGAACTGGATATCCATATCCAAAAGAATGAGAGAAGAATACCATCTCACATCTTATACAAAAATCAACTCAAGATTGATCAAATATGTAAACACAAGAGCCAAAACCATAAAGACCTTGGAAGATAATGTAGGAAAGCATCTACAGGACCTTGTAATAGGAAATGGTTTCATGAACTTCACACCCAAAGCACAAGCAGCAAGAGAAAAAATAGATAAATGGGATCTCCTCAAAATAAAAAACTTTTGCACCTCAAAGGACATTATTAGGAAAATAAAAAGGCAGCCTACCCAATGGGAGAAAATATTTGGCAACCATATATCTGATCAGAGCCTAGTATCCTGCATATATAAAGAAATCCTACACCTCGAAAATAAAAAGACAAGCAACCCATTCAAAAAATGGGCAAGTGACCTGAAAAGACACTTCTCCAAGGAAGAAATACAAATGGCTAAATAGCACATGAAAAAATGCTTGACATCGCTAGCTATTAGGGAAATGCAAATCAAAACTACAATGAGATACCATCTTACACCCATCAGAATGGCAGCTATTAAAAAAACAGCAGAATATAAGTGTTGGAGAGGATATGGAGAAATAGGATCCCTCATCCACTGCTGTTGGGATTGTGGAATGGTCCAGCCACTGTGGAGGACAGTTTGGCGATTCCTCAGAAAACTAACAATAGATCTTCCATATGATCCAGCAATTCCACTGCTGGGTATATACCCAGAAGAATTGAAAGCAAAGACATGAACAGATATATGCACACCAATGTTCATAGCGGCATTGTTCACAATTGCCAAAAGTTGGAATCAGCCCCGGTGCCCATCAACAGATAAATGGATAAACAAAACATGGTACATACATACAATGGAATATTACTCAGCTGTAAGAAGGAATAAAGTGCTAACACATGGAATAACATGGATGAATCTTGAAGACCTTATGTTGAGTGAAGCAAACCAGGCATTGAAGGATGAATAGTATATGACCTCACTGATTTGAATTGAGGAAAGTGAACAGTTTCTGAGAACCATTGTCTGAAAGATAGGTTAACAAGGGAGAGAAAGAGAAGAGAAGGTTTTGAGCCATCACACATATGGATATAATCTATGGTGAAGTGATAGAGTATAGTTGCATATTGAAGGATAGGACAGGTGGGTAGTGATATTACTGGGTTTGGTTGTGCAGGGTTGACAGGTGGGTAGATTAGGAAGGGCAGGTTAGAATACCCAGGATACTGTGGGGAGAGTTGGGAGGGGGACTAGGTGAACATGGGATTTGTGGGTATGATGTTGAAAGTACAGGAGTGGGAATGCTCTTATGGCAGTATGACAAGGTAGTGTCACTGGTTTTGGGTGTAGGTTGCGGGGGCACTCAGGAAGCGGTGCATCTGGAGAAGGCTTCTGGGGAATGTGTGAGTGTTCATCCTGTCATATGGTGTTGTGTCAGTGAGTGGGAAGGAGATGTTCCCCCATCTTTGGGAGGACTGATTCACCCAGAAACAGACAGGTGGGTGTCTCTTAGGCACAAAGGTCGATCCTAATAGGAGAGGACAATCAGCATGTCAAGACCTCTTCTTGCATGTAACTATGAATCTTGTCATCCAATGAGTCAAGGCAGGGGAGTGTCATGAGCCCCAGGGGCATGGGGAGGAAGGAACAGAAAAGATCAAACAGGGGGTATTTAGTGGTCATGAGAAATGTTTTTCAGTACCTTACAGTAATGGACACAGGACATTGTAAATATCATAAAAAATTATTAAACTGTGCCATCTAAATTGTAAGCTATACTGTAAACCATTGACAATGTTTAGTAGCTATGTTTCACTATCTGTATAACAGTTATAACAATGCTACCATCCACATAAAAAAGGTTTTAAGATGGGGTGAGGGAAGGGGAAGGAGGTTGGGTATATGGGAGTCTCTAGTATTCTGTGTGTGACTTTGCTGTGACCTAAAACAACTTTGAAAATTAAATGAAAATTTGGGAGACACTGGGGAGTAAGAGGGGGCAGGTGCCACTGTACAGACTGGACACCCAATAACACAGTGATAAAAGGAAAAATGTTAAAATTAAAAAAAAAAATGTCTGTTTTTTCCCATTTTTTGAATATCTCAATCCTTTGATTTTATTTTATTTCTAGTGTTTTTTTTTTAAGTTTCCATGTATTTTATCTCTTATATTTAAACTTATCTTTATTATTTCATTTTCGTATTAATTGTATTTGGCTATTAGATGGGCTTCATCTTCAAGGAAGATTTGGATCACAGAAGGGTTACAGAGGGGGCAGGAGAGAATCATTGGTGGGGGGTGTCTGGGATGGGGTTTCATGGGGGGAAGTTCACCTGAATATACATGAAAGATATATAAAATTGTTCAAAATACCGAGGGGTGGGGCATGGTCACAGTGGGTAGACAATCACTCAATAATTGAGGGAATACTGAATTCTGAGCCTGGAGAGCTCTGCCACATGCTCCAAGGGAGCAGCAACAGTCCCCCGAGTGCAGGGGCAGTGTTTGGCAAAGGAGGAGGGTCCACTGATGGGTTCTTGTTATTGATGACTAGCCTTACGAGTCTTTGCTCTTGTAATTGAATCTTAGCCTACTGTTATGGGGTGCCTAACAGCTGCCACCTGAGAGCCTCTTTGTTGCTCAAATGTGGCCTCTCTCTAAGCCAAACTGACCATATGAACGTATTACCTTCCCCCCAGCATGGGACATGACTCCTGGGGATGAGCCTCCCTGGCAACGAGGGATTAATACCAAGTGCCAAAGGGCAATATGACTGGAAAAAGACCTTGAATAAAAGGGGGAAAAAGTAAAGACAAATGAGTTCATGTGGCTAAGAGACTTCAAAGAGAGTGGGGAGGTCATCCCAGAAGTAATGCTTATGGAAACCTCAGTAGGATCTCATAGAACACCAAAGTGGATATCATCCCACACAGAAGGGCTCCTGAGGGCTCTGGAGACACCCAGGTCCTATATAAGGGGGGATAGCTCCAGAGATTGATGCCTTATCAGTGGGCTCTACTTTGGAATCTGTGCTCCTGAGAGTGACAGGGTTGGACTCAAATAAGTCCTCCCTGCACATGGTCCATCAGTCCCTTCTATTCAAATCTATATGTGATGCTGGAGTTTGTAGGTATACTTCCAGAGACTGAAGCCTGGGCCTGCCCATGTACCAGCTGTGCCTGGAATCTCGGTGGAGCTGCAGCTCCTACTCTACAGCTCAATGGACTCACCCAAGTTACCTGGTGAGGAGATGATGATGGACAACGGTCATCCCAGGGAATGGAGAAAAACTAGGTCTGGGGACACATGCATGGTTTCTAATATAGCGAATGTTTAGCCTACCCTGATTATCACAAAATCAGGACAGTGAGAATATTCGTATGACTATGTCATTCACCTAATCTATGTTCATCTGTGTATCTTTCTGTACACTAGAGTTAGTAGTAGGAATTAGATGAGATAAAAGTACCTGGAAAGAACTTTTTAGGAGGAATGTTTCCATAACTTGTTGAGTTGCTTTGATATTGAAATAAAGTTATTAAAATGGTACAATTATATAATATTTTCTCTGATTGTAACAAAGGTTCAACACTAATGCAAAATGTTAAAATGTGTGGGAACATTTTATGCATCTTTCTGGAAATCTACAATCTCTTTAATAAAAAAATGTTTAAGGCAAAATTAAAAAGAAAAAGATCTTGATACATACCTGGGGGCAGTGAAGTGGTAGTTTCAGTGAAACCTAAAGTCATTTTAGTGTTCTATTACATATATCCTATATATTTATTCTCAATACCTATTTATTCAAATTAATCTCAAAAGAGTCTCTATTGAAATATATTTTGTTAAAAAGGTTTGAATTAAAGTAAAGGAAGTATTATATCTGGAGGTTGCAACCTATTAAAATATGTAATTCAAAATTTTTATTAATTCTAAAGGAGTCTATTGCCAATAAGCCCCAAAAGATAGATTTCATTATATTCTAGAAACAATTAGATTGCTAGAATAACTAATTTTCTAAAGAGCTATAATATAAAATATAAATTCCACATGGAAAGATTCCATCCAATTAGACAATTTGGGGGAATGGTGGAATATGAAAATTTAGTAAGCAAAAACTGAAACAAAGGAAAGGTTATGTAATCCTTAACATTTCTTTGTCAGATTACAAAGAATTTTAAATTAAATAAAAAACATTTGCTAAAATATAGGTTGGAAAAAAAACTGTTTATCTCAACAGTAGGCAGAAATTTGATTACTATAAAATCCTGAAATAAAATCAGCAATACTTACCACCACTGAATCTTCACCATTAAACAAAAGTCAGTATCAGTATTTAAATAATAATCCCTCATCCAAAAACCCTTGCAACTATTTATATTTTGGAGTTTAAAATTGGTTGGATTTTATATAGTAATATAGTGCATGTCATAGAGAAATCTGCAGGGTCTCCAGCAGTGCTCTAAAATTGAACATATTAATAGTTCTTTTATAAAACACCTGCGGAACCAAGATGGTGTAGGTGGCAGAACACCTCTCTCCTACATCGGAGGTCTCCAGGATCCAATCCTGGTGAAGACTGGAGGAGGAGGATGCGAAGAGATGGCAGGAAAACAGACACAGAGAATTGCCCAGCGAATGGACACAAAACAGCAAATGGGGAAAGGGGGGTTTAAAACGGATAAAGTAAATAAATAATTCTTTAAAAAAAAAAATTCAGTTTCCATTAGGTTTTACTTAGAAATGAATCAGTAAGGTATTGTTTCAAAATAATCACTAAAAAACGTAGTTGCTACAGGTATATGGATTTCAGAATTGCAGATCAGGAATAGAGTACCTGTTTATTATATACTTTATATATAATAAATTATGTCTTAATTTTTTAAAACTTTGGGATAAACCTGACACATTAAAGCACAACATGTAACTCTTCTCAAAAATCAGAAATAGTTATTCAAAAATCAGTTGTTAATATCAAGTAACAAAGACTGTCAAGAAAACTACACTGCTTCATACGTTTCTTTTAAAAAAACATGGAATGAAACATTACCAGGTACCTCGGGACGACTTTGGTTCCCAGGGAAAACCAGGATCCCAGCTCCCAGTGCCGCCCACGCTGAGAGGGGACCGGGGACCGCGGCAGCCCCGGGAAGGCACAGTTCTCGGTCCTTCATGATCTCCAACACTTTCCTGACACTTCTCCTCAGAGCTACCATAAAAAAACAACAAAAAAGGCTGACAGAAACATCACCACTGCCTTCCGGCGCCAAGTCAACCCAGGGAGCGGCTGTGTCAACTCCGCGACCGGTACTACTCCGCCTCCCCAACCCTTGACTTTATTGAAAGATTGAAAGCAGCCATGAGTCCTTCCGCCAGCGCGGGAGGGGAAGCCCCAGGAGTGTGAGGGAAAGTAGTACCTGACAGGGCGGGGCTGCGGCGGTGGCAGCCAGGGCTCAAACACTAAGGATGGAAGAGCTCCATGAGGGGCTTCTCTCAACCTTCTAAAAAATAAAGTCTTTACGCCAGTGTAAGTATTTTTAGTACTAGTGCATCCCTCAAACTGAGTGGTCAGATAATAAACAGCTCCAAATTCAGTTATTAGAAAAGACCAAGAAAAGGAAAGAATTTTAGCCGATCAGTTTGCAAAATAAATTATGTTCATGTCCCATACAATCACAATAGGATTTTATCGCCCTTACACGTACAGATCGCCATCTTGGAACAATTACTCCTGCTTTGATCCCTAAATCAAAACTTTGATCCCTAAATCAAAACTGCTCATCTGATCTTGGATTGCCCTACAAGCATCAAATATTACAGAGGCTGAAGTTGCACCTGCCGAGAATGGGACTGAAGCGTTCAGCTCCTATGATATTAGCAGTTTTTCTGCTAAAGGGGCGATGGGGGTTGTGACCACAGAATATTCAGTGCCAGTGTCCACCATGAAAGTCATTGACTGGCCCCCAACTTGTAGTTTGACCATGGGTTTGTGGGGGCCAAGTTCCAGTGAGCCGGGTCACCCCTATTCAGGGTTGAGACCTACCAGCCCAATTAGATGGTCTTGGGGCTCAGGTTGATATTTCCCTTTAGGGATGTTCCCTCTATGTGCCTGAGTCTTTGGGGGGCACTCATTTATCCAGTGTCTACTTTCTTTGCAGTAGGCACATTGGTCTCTGGCCAGGGGTGCCCTTCTGGTGCTTGTCCCCTCTTTTTTGAGGTGACCCTTCCCATCTGGTGGGGTCAGGATTTCCCAAGGCTGCTGCCAGTAGGGAGGCTTGATGTTTTATTCACTTCTTGGCCTCTTGTTCGGTGGCTTCATCTCGATTGATGACTACTTTGTGGGGACTTTTCCAGGAGTTGAGAGATGTTCATCCCTGCAAATCCATCTAATTTTTGGAGCTTTCTTTTAATGTTCATTGCTGCCTGTGCAACAAAGGTGGCATTCACCATCCTCTGGTTTTCCAGAGCTTCTGGGTCAAAAGGGGTGTAGATTCTGAAGGACTCACAAAGTCGTTCATAGAAATTTCCCAGAGATTTGTTGGGCTTTTGAGTAACAAAAGTCATCTTTGTCGTGTTTGTGGGTTGTTTTGCCCCTTCTCAGACCCCTCAGAGGAGCGCTTCCCAATATTGCTGGAGTGCAGCCTGCCCCTGATCAGTGTTGAAGTCCCAGTTCGGTTGAGCCTCTGGTGCTGCCTCTCATGCCCAATCTTCCGAGTTTAAGATGCCAGTAGGGGCCTGCTCCTGCAGCCACTTTCGGGCTTTCATCAGAATCTGTCGTGTCTCCTCCATATTAAACAAAATCAGGAGGAGTTGGTGGCAATCATCCCAAGTAGGACGATGGGTTTGGAAAATGGATTCCATGAGATCAATAAGGGCCTGGGGTTTTTCCAAGTAGCTACCAGTTTAAAAGGTCTATAGTTATGGGGCTGGTAGTATAAAACAGGCCTCCCGGATCAAATGGTCCCATCCTTGCCGATCTGGGCCAGACCCTGTAACACGGTTGTGTTGTGCCGACCAGTCTCCTTGCTATTGGGGTTCTAGGGCTTTCCTCAGAGGGGTTGATGTTCCCAGAGAGACCAAAGGTGGAGGTGTTTCTGGGAGATCTGCCTGCACTCCCAGGCTAGGAGGAGAGGCTAGAGTGGCCAGAGCATATGGCAGTGGTGGTGGGGGTGGTGGGTCCTCCTCTGAGGACCCCTGATGAATGACAGGCTTCTGGCACCCTGTTCCCTGTGCAACCAAGACCCTGCTCTGTCCCTTTTTCCAATGCACAATTGAACCCAAGGGGGCAGAGTCTGGGCTATCTCTAACCAAGAGTCGATGTAGGGGAACTGATCAGGGTGGCCAGGAGTTCCTGGTACAACCAGCCACACTACATGGACCCTGGTTATATCCAGGGTCCCTTCCGAGGGCCAGTCAACATTAAACATTAAAAGTGGGCCACTCTACTTCACATAAGGTTTGGAGGGTGCCGGGGTTCATCCGGATGCCATAATCTCCAGAAAAAACTTTCTTGAAATTCTTGAGCATGCAGTTTAAGATGGTAGGTTTTGACTGTGATGAGCCCATACCCTGTGTCAGTGGCACAAGACAGACAAGGGAAAGGGTCACCTCTTTCAAGGCCACTCAGATCCCGGCCTGTCCACGTCTCTCGCGAGAACTTCGGCTCGTCCTGGCTAAGGCGCCCAGACAGTGTTCAAGGTGGCCGTTATACTGTATGATGTAGTCGCGAAAAACAGGTTAGGGCCCACTTGGGCTCCATAGCATAAAACTTTGGAGTCACAGACTATAATAACAGAGGCAAGCCTCTGTCATCCTCACTCACACACACAATTGCTCAGAGATTATGCAGTCCCTCCCACAGGGATTGCCCTATTCTGGAATCTCAGTACTCGAGATTTCAGGAGGTGATCAGTCTCCCCTTCCATCCGGACATGGGCCTGACTGAGGACGTGGCACCCAGGGCCTTACCTTTCTGTGGTCTTCTGGCACTGTTCAGTCTGCCTCCCCACTGAGTCAGGCCAGGGTGTGAGTACGTGGCCCGCAGAGACCATCTCAGAAGAGGACAGGTGGCGCCCACCTCGTTCACTCAGAGATCACTGACGACCGCATCCATCAGCCCCAAGCTGGAGGCACAATGGGCCTGCTCGACTGGGTTTTCCCAGTCAGGGAACCAAATGTTGAGGCAGATGGAATGAAAACCCAAGCAGCACTCGGAGGTCGGGAGGGGCGCTGATGAACAAAGTTTCATTATGCATGGGCCCAGAGGAGAGTCAAGTCTCCAAAAAAATCTGAGCCCTGTGTCCTGGTTTTCATAAGTTTATATAGGAACTCTAAGCGGACAAATTCCTAAACAAACAGGCAGGCTGGGGTTACAAAAGCAAAAGGAGCAAGGTTAGCTTATCTTCCTAAAGCAGACAGCCATTAGGGATAAAAAGAGTCGTTATCTGTTTAGATTTATAAATTCCAGTTGAAAGGGGCAGGCAGGGAATGCTTATCTTCCTAAGGATGTGGATTCCAAGGAGAAAAGGGAGGAAGGGAAAAATGGACTGAGAGGAGTTTATTTTCCTAAAGCTGTGGGTTTCTGCTGAGGGGGGTTAGGGTTCCAGCACTTCCTTTATCAATTCTAGGAGCAAATGACAAATACAGATAAAGTAAAAAATTTTGAGAACAGAAATGCATATTTAAAACTGTTATTCTATTGATCCCATTCACTAATATTCTTAAGATACACGTTGTTGGGTTGCCTTACATAAAACTGTCAGCTGTTATTAATCTTATAGGCAAAATCCTCTAAATGGACTCCAAAGAACCCCCACTAACTTCAAGATGAATTTGTTTTTTAATTTGTTACTTTTTTTGATGACTTACCAGAACTAGAACCCAGGACTTCATACATGGGAAGCAGGTGCTCAACCACTTGAGCTACATCTGTTCTCCATAATTTGTCACATTTAAATGCAACTCCTGAAGCAAGAAAATCCACCAAATCAAAAATTTTGATGTACAGGAATAAAATTTTTCAGGTGACCACATATTCCTATATTTTAAATCAACATCTTACATCCTTAGAACTCTGTGTCAAAATCATTTTCCATATAGCTCTTGACTACAGCCAAGACCCAGGGTATACTAGAGAAAAAAACATAGTGCATACTTTGTTTTTGGAGCAACTTGAAGTGCATTTTTAAAATATAGAAAAAAAAGGCCTTAGTGGTTATTTTTGGGGGGTGATATTTTGCATTTATAATACTTTATTTTCCCAGCAAAGCATAAGTTTATAAATAACATGAATTAAAAGACATTTTTAAGCCTTAAAATATTAGTTTGTTTAATCAATGAGTTTTCTTGCATTTTTATTTTCATAAAAGTAGTGTAGATTTTTAGTAATTTTTTTTAACACAACAAGTTTTTACTTTATTTTAGTACAATTTTCTACAGTCTACTATTTTTCAAGGCATTTAACAATTTAAAACAAATTTGTATAGACTACCTGCAAACAGTAAAATGCTTCCATTTTTATTTGAATGTAGTAAGTTTTGACATATGGAATTGTAAGTACCCTAATTTGGTTCTTCTTTTGCAAAAATGTCTCAGCTATGTAGAATATCTTTGCAATTTCATATAAATTTCAAGATCTGCTTTTCCCATTCTAAAAAAAAAAGGCTCTTGGAATTTTGACAGAGATTGTATTGAATCCACAGATTGCTTTGGGTAGTACGGACATCAAAAAATATGAAATTTCCTACCAATGAACAGTTTTTCCTTGAACTTATTTAGGGGGTTAATTTTACTGAGGAATGTTGTAGTATTTAGGGTGCAAATCTTTAATTTCCTTGTTGAATTATTTTCCAAGATTTTATTCTTCCAATTGATATTGTATATGGAACTGCTTTTTTTTTTTCTTATTTTTTTTAGGAGGTACCGGGGAATGAACTCAGGACCTCCTACATATGAAGCAGGCACAAAAGCTCTGAGCTACATCTACTCCCCAGTGAGAGTTGGTTTTTTCATTTGTTTGTTTTTAGGAGGTACTGGGGGTCAAAAACGGGACCCTGTATATAAGAAGCAGGTGTTCAATCACTTGAGCCACATCCATGTCCCTGAAATTGCTTTCTTAATTTCCTATTTGTCTGTTCATTGCAGGTTTATAGACACAGAATTGATTTCTGACTTTGCTGCCATCTTCCAGACCCACTCGCCAGCACCAGGAATGAAAGACAGCTCACAGCAGAGCTCTCAGCAGCCCATCAGGCACTCTGGACTGGGCCCCATAGAAACTCAACAGAGAGGCCATGAATCAGCAAGCCCCACAGCATGGCCACATGGCTCCCCTGCACCCACATCAGCAGCAGGGTTGGAACACCAAAAAGAATCATTTTCCCCAGGCTGAGTTCCGAGAGACCTCTGTCCACATAGGGCAGCTCCTACAGGTGGGTGACCGGGAAAAAATTTCCCTGCATTGGGACACCAGCCTCTTGCTCTAGCAACAGACTGGGCTGACTGAAAAGCCAGTGAAGTTAGGGACTGGCTTCTTTCCACCAAATTTAGACTGCAGCCCTAGCCTAGGCTCCAGTCCCACCTCCAGCAGAGAGGAAGCTGGTGGGACCTGCACCAGGCTCTCCAGGCAACTGCAAGTGCTCTCAGCTGGCACAGACTGAGTAGTCAGACACCTGGCACTGGATGCCAGCACCCCAGTAGGATAGGAGAGGTGCCGGGTATCCTTGGCCTCTCTGGGCAACAGCAGGAGTTTTCAGCCCACACAAAGTGGTTTGTTGAGTGCCTTCAAGTCCATCTCCACCTCTGTCCCCCCACAGGATAGGAGGGGGCTGGTGCTCCCTCAGCCTCTCAGGGCAACTGTAGGCGCTTTCTGCCTGGACAAACCCAACCCTTGGGCACCTGTGGCTCCACGATAGAACATCCCCAATAGAACATGAGATGGACTGTGTTTGCCCAGCCTTTCTGGGTAACTGCAGTTGCTTTTGGCCCACACAGCCTGGACTGGTGGGTACTTGTGGATCCACCCTCACCCCCCAATAGGAAAGGAGGGGGCTGGGGTTTCCTGAGCCTTTCTGGGAAATGGCAGACTTTTGGCCTGCAGGGTCTGGACTGTTGTATGACTATGGATCCACCCCGACCCCTAATAGGATAGGAGGGGGCTGGTGCTTCCTCAGCCACTCTGGGCAATGGTGGGTACTTTCAGCCTACAAGGATTGAACTGTTGGACATTGGTGGTTCCATTTCCACCCCTAAAGGGTAGAAGGGACAGAACTCTCTCAGCTTCTCAGGGCAAGTGCAGGCATATTTGGCCCACAAGATTAGATTGCTGGGCACTCCAGAGGGTCCATTTCCACCCCCACCAGAGAGGGGGTCTGATGCTACATCAGTTTACCTGAGTAACTGGTCATTTTGGACCCACACAACATAGATTGCTGCCCACAACTATAGCTCCATCCCCGCTCAAGGTAGGGAAGGAAGGGGTGTGAAGCTTTATCAGTCTCTCCAGGCAATTACAGACAATCTTGTCTTGCCCACCTTGGATTATTACACATGGCTGCAGCTCTGTCCCTACCCCTGACAGAGGAGAAAGGTGGAAGAAGCTTCATCAATTCCTGGGGCAACATGGGCAGCTTCAACCTCCATAGTTTACAGCACCAACTACATCCTTGGCTCTTACTACACAACCAACAAGGGAAAAAAGACAAGAAAGCCCTAAACTAAAGGGAGAAACTGCACCCAGAATAAATACATCTAGCAAGCCAGATGCAAAAACACCAACAAAAAATTAAAAACCATACCAAGAGACAGGAAGATATGGCCCAGTTAAAGGAACAAGATAAGCCTGCAGATGACATAAGGGAGTTGAGACAACTAATAATATTCAAACAAATCACCTTAATAAATTCAATGAGATGGCTAAAGAGATTAAGGATATTAAGAAGATACTGGATGAATACAAAGAAGAATTTGAAAGCATACATAGAAAAATAGCAGACCTTATGGGAATGAAAGGTGCAATAAATGAAATTAAAAATACACTGCAGGCATATAACAGCAGATTTGAGGAAGAAGAAAGGATTGGTGAGCTCGAAGACATGGCCTCTGAAAGAGAGCATACAAAAGAACAGATGAAGGGGAGCGGATGTGACTCAAGCAGTTGAGCACCAGCTTCCCACATATGAGGTCCCAGGTTCAATCCCTGGCTCTGGTACCTCAAAAAAAAAAAAAAAAAAAAAAAAGTCAAAAGAACAGATGAAGAAAAGAATAGAAGAAATTGAACAGGGTCTCAGGGAACTAAATGACAGCAAGAGACATGCAAACATTTGTGTCATGGGTATCCCAGAAAGAGAAGAGAAGGGAAAAGGGGCAGAAGGATATTTGAAGAAATAATGGTAGAAAATTCCCCAACCCTATTGAAGGACATAGATATCCATGTCCAAGAACTCCAATGTACTCCCATCCAAATAAATCCGAATAGACCAACTCCAAGACACATACTAATCACAATGTCAAATGCCAAAGACAAAGAAAGAATTCTGAGAGCAGCAAGAGAAAAACAATGCATAATATATAAGGGACACTCAATAAGATTAAGTGCCAATTTCTCATCAGGAACCATAGAGGCAACAAGGCAGTGGTATGATATATTTAAGATTCTGCAAGAGAAAAACTGCCAGCCAAAAATTTTATATCCAGCAAGATTATCTTTCAAAAATGAGGGCGACTTTGGAATATTCACATATAAACAGAAACTGCGAGAGTTTATAACAAAAAGACCAGCGTTGCAGGAAATACTAAAGGGAGTGTTACAGCCTGAAAAGAAAATACAGGAGAGAGAGGCTTGGAAGAGAATCTAGAAATAATGACTGTATCAGTTTCAGTAACTAAAAGTGTCAAAAATAAAATGACAGATAAAATGCAAAGATCAAAAAGGATGATATAAGAACTAGTTTTATAGTAATAACATTGAATGTTAATGGATTAAACTCCCCCCCAAAAAGACACAGACTGGTGGATTGGATAAGAAAATATAAGCCATCTATATGCTGTCTGCAAGAGAATCACCTTAGACCCAAGGATACCAAAAGACTGAAAGTGAAAGGTTGGAAAAAGATTCCATGCATGCAGTAACCAAAAAAAAAAAAGCTGGGTAGCTATATTTATATTAGATGATATAGACTTTAAAAGCAAAACTGTTATTAGAGTCAAGGAAGGACATTATATATTAATAAAAGGGATGATTCACTAGGAAGAAATAACAGTTATAAAGGTATATGCTCCTAACCAGGATGCCCCAAGATTCATGAGGCAAACAGTGGTAAAACTGAAGGGAGAAATAGATATCTCTATACTAATAGTTGGAGACTTCAATACACCACTCTCAGCCTTGGATAGAACATCTGGGCAGAGGATCAATAAAGAAACAGAGAGCTTGAATAATATGGTAAATGGACTGTATTAGTCAGCCAAAGGGGTGCTAATGTGAAATACAAAAATGGCTTGGTCTTTACAAAGGGTATTTATTTTGGGTGGAAGTCCACAGATACCAGGCCATAAAGCGTTAAGTTTCTTCTCTCACCACAGTCCATTGCCACGTGTTGGAGCAAGACAGCTGCTGGCGTTTGCCAGGGTTCAGGCTTCTGGGGTTCCTCTCTTCCCGGGGCTGCATTTCTCTCCGGGCTTAGCTCCTTGTTCCTCCACAAGGTCAGCTGTAGACAATCAGGTGAACAGCTCACTTCTCTTCTCCTGGGGCCTTCTTTCCAACATCAAAACTGCTTCTCAAAAGACTGCTTCAACTGTCCTTTGCTTTGCCTTTTATATTCAATTCCCCACTCACCAAGGGGTCGGGCTCAATGCCCTAATCCTAACCTAATCATGCCCAGATTAACAGATCAGTTTACAAGCATGATTCAATTATATTTTTGGAATTCATAATTACATCAAACTGCCACATGGACTAAACCTAATAGACATATACAGAACATTACACCCCCAAACAGCAGAATATACATTCTTTTCAAGTGCTCATGGATCTTTCTCCAGGATAGACCATATGTTGGGCCACAAAGCAGATCTCAATAAATTCAACAAAATTGAACTTATACAAAGCACTTTCTCTGATCATAATGGAATAAAATTGGATATCAACAAGTGGCAGGAAAAGGGAAAATTCACATGTATATGGAGATTAAACAACACACTCTTAAGTAATCAGGGGGTCAAAGAAGAAATTTCAAGAGAAATCAATAAAAATCCTGAGATGAATGACAATGAAAATACAACATATCAGAACCTATGGGAGGCAGTAAAGGCAGTGTTGAGAAGAAAATTTATAGCACTCAAGGCTTACATTAAAAAAGAAGAAAGAGCTAAAATCAATGACCTAACTACACAGCTGGAGGAACTAGAAAAAGAACAGCAAACTGATTTCAAAGCAAATAGAAGGAATGAAATAAAAAAGATCAGAGCAGAAATAAATGAAATTGAGAACAAAAAAACAACAGAGAGAATTAACAAAACAAAAGGTTGGTTCTTTGAGAAGATTAACAAAATTGACAAACCCTTAGCTAGACTGACTAAGAAAAAAAGAGAGAAGATGAAAATAAATGAAAATGAGAGCATTACTACTGACCCCACAGAAATAAGAAAGTTCATAAGAGGATACTATGAACAGCTTTATGCAAAAAAACTAGACAATGTAGACAAAATGGAAAAATTCCTAAGAAGAAATAGAAGACCTCAACAAACCAATCACAAGTAAAGAGATTGAAACAGTTATCAAACAGCTCTCCAAAATGAAAAGCCCAGAACCAGACAGTTTCACAGTGAGTTCTACCAAACATTCAAAGAAGTTTTAATACCAATCTTACTCAAGCTCTTCCAAAAAAATTGAACAAGAAGGAATGCTACTATACTCATTCTACAAAGCCAATATCACCCTAATATGAAAGCCAGGTAAAGATATTATGAAAAAAGAAAAATTACAGACCCATTTCTCTAATAAATACAGATGCAAAAATCCCCAATAAAATACTTGGTAATCCAATCCAACAACACATTAAAAGAATTATTCATCATGATCAAGTGGGTTTTATACGAGGCATGCAAGGCTGGTTTAACACAAGAAAATCAATCAGCATAATAGAGCACATTATTAAATCAAAGAAGAAAAATCACATGATCCTATCAATTGATGCAGAAAAGGTATTTGACAAAATACAGCATCCTTTCTTGATAAAAATACTACAAAAAGTAGAAATTGAAGGAAACTTTCTCAACATGATAAAGGCCATATGTGAAAAACCCACAGCTAACATTGTACGCAATGGTGAAAGACTGAAAGCTTTCCCGTTGAGATCAGGGACAAGACAAGGATGCTCATTGTCACCACTGTTGTTCAATATAGTGCTAGAGGTGCTAGCTAGAGCAATCAGACAAGAAAAAGATATAAAAGGCATCTAAATCAGAAGGAATAATTAAACCTTTCACTATTCGCAGATGATATGATTGTATATCTAGAAAGCCCTGAAAAATCTACAACAAAGCTGCTAGAGCTAATAAATGATTTCAGTAGAGTGTCAGGATACAAGATCAATACGCAAAAATCAGTGGTGTTTCTATACACTAGTAATGTGCAATCTGAGGAGGAATTCAGGGAAAAAATCCATTTACATTAACAACTAAAAGAATCAAATATTTAGGATGTAATATACAAGGATGTAAAGCACTTGTATTCAGAAAACTATAATGCATTGATAAAAGAAATTTTAAAAAGACCTAAATAATTGGAACAACATTCCACACTCATGGATTGGAAGACTAAATATCATTAAGATGTCAATTCTACCCAAATTGAAAAATTCCACCAGCATTTTTTTTAAACAAATGGAAAACACAATTATCAAATTTATCTGGAAGGGTAAGAGGCCCCAAATAGCCAGATACATCTTAAAACGGAAAAATGAAGTTGGAGGACTCTCACTTCCAGACTTTAAATCATATTACCTAGCTACAGTGGTAAAAAACAGCATGGTACTGGCATAAAGATAGACACATAGACCAATGGAAATGAATTGATGGTTCAGAAGCAGACCCTCACATCTATGGCCAAGTGACTTTTCACAAACCTGTCAAACCTACCCAGCTGGGAAAGAACAGTTTATTCAACAAATGGTTCTGGGAGAACTGGGTATCCATAGCCAAAAGTAAGAAAGAAGACCCTTATCTCACACCTTATACAAAAATTAACTCAAAATGAATCAAAGACCTAAATATAAAAGCAAGTACAATAAAGCTCCTAGAAGAAAATGTAGGGAAATATCTCCAAGAGCTGGTGGTACGTGGTGTATTCTTAAACCTTACACTGAAAGCATGAACAATGAAAGAAAACATGAATAAATGGGACCTCCTCAAACTTAAACACCTCTGTGATTCAAAGGACTTCATCAAGAAGGTGAAAGGGCAGCCCATTCAATGGGATAAAATATTTGGAAACTATATATCTGATAAGGGTTTGCTTTCCATTATATATAAACAGATCATATACTTCAACAATAAAAGAGCAAGGAATGCAATTTAAAAATGGGCAAAAGATTTGAATAGACATTTCTCCAAAGACAAAATACAAATGTCCAAAAAGCACATGAAAAAAAATGTTCCATATCCCTAGCTATTAAGGAAATGCAAATTAAAACAATGAGATATCATCTAACACTTCATAGAATGGTCATTATTAAAAAAACAGACACCAATAAATGCTGGAGAGGATATGGAGAAATAGGAACACTCCTTCACTGTTGGTGGGAATGTAAAAAGGTGCTGCCTCTGTGGAAGACAGTTTGGTGGTTCTTCAGGAAGCTAAACATAGAACTGCCATATGATCCAGGAATTCCTCTACTAGGAATATATACAGAAGAACTAAAAACTATGACACGAACAGACATCTGCACACAATTGCCAAAAGAAACAACCCACGTGTCCATCTACCAATGAATATATAAACAAAATGTGGTATATACATATTGATGGACTACTATGCTGCAGTAGGAAGAAATGAAAATGGGACACATGTGATAACATGGGTGAATCTTGAAGACATTATACTAAGCGAAGTAAGCCAGACACAAAAGGACAAATATTGCATGGTCTCTTTAATATGTACTAAATATGAAGAATAAACACATGGAGATAAAACTTGGAGTATAGGTTATTAAGAGATAAGAGGCAGGTTGAGAAGAACTACTGATGCTTAATGTATGTAGAAACTTTAATTAACTTGACTGTAAAAGTGTGGAAATAGATAGAGTTGATGTTAACACTTTATACCGAGTAGCAACTGGTTTATAAATGGGATTGTGGCTGAAAAGGGCAGTCTGAGGAAGTAAATGTCAATTGAAAGAAAGCTAAAGAATAATCTAGGGACTAAATAACACAATGAACCCAGAGGTGGATGAGAATTGTGGTTGAGGGTGCAAATGCAAAAGTGTCCTTCTGTGAGCTAGTGTAGATGTACATCACCATTGCAGGGTGGTGGGAATGTGGAGAAGCATGGGAAAACTACAATCGGTGTGACCTATAGACTGTGGTTAACAGCAATACTATAATATTCTTGCATCAATGCCAAAGATGTACTGTGTTGCTAATGGAGGTGTATGGAAAAATTGTGACAAATGTATGCTATGGACCATGGTTGGTGCTAATAGTCTGATGATATTATCTCATAGTCTGTAAAAACTGTTCTAGCAGTGTGGTGTGTTGGTGAAGGGGTGTTGTATGGGAATTCTACACATGTGTATGATTGTTTTGCAAGTTCACAACCTCTATAATAAAATATATTTTTTAAAAATAGAGTGGGTTCGGGGAAAAATACACCAAATGTAAGATAGGGACTATAGTTAGTAGAAATATTTTGACGTTGCTCTTGCATAGTTTGTAACAAATGTTTCACACACAAAAAAAGGTTCAAAGTGTTGGTGGAGGGGTGATGTATGAGACCCCTGTATGGTGTTATGCATGTTTATTTTGTAGGTTCATAATCTTTAGTATACACTTACTGTTTATGCATGTTCATGTATGAATGATATACTTCAATAAAAAATATATTTAAAAATACATTAGAAGCGGGAAGTGGATGTGGCTCAATCGATAGGGCTCCCGTTTACCATATGGGAGGCCCCGGGTTCGTTTCCCGGGGCCTCCTGGTGAAGGCAAGCCAGCCCACGCGGCGCAGTGAGCTGACGCAGAAGGACGATCCAACAAAGGGAGACAAGCAGACACAGAAAAACGCACAGTAAATGGACAAAGCGAGCACAAGCAGCAAGGGGGGGGGGGATAAATAAAATCTTAAAAAAAAAAAAACATTAGAAGCATACAACAACAGATTTTAAGAGTCAGAAGAAAGAATAAGTGAATTGGAAGACAGAACAGCTGAAATTGAAAGGGAACAGAAGAACAGAGAGAGAATAGAATGGAAAATAATTGAGCAAGAGCTCAGGGAATTGAATGATCACAAAGTGCACCAACATATGTGTCACAGGAGTTCCAGAAAGAGAAGAGAAGGGAAAAGGGAAAGAAAGACTATTTGGGGAAATAATGGCTGAGCATTTCCCACTCCTATGAAAGATATAAATATACATATACAAGAAGCACAATGTATTCAAAACAGATCTACTTAGAGACTCATGCCTTTCAGAATGTCAAAATGCAAAAGATAAAGAGAGAATTCTGAAAGCAAGAGAAAAGTGATCGCTCAAATACAAGGGAGATCCAAAAAGACTTAGTGCAGATTTCTGATCAGAAATCATGGAGACAAAATGACAGTGTTATGATATATTTAAGATACTGAAAGAGAAAAACTGATAGCCAAGAATTCTTTATCCAGCAATATTGTACTGCTATAATGAGAGTGAGTTAAAAAAAACTCATGGATAAACAGAAACTAAAAGATTTAGTAAACAAGAGGCTGGCTCTACAAGAAATAATAAAGGGAGTTCTGCAGTCTGAAATATAAAGACATGAGATAGAGGCTTAGAGGACAGTGTAGAAATGAAGATTCTCAGAAAGGAAAACCAAAAGGGTAAAAATACAAAAATAAGATAAGATATATGAAAGCCAAAGGATAAAATGGTCGAAGTAAGTAATGCCTTCACAGAAATAAAATTGAATGTTACTGGATTAAACTTCCCAATCAAAAAATACTGGCTAATAGAATGGATTAAAAAATATAATCCATCCAGATGCTGTCTAGAGGAGATTCACCTTAGACCTGAGGGTTCAAATAAGATGAAAGTGAAAGGTTGGAAAAAGATGTTTCATGGAAGCAGAAAGCCAAAAAAAGCATGAGTAGTGATACTAGTATTGGACAACAAAGACTTTAAATGCAAAAATGTTATAAAATATGTGCAAGGTCATTATATATGAACAGAAGGAGTAATACACCAGGAAGAAATAATAATCCTAAATATCTGTGCGACTAACAAGGGTGCCACAAAACACATGAGGCAAACTCTTGCAAAACTGAAGGGAGAAATAGATGTATCTACAATAATAGTACTCCCCTCACATCAACAGATAAAACAACTAGACAGAGGATCAACAAGGAAAAAGAGAATTAACTAACTAGACCTAAAACACATACACATCCCTGGTGTGATTCCGTCCTGTGCGGCATTTCTCTGGAGCAGTGATTGCATATCTCTGTCTACCTTCTCTCCCACCTAAGTGCATGCTAGCACCCACGGAAGATTTAGTGGACATGGACATGATCCCCCTGTGGCCCCAGAACTATCTTTCTGGTTGTGAACTAAAGGCCAACAAAGATTCTCACTTTAATGATGAAAATGAGCACCAGTTTCTTTAAGGACATTGTGATGGTTAGGCTAATGTGTCAATTCAGCCAGGTAATTGTGCCCAGCTGTTTGGTGAAGCAAGCACTGGGCTAATTGTAATACAAGGACATTTATGGACATTAGTCATCAGTGAGTTTACTGCATAGATGTCTGATTACCTCTACGATCAACCAGGGAGATTGCCATCAGCAATGAGTGACGTTTTATCCAATCATTTGAATGCCTTAAAAGGAGAAGTGATTTCAGCATTCAGAGAGAATTTCCCAGCTCATCTTTGGACAGGAACTGTCTCCCAGAAACTCATCAAGGACGTTCATTGGACTTTCATCAGTGTACTTGGTTTGCAGCCTGCCTGCTGAATCTGAACTTGTGCATCCCCACGATCATGTGAGAGAATTTTATAAAATCTCTTACTATTTACCCTTATCTCCTGTTGATTCTGTTTCCCTAGAGAACCCTGACAAACACAAACGGTCAGTTTAGGGGCTGGTACAAAGGATGAATTACACATTGTTGAAGCAGAGGCAATGAATTATGAAGGCAGTCCAATTAAAGTAACACTGGCAACTTTAAAAATGCCCATATAGACAATGGTTTCCCTTGGAGGCATGGAAATAACACCACCTTTTGTCTTTTGTTTGAAGTGTGGTTCCAGGCCTGTGCATATTAGTGGGCAGCTCTTATTAGCTGTAGAGGAAGATATAGAGATAAAAGATGAGGAGGAGGAGGATGTGAAACTCTTAAGCATATCTGGAAAGTGATCTACCCCTGGAAGTGGTAGCAAGATTCCGCAGAAAAAAGTAAGACTTGCTGAGGAAGATGATAACGATAATGAAGAGGATGAAGATGATGATGAAGATGATAATGATGATTTCAATGAGGAAGAAACAGAAGAAAAACCCCAGTGAAGAAATCTATCAGAGAAACTCTAGCCAAATATGCACAGAAGTCAAACTAGAATGGAAAATACTCAAAACATTCAACACCAAAATCAAAAGGTCAAGAAGCCTTCAAAAAACAGGAAATAACTCCTAAAACACTGAAGGGACCTAGTTCTGCAGAAGACATTAAAACAAAAATGCAAGCAAGTATAAAAAAAAAAAAAAAACAGTTCTCTTCCCAAAGTGGAAGACAAATTCAGCAATTACGTGAAAAACTGCTTCTAGATGACTGACTAGGAAGCTATTCAAGACCTTAAAGGAAGTCTCTTTAAGAAAATAGTTAAAACAATTGGTTAAAATTAATTGGTTAAAATTTTCTGTCTTATTTCACTTCTGTAACAGTTGATATCTGCCTGTCCTTTCTATAATGCAGAGAGCACTTTCCCAACCATATCTGACAAATGTCCAGTTTCCTATACCAAGAATGTGTTGTCCCAAATGCCTGCTTAGTTTTTAAAGATGTAACTCAATCCTTTGCTTGGTTTTAACTATGTATGCAATGTTATGATAGGACATAGCAGACCAGTGGTCAGACAAATGGAAATGGTGGGAAAACAAAATATACATATGAAATACACTCAGTATTTTTACAAAAAATTTTTAAAAAGACATATACAGGGCATTGCTCCACAAATCAGCAGGATAAAAATTTTTCTCCAGTACTCACAGATCTCTCTGCAGATCAGAGAAGGTGCTTTGATGATACCTTGATTTGGACTTTTCCCTAACCTCAATGCTGAGAGCTAACAAATTCCCATTGTTGAAACCAACCCAATGCAAGGTATTTGCTTGAGCAGCCAAGGAATATAAAATGGATTTTAGTACCAGGAGAGTGGAGTGCTGCTCAAGCAAATACCAAAATGTGGAAACATCTTTGGAATTGGGTAATAAGTAGATGCTGGGAGAATTACAAGATGCTTCATTGAAAAAGCCTAGACTACTTTCAAAAGACTGTTGGTAGAAATATGGATGCTAAGGCACTTCCAAAGAGCTTTAGAAGGACATGATGAATGTGCCACTGGAATCTGAAAGAAAGGCATTCCTTATTTTAAAGTGGAGAGAACTTGAATAAACTGAGTTCTGATGTCAGATGGAAGGCAGAACTTGAACACAATGAACTTGAATATTTAACTAAGGAGATTGTCAAGGTATAACAGTGCAGCTTATAGTAAAAGGTGAGAGGAAAGCCATAAGCTGAAAACTGACTCTTGGGAACAAAGAAACCAGAATTGATGGTTTGGAAAGTTCTGAACCTATCCACATTGTGTACTCCATGATTAGGGCCAAAAGTGGTTTATAAGGGACCTCTGTGAGCTCCCAGAAAGCATGTCCTCAGAGAAGAGAGCTCCATGTGATGGTTTCACTGAACATAGGACCAGTCAGCCATTTCGATGGAAGCCAGAATTGGAAATGCAGTTATACAGGAAAGATCTGTGGAAGATTTTATTGTCTGATGTTTTGGATCCATTGAACTACATGCAAAGCTGACAAGCTATTTTTGTGAAATTTTTATCAGCAAACTACTGCTAGCAAGAACAGAAAGGGACAGAGAATGGACAAATTAAAGGAAGAATGACTTCATAGGCAGAAACCGGTAAGCAAAGGTCTGGATCAAAGATGTATCCTCTGGCCAAGAGAGTGGACCCACCCATGTGTTTGAAAAGGGTGTATGTGCCCCATCACTTGGAAGGGGCAGGTGATCCACCCAAGCACTTGGAGGTGGCATGACTTCTTCCCCATGGTTCACGTAGAGTGCTGTCACCCTGGTGCTCAGAGATTGTGGGGCCTGTGCCCTGGGGTTTGCAGAGAGCCTGGCCACCATCCTGATGCTCATAAAGCATGGAGTTTTCACCCCAGTTTTGTGGGAGACTGTGGCCACCACACATGGACTTAGAAAGGGTGAGACTCCATCAGGCCTGGAGTAAAGAACATGGATCTACAGATAACTCTCAGACCTTGAAATCTAATGGAGGTTGCCCTGCTGGGTTGCAAAATTGTTTGGGAGCAGTGATCCCTATTTCCTTCCAATTTCTCCCTATTAGAATGGTCAGATCTATCCTATACTTATCCCTCCATTGAACGTTGGAAGAATACAACTTGTTTTCTAGATTTCACACATTAACAGACCAAGGGGAATTGTGCTCCAGGACAGACCACACTCATAACTGGTTTTCATATGACTGTACTTAGCATTGTTTCTGAAATGACTTAAAGCCTTTGGTATGTTATGATGGAATGAATGTATTTTGCATGTGGAAAGAAAACATGTCTTTTGGGGACCCAAAGGGTGAAATGTGGTGGTTTTCAGCTATGTACCCCAGTAACACATGTTCCTAAACTGAATCCATTCCTGTGAGTGTGAACCAAGTGTTAAAAGGACATTTTGATTCAGTTATTACAGTTAAGATGTGGCCCAAAGTAATTGGGATGGGTCTTAATCCTACTACTGGGGTCCTTTATACTCAGAATGAAATTCAGATAGATAGAAAGACACAGGAACCAAGAAGTTCAATTTCATTGGAACCTGGAAGAAAATAGATAGGCTAGGAGAGGTATCCATGTGCATTGCCATGTGACAGAGAAGTCCAGGACCAAGAGTCACTGTCAGCAAGCCCTAGAATGCCTGTCTTTGAGAAGAAAAAAATAAGCTTGATGGCTCCTTGATTTGGAATTTTTTCTAGCCTCAACAACAGAGGCTAACAAATTTCCATTGTTTAAGCCAATCCACTGCATGGTATTTGCTTGAGCAGCCAAGGAAACTAAAACAGGGTTTAATATCCAGAATTTATAACAAAAATCTACAACTCAACAACAAAAAGACAAGCAATCCAATAAAAAACTGGGCAAAATGCTTGAACATACCCTTCTCCAAAGAGGATGTCCAAATGGCCAATAAACACATGAGCAGATGGTCACTATCATTACCCATTTGTGTAATGCAAAGCAAAAACTCAGTGAGATACCAATTCACAACCACTGGAAAAGTTACTATTGAAAAAAGAAAAACAACAAATTTTAGGATGTGGGGAAACAGTAGCACCCATTCATTATTGGTGGTACTGTAAAATGGTACAGCTGTTGTTGAAAACAGTTTGGTGGTTCCCCAGAAAATAAAATATAGAGTTACCATATTACCTGCTGTCTTGGTTTGAGTCTTTTGTGGACCTCAGAAAATTATGTTCTTAAGCTAACACATTCTTGTGCATGGAAGCCTATTATATGTGGGACCTTTTTTTGTTAGATTTAATTAAGGGGTCGACCAAATTACTTTAGGGTTTTTGGATCATATCACTGAGACATTACCCAGATTATGTCTCTGCCCTCTTGCTGGGGTCTTATATAAACTGAGAATTGAAAACAGAAAAACACAGAGAAAGACAGCCACCATTTTGCCCCTGCCATGTGAGAGAAAGGACTCCAGAATTGCCTACATTTGCAGAAACACAGAGAAGCCCTAAGAGGCTAAGAGAGACTTCAGAGGCTGGAATCAGTGGAGAAGCTGAAAAATGTGACACCAAGAATCTAGGCCCATAGATCAGCTCAAAGCTAAAAGCTAAGGTGAGCCTGGAGGAGAAGGCAAAAAGAGACTGGCAGGCCTGCCATTTTGCCTTGTCCCGTGGCATGACTCCAGGATCTGCATTGATGTGGACATTTTCACAGCCACAGAACTGTAAGCTTTTACCCTAATAAATCCCTCCTATCAAAGCCAACTTATTTCTGGTATTTTTGCATTGGCATCTTTGGCAAACTAAAACACCTGCAATCCCACTTCTAGGTGTATTCCCCCAAAAATTGAAAGCAGGGACTCAAGAAGATATTTGGACACCGATGTTCATAGCAGCACAATTTACAATTGCTAAAAGATGGGAGCAACCCAAGTATCCATCAACTGGTGAAAGGATAAATAAATCATGTCATGTACATACAATGGAATATTATTCAGCCGTAAAAAGGAATGGAGTTTTGATTCATGCAACAATATGGATGACCCTTAAAAACATCATGTTCAATGAAATAAGCCAGAAACAAAAGGACAAATATTATATGAGCTCACTAATATGAAATAATTATATAAGCCAGAGTATATATTAGCATGGAACAAGCTGGGGGTAGAGAATGGGGAGTTAAAGCTTAACAGAATTTCTGTAGCAGGAGATGGAAAAGTTTTGATAATGGAGAACTGCTGATAGTAGCTAACATCATGAATGTAACTAACACCACTGTATTATGTATTTGAAAGTTGTTAAAGGGAAAATTAGAGATTGAATGCTTCACTAAAATAAAAAAAAAATTTAAATATAAAACTGTACAACACAGTGAACTCTAATGTAAGCCATGGACTATAGTTAATAATCTATAGTTATAAAAATAATCTTTCATCAATTCTAACAAATGTACCACACTAATGCAAGGTGATAATATACGGGTATGCAGGAGCTCTGTATTTCCTGTATGACCATGGTTAGTAGCAATGCTTCAATATTTGTACATCAGTCATAATAAATGTACCATCCATGTGTTAATGTTATTAATAAGGAAGAGGGGAAAGGGGAGAGGGTATGTGGGAATCCCCTATATTCTCTACATGAGTTTTCTGTAACCTAAAGCTTCTTTGAAGATAAAATGAAAAAAAGAATAAGACAGTGGTGGAGAATATGGAAGAAAATGTCACTGAACATACAAGACCACAGACCTTACAGTGATGAAGGACATATCTAAAAAAATATTTATTATTTAAATTTTTTTTCAATTTTTCTGCATTTTATTTTTTATTGTTATGTTTAAACTAACATTATTAATTCATTTTCATATTAATTTTATTTGGTGATTTTATTGGCTTCATCTTTGGAGGTTTTGGATCACAGAAGAGTCACAACTGTGGTAGGGGAAGGTCATTGGTGTGGGGTGTCAGTGATAGGGGGATGCATGGAAGGGGGTTCATCTGGGGCATACCTCTAAGGCATATGAATGTGTTCAATTGTTCATGGGGCATTGTCACTGTCACGGTGGATGGATATCCACACAATAACTGAAAGAATATTGAATTCCCATTCTAGAGAGTTCTGCTACATTCTATAATGGGACAGCAAGAACATCATGGGTACAGGGGCAGTGCTTAGTGAAGGTGGATGGACTATTACACTGGGCTTTTGATATTGAGGATTGTACTTATGAAACTTTTCTTTTGAAATTGAAACTTAGCCTAGTATTATATGTTGCCTAAGAGTTGCCTCCTGAAGACCTCCTTGTTGCTCAAATGTGGCCTCTCTCTAAGCCAAATTCAGCATATAAACACACTACTTTCCCCCTGGCATGGGACATGACTCCCAAGGGTGATCTTCCCTAGCACTGAGGGATTATTATCAAGTGCCAACTAGCAATGCACCTGGAAAAAGACCTTGATCATAAGGGAGAAATGGTAAATATAAATCAGTTTTTAAGGCTAAGAGATTTCAAAGTAAGTTGGGAGGTCATTCCAGAGGTTACGCTTAAGCATTTCTTAGCAGGATCTCATTGACTGCCACAATAAATAGAGCCTCAAATAGCGGGGCTCCTGAGGGCTCTAGAGACATCCAGACATTATAGTTAGGGCAGACAGCTCAAGGCTTTGGTGCCCTGCCAGTGGGCCTTACCTTGGAATTTATGCTCCCCAGTGTAACAGGGTTGGACTCATTTCTGGTTTCCCTACCCATGGCTCTTCTGTCCCTTCTATTTGAACCTATAGTTAGTACTATACTTAATAGGTATATGGCCAGAGACTTAAATCTTTGGTCTATCCATGTGCCAGTTGGGCCCTGAATCTCGGCAGATTTGCAACACCTAAGCTGCAGTTCTTTGGACTCACCCAGGACAAATAACAAGGGAATGATGATGGACAACACCCATCCCAAGGAACAGAGAGAGTCTGCAACTGCAACAAGATGTTTCCATCCATCTGCCCCATGGGATCTAAGCTCCCTCTCAAGTAGAGGCAGAGTGGGCATCACCATCCCCAATTCCTCAATATTGGGAACTGAACAATGGACTAAAGTAGACTTACTATTATTCTACTAGAGATTTATTATTATTGCAATGGAAGAACTTTTATCATTGATGTGGAGGTCATGGCCACTGGAGGTTCTGAGGGGAGGGAGGGGGAAAAAAGAGTTGTAATATGAGAGCATTTTGGAGGCATTGGAATTGTCCTGCATGATATTGCAATGACGGATACAGGCCATTATGTATTTTGTCATAACTTACAAAATTGCGTAGGACAGAGTATAAACTATAATATAAACTATAATCCACAGTAAGTGGCAATTCTTCAATATGTGTTCATCAATTGTAACAAATGTACCACACTAATGAAGGCTGTTGTTAATGTGGGAAAGTGTGGGAGGGGGAGGGAGTGGGGCATATGGGGGTGCCCTATATTTTTAATGTAACATTTATGTAATCTAAAGTTTCTTTTAAAATAAATAAATATATATATTAATTAATTAATTTTAAAAAACAATGGATTCAGTCAAGAGGTCCAGTCACTGGGCCATCTGTTTAATTTATATGGGTAACTCTTTGGATATGAATACCGGTTTTTTATTTTCAATTCTATGTGTCATTTTACACATATTAATCATATTCCCCCCATCAGTGATTCTAGGGTGTTTAGTACCAGGGGAACTATTAGGACAGCTCATTTGTGACATTGGAGAGTTGTAGTATGACTTGTGGTGGAAAGTTCTTGAAGGGGTTCTATATCTGAGAAAATATCTATTACAATTTTGAACAAACAAAACTATAGAAAATATTATCAGGGTGGAACCAGGGGGAGATTGTGATAAAGCCATTCACTACTTGTCCTAAATGTCCTCCATTCACTCCTCAACCTTGTCACTGAGGCATACCCTCCAAGGCCCTCCCTTCCTTGTCCCTGAATTGCTGACCTCTTCTGTCTTCCCCTCCATCCCATTTTGGTTCCCTGCACTTCTGACCTGTGCTCACAACTGCACTGCTCCCTTTTCTGGAGTCCTCCTGCTGTTTTCCTCCAGGGACTGCTATTCATGTTCCCAGTTTGGCCAGTCCCTCTGGCATTGCCCATCTTTTCCCACCTGCCAACCCTGTCCCCTCATACATACCATAGGCTCACACACACATACACACATACATGTGTATATACATATTTGTGTATTATAGTATATAACATGAGTATTGTTCTTCCACATATATTTTTAAGCTTGTAAGGTCTTAGAGATATTTTCAGGTAGGTAAATGTACATCTGTCTCATTATTATATTTTTCCAATTATTTTTAATTAACATAATATTCTATATACTGTATGGCTGTTATTTATTCAAGTGTTCCTAGTTGATTGGCATGTACATAATAACTTCATTTTGCTAATACAAGCCATTTAGCCTTGTGTAACTTTACCTGCTTCCTTGCAGATATGCACTTATTTTCCATCAGGCAGGTACATAAATACATAATAAAATTGTTGGTTCTAATAACAATGTAATTTTTCCAGTTGATGTATATACTCATTAAATATTCATTGATGATGCATGTGATTGCACTGAAAATGTCTTTACAAGTTTGATTTCCAACTAACACAGTGTGAGAGTCCTGGGAAACTGGACTTCTGTCAAGGACTCTGAAACTTATTGGAGATTTTCTGGCCTCTGGTTGTTTCTCTGACACTAATGGAGACTTGGCCTTGGGCACAAACGTTCTCCTAGCTAAATAACTGTTCTTTCAACCTGGAAAAATATCTTTTTCTCAAGAAGTGACAGCAGTTAAGAAAAAAGTGAACAGAGGATTGAAACACCATCTCAATCCACATGGAAGACATACCCCCTCTTCCTCTAACATCTCTCTGTAATGGACTCAGAGAAATGAATTCAGGTCTTCTTAAATTAAGCCTTGTCTTTTCATGTATATCTTCCTCCCACTTACCTATTCCCTTGCAAGAATATTCCAAAAGTGTCTGAAGGAAACTCTGCTTTCCTCAAATCTTTGTCCTTCTGAAGACCCTCCAGTACCACAGGATGGTATAAATCCTTCAGGCTGCCATTCTCCTCTATCCTACTTCTCACCCACCCCCATCCATCTGACAGCCCCTGCCCTGACCTGCCAGTCTCCACATTCTTTCCCATGGGATCTATACCCACTGCCACCTTGAAGCTGACACTTAGGTTCTCTGCTGCCTAGAATCTCCCACCTGCTTCCTTACCATCCCCAGTCCTTCAGAACCATTTTCAGACATTTCACCAAAACCAAATAGTTGTTTGAAAACAGCATTACTTTTGTATATACTTCTGTATATAGACAACCATTGTGCTGGGTCAGGAAATGGCTCTTTCAAATGTAATTAAGAATAATACCCAAATTCAAGAGATGGCAGCTATGCCTTGAAGAAGATCCTGTGACCTCTAATGCCAGAGACGTCAGATGGTCAGACTCAGCTCCTGGCCAGGCTGCTGATACTGAAGTGCACATTTGTTCTGTGTGACGGTTACACTCGTGTGTCAAATGGGCCTGGTAATGGTGCTTGTTAGTTTGTTCAGACAAACATTGGCTTGTTACAGTAAGGACATTTTGTGCACTTAAATCATTAATAAATTGATTGCATTTATGGCTGTTTACATTTACAGTCAACCAAGGAGATTTTCTTGAGCAATGAGAGATGTCTCATCCAATCAGATGAAGGCATTACATGGACAAGTGATGATTTCAGCCATCAAAAGATGGAATTGACATCACTATTCCAGGCAGCCAGTTCCCCCAGAGGAATTCATCTTGGCCTTAATCAGAGTTCCTGTTTTGCTACCCACCCTATGGAATTTGGACTTCTGCAACCCCATAGTTGCATGAAACAATCTTATTAAATTTCATAATGTTTATAGATACCTCCGCTCAGTTGTTTCCTTAGAGAACACTGACTAATATACTCCAGGAAAGGTGGCTTGTGCGTTTGCTTCAGTAAAGCAGGAAAGGTTCACTGGCCCTGCTCATTTTTCCCATGAACAATAAACTGACACCCTGCATGATTTCTTACTTGAAGGACCATGTGAGAGCAAGTAGTTCATTCAAATCATCACAGGACAAGAAAAAAACAAAACTCAACAACCTGGCTGCAGTAGAAAAAAGATTTAATAAGATATTCAAGTATAGGCTTTGCTATTTACAAAAAATAAATATTATACCTATGAAAGAGGTAATTTTTTGTTTTGATATACAAAAAAATTCAATAATCCTCCCATCCCCTCAAATATATCCTCCCACAAACCCCATTTCTTGTGGTCCCATAAGCCCCAGGGGCTTGTGGCTCATGAGGGGCTTGACTGAGATTTGACATGCATGGGCCTGGCTGGGCCCTTCCTCCTTCAGTCTTGAACCTTTGGGTGTAAATGACCTCCCCCTTCTTCTGCAGGGGTGAGGGACTAGGGTGAGGGTGGGTGGGGAAGCAGTTACTCCTGGTAGGTTCTGATGACAGAATGTTTGTCCCAGTTTAGAAAGGCTAGAGTGTGGTGAGGCAGGGATGGGATCCCTGGGAATATCAGGGGTGGGCACTTATAGGCCTGAGGAGAGTGCTGTGCCCCCTCAGGCAGTGAGTGGTTCTACCTGGTGTCCAGGACAGCTGGTCAAGGGTCATGCCAGGCACCAGGAGGGCTTCAGGGGTAATACTGGAGTTGGGGGTAGATGCAGGCAGGCTAGTTGGAAAGAAGTGCTTGCCTGGCTTGGCATATTCTGTTTTGGGATGGCTAACCTTCCTGACCAGCTAGATCAAGAAGGGTGACCCTGAGGTTGGCAGGCAATGGAGCCTCTTAGTACTTGTTCTTTGGGAACTTGAGTCCCTTCTTCCTTCGAAGAATGGTTGAGCGGGCTCCTTTGTTGATGTTTGTCCCCATGGGAAAGTTCCGCTTGGTCAAGAGGAAATGATAGTTTCCTGATGAGACCATTGCATAAAAGACGTTGGCATCGTCAGGGATCCTCAGCTCTGGTGGAGATGGACAGAGGGGTGATCAGTTGTGCTACCAGGGGCCATAGATCACCCCACACCTTCTGGTCCCCATGAGGGCCAGTCTGAGCCAAAGACATGAGTCACCCAATCCAGAAACAGGACCACCAAGGGCCACTCTGATTGACACCTGACCAAAGCCAATAGTCAAGGAGTTTTTAATCCCAAGGAATGTTTTTCAAAAGTGACCAGGTTCCACCACTGGCAACCTCAACCTAGAGCTGGCAGAGTGCCCTCCATTCTGGTCACCCCACTCCCCATGCCCCGATATCTTCACTGATGGTGACCTTGGAGTTGGAATAAGCCTTATAGAATGCAGACATGTCCCCCAAATCCCACATTCCTTGGTACAAGGCTACTAAAAGCCAGGAAATGGCAGGCCAAGTCCAGGCCTCTTGAGAAGGGAGACAGTGAGGCCTCCCCACCTTGGGGTACCTCACTGCAAGAAAGGGCTTCCTCTCTGATTCTATTTACCATCTGTCTCCTCTGGCCTAGAGCCTGCTATAAGGCAATGCTGGATTGGAATTCTTGCTCCTGTCTCAAATGCATGCCTCTTTTTCTAGATCCTTATCCCTCTGGGCCTCAGTCTTCCTCTTCTGTAGGACATGGTCCCACCCACCCTGGCCATCTCACCACGATGGTGATGGAAGATAAGAGAAGATTTAAAAACCAACTTCCAGGGAGTAAGGAATGGTACCCAAGATTAATGCTTGAGAAAGCATGATCAGCTCACCAAACAGAAATAAAGTTAACCTTTAGGCACAGGGACATACTACCTGCTCTCACATTGACTGTTTCCTCATCCACTGGGTTTGAGAAGCAGGCAGAGAGGCCATAAGTAACTACTCCATGGACCCAGACTCCAGACTGCCTGGCTTTGTGTCTCTGCGGTAAATACTGATTTGGCTCCCCAGAGGCTCCAAATGGGATTAAGGTGGTTTTGCTTTGTTTTTAGCACCATACATGCATGGATTTTTTATTATTTTTTTTTTAAAGATTTTATTTATTTATTCATTTATCCCCCCCCTGCTGCTTGTGCTCGCTGGGTCAGCCAACCACGCCGTGCGGGCGGGCCCGCCCCCACCAGGAGGCCCCGGAAACCGAACCCGGGGCCCCCCATATGGTAAACGGGAGCCCCACTGATTGAGCCACAGCCGCCTCCCAATGCATGGATTTTAATATTTGCTATATGTGCCCATGGCAATCATGATAGTTAATGGATGCACAACACATCATAACCTAGCCAGAGGACGTCCTGCAAAGGGATGCATGTGGGCTTGGCCTCAAGGCCAACGGCCAAGAGGAGAAGACCTTTTTTCTTAGCTCCTGAAGATGACAGTTGTCTAATAGGTTCCTCACTGCTTGGGTCATAGCCAGGGAGGGGACAACACAGGGAGTCGGAGTCCAAAAGGGGAATTCACTGCAGGCATGAAGGGCTTGCTCACGACAGGTGGAGATGGGCGCAAGACTGTGACCACCGTGCTTTTGGCAGGTTTTCTGTGGCAGAAGGCCTCAGTTCTGGGTGCTGGGATGTGGCATGGGGGCCACCCCCTCCCTGTAGCCCTCTCCACTGAGCCCCCTGACGTACTTCGGTCCTGTGAAACCAGTTGCACCAGCTTGTAGTCCTCTGGATTATCCTTTAGGCTGTGTTTCTCCATGGCTCTGTGGATCACGGCTGGAGCCCTATCTTGGCAGGTCAGCTGAGAAGTGTCAGAGGACAGACCATCAGGACTTGGGCCCTGGAGCTGGCTTCCTCAAGGGTAGTGGCTGGAATGCCTTTGGAGCGGTGTCATCACTGAGTACAGGGTTCTGAGCCCCCAGGCGGGGTTGGGTGAAGAAGGGACTCATTGGCTTCCTATGCTCCACTGGGAGACCTCCATGGAATGAGGAGGATCTTCTCCAATCCTTTGAGCCCCCATCTGATAAGACTTCCCCTGCCTCACTTCTCCTTCCCCTGAGGATTGAGCCCTCTTCCTTAGGCCCTCAGCCTGCACAGCTCGTATAGCTTTGAAGGGTCCCAAGGACACAGGGCCACCATAAAGGAGAGTGTTGGAGATGGATGTGGACAGCCTGGACAGGTCTCTGTTCCCTCCTCCCAGCACACTCAGGCATCTCATTGCCTCTGGGATCTCTACCCTGGAACAGGCTCCTCCAGGATGACAATATAATTGAACTCCAAGAACAGACATAAAGTCCGAGCCTGGATGTCAGGGGGAAGGAAGAGCTGGATGCCCATGGGCCTACTATGTGTTGGGCTTGTGCTGGGACAGCAGCAGACCTGACCTGCCTCACCCGGAGTGCCTGGGCACAGGCAGGTCTCAGATGAAGGGTCATTCAATTCACAGTTTAGTACCACTCCAGCTCTAGGTGGCCAGAGGAGTGCAGTGTTGGGCAGATGTGTAACATGACACCTCAGTCAGCCTGTGTGTGGGTACCCAATGGATGGTGTGATCTGCCCACCTATCCAGGATCTGGAACCCTTGCCACCAACACCCCAGGGCAACCCCTTCACTGCACACGCACAAGTCATCTGACTTTCCTGGTCTGCCCCAAACATGGCCCAATGTGACCCCACCCCATGTCCTTTCTGACCTCATTTCACCCCCTGACCTCTGCACCTTCACCTCTGTCCTCCTTACTGCTCCTCAGATGGTCCAGGCACATGCTGTGCTAGGGGCTTTTAAGGCTGTCCCCCCCTTCCCTCCTCTCAAAGCCTGTCCCAGTGAGGTTGTAACAGAATGTCTGACCTCAAGATGGAAGCTTCAAGTCTCCATCTACCATCCTCAGCATTGACTGTATTTGTACCCACAGTCTTTGCTCCATCTGGATCTATTTGAGTGTCTGTCCTTCCCAACCCACTAGTATAGAAGCTCCAAGAGGGCAGGGAGGGCACATCTCAATCATTCTTCATTTACTGCCTGACCCAGTGAGAGGACCCAGGGGACTGCCACCTGCGCAGCTCACCAGGATGCTCTTGTAATTGTTGCCATTGAACTCATCTAGGCTGATGCGGATGATGCAGGAGTCGCCCACCTGCTTGTTATAGAGTGGCCCTGAGCACGAGGTGCTGGGGGTACAGAGTGTGGCCCCAGGCATGGGGGAGACTGAAGAGGAGGAGGTCTTGATGGAGGTTGAGGTGACCCCTGGCAAGTCCAGGCATGGAGTGGGGGTCGATTCCCCAAACTGTGGGAGACAGGAAGATCAGGAGAAGTCTTAGAGCCTGGAGGAAACCCCAGGCTGCTGATAGTCTCCAGCACACTTTAAGAATCTGTCTTTCAAGGTGGGACTCCTCCAGCTCTTTTGTGGGTGTGGAGAAGGGAACATGGGCACTGGGAAGGGAGGACCAGGGGACAGGCCTTTAGGGAGAAGCTGCAGGCAGGCACCTTCTTTTCCTGGCCATCAGGGGATTCAGGGCCAAGGCCCATGTGGATTTTCTGATCATGGTTGAAGGTCTTGGCCACATATGTGGGGTGTGAGGCAGCTGCATCCCCACTGCCCAGGTTGGATCCACGCTGGAGCTGGACACTGGAGTGCGAGGTGTCACTGCTGCTGGGCTTGGTGCTGGATCCCTGGTGGCTGGAAGGAAGTATGGCAGACCTGAATCCTCCAGCAAGACCCCTTCCCCACCCTCATGCTCCACTGACCTCTGGGATCTGGGCCCCCTGTCTTGTGCTCTTTCAGTCCACAGGAGTCACGGGCTCCTTCAATCCACAGGAGCCATGGGCAACAGCCATTGGACAGATCACCCAGCATCACCCATTTTCTTCAAGGGAAAACAAGGCCCAGAATGATGGGGGGCTCAACCCTGTCACAGAGTTGGTCAAGAATGGAGTGGGGACCATGACACTAAACTGTCAATTTCCTGAGTCCTTTCATAGCTCGAAGTCATACTGAGCCCCAAGGCAGCTGCACTTGTCTGCCCTGGATTGGGAACACATCTGGGAGGTTTTTGGGCTGGGGTGTGCTGCTGGTTGACAGGAACGGGAGCACAATTCACAAATCAGGTGGTAGCTACAGGGCAGGTGTCTGCTGTGACACTACCAGAAGTCAGAGCTCAGAGTTACTTCCCAGAGTCTCATCTGAAGGAGAAGTCCTGGAACCCAGAGGTCTCCAGTCCATGGGTCCGATGGTGATCGAGAGCCTTGGCTGCAGGTTCTCTGGAACTGGGAGAAAGGGTGGGTGTGCCCTGCTGTTGCCCACTTTCTGTCCTGCTCTTACCTCTCAGTCTCGCTGAGCTGCTCCAATGCCCCAAACCAGGAACGGAATTGCTCATCAGGTACCAGGTAGTCGTAGGTGCAGCTTGACTGCAGGATCTGGATCTGCGAAAGGAGCTGGTATTCCTGGGATGGGAGGGAATGAGCAGATGGAGAGGAGGCCTTGGCGGGTCTGCTTGGCCAGGACAGGGGTTGCCTCCAGTGTCGAGGACTTTGCTCACATGGGTCCCCTCATTGCCTGCACTCTCATCCAAGACCTACTTGTTCTCAGATCAGGAGCCACACAGCTCCTTCTCCAGGAAAAGGCCCCGGATACCTCCTCCTGCCCAACCCCAGTGAGGTAGGTCTACCTCATCTCTTTGAATCAAATGCTCTGCTTAAATAAGTTGAAGGCAGATGGAACAATGGAATGTCCCGGCCAGGTGGGTCTCTGACTTCACCCACAAAACACACCCTACCCTGGCAGAGATGCCCACAGCTACTCACCTTCCTCTTTTTCTCGTAATAGATCATTCTCTCCTGGAAGACAGACAGCCCAGCTCCATCAGAAGAGGCTCCTCCCACCATTACCAGCTCCTCATCCCTGCTCCTGTGCACTACTGGGAGGACCCACCAGGGACAGGCCAGTACTCCCAGAACTTGCATCTATTCAGGTTTGGGGTACTAGAAGAGGGGGATCTGGGGCAAAGGCTAAGGGACCATCCATTCAACCCTCTCTGATGACAGCGGGAGAAACTGTGGGTCAGGGTGAAGGGACTCCTTAGACACTTCCATAATTCCCATCCGTTTAGGGGACCATACTCACTCTCTCACCAAGGCCATGCCTGATGCAGAGGCCATGCCCAGCTCAGCCAGAGCCTTATTCAGTTGTGCAGTCAAAAGGGGATGCATCTGCTTACTCATCTGGAAACTGGACCTGACACCTCCAACTCACAGGGGTGCAGTGAGGCCCCCATGAGCCAGGTGTGCCCAGTGCTGAGAACGCAAGGCTCTGGAAGTGGCTCTCTCCCCAAATCCTCTGGGTCCTAACCTCACCCCACCCTGACCCCAGGCCCACTCACATCCAGATGGTCCTGGAGAGATGAGTCCAGCATGGCTAGTTCCTCGAGGAATATCCCCAGGTAGGGAACAGTGCCCTATATGACAATATGTGGTATCAGGTGAGAAACTCTCCAGACTCAGACTCATACCCCCCACTCAGAATTCTCACTGGGAGAATCTGGGAATCTTCACCACCTCCCTCCTAGTACCACTCCCAGCACCAAGAACCCAAATATCACTTCTAGTTCCCTAAAAAATGGAGCTACTTTGATATCTTAAAAGCCAAACCCACATTGCCACACCATGGCTTCACAGACACTCAACCTCTCTTGCGGCTGCGTCTGTTGGGCTTTCTTTGGCTTCATCTCCAGGGTGGAATCCTTGGAGGTGCTCCCCTTACAGGGTTGAGAACAAGGTCATTGAGGCATTGCTCCTCTCACCCAATTGATACTAGAGACTGACCTGGGCCCTTGGGCCAGCTGCCTGCCTCGAATGGCAGAAATGCTGTTGCCACCACCCATGAGCACTGGTTGGAGACGTGAATCCCAGCTCCAGCTCATTCTGGGGGTGTGACTTGGGTGAGTTGCCTGGCCTCCCTGAGCCTGTTAGCTTATATATAAGGCATTGGTGAGAACTGCACCCACGAAGACACAAGGCTACATCCTGTAATTGTGGTGCTCCCTGTGGCACCTTCTCCAAATTGGAGTCACAGGAAAGCTCACTGACATTTGTGTCCTCCCTTGAACCTCTCCCCTCTCCGTGAAGAAGATCCTACATTTTGTCATCACTTCATTTCCAGAGGAGGAGACACAGGCCTAAGAATACAGCGACATCTCCTGGCCACACGGGCACTTGGAGGAGTCACTGGCTCCATCTCAGGGTCAGGCCCTGCCCAAGCTGAAGTCAACTCACCATTGACCACCCTTGACCAGGGTTCAGTTAACCCACCCTTCACAGTGTGTAGCCAGGAACACTGCCAGGAGAGCCACGGTGGTGGATGGAAGCTGTGACTCTGGAAGCCTGGTTGAGCAGCTCCTCTTGCCTTAAACTCTGGAGTCTCTGTCCCACAATCTCTGACCAAGGCCATGCCATATGATGCCCTTACCCTAAACAGCCCCTTGGGAAGTTCTTTCTTCAGAGAACATTCTCTCATCTACCCAGGAAGTGGTCTCCTGATGTATCAGCTCTGACTGGCCAGGTAAAACACAGGCTGCCAGCATCACTGGACATCAATATCTTATTATTTATTTATTCCCCCTTTCTGTTTGTGCTTGCTTTATCCATTTGCCGAGCATTTTTTTGTATCTGTTTGCCTCCCTTTGTTGTGTCATCTTGCTGTGCCAGCTCACTGCGTCGCATGGGCCATCTGCTCATCATGCTTCGCGGGCCTGCTTGCCTTCACCAGGAGGCCCTGGGAATATAACCTGAGGCCTCCCATATGGTAAATGGGAGCTTAACCACTTGAGCCACATCCACTTCCCCTGGACTTCAGTATCTTGCTTCCTGTTTTCCTGTTTTGCATGAGCTGCCATGATTTATAAGATTCTTAAACAATTCTTATAATCATCTGTACATATGTCACTGATGAGAAGGACCCAGGACAAGAACTTTCCCCATGTGAAAGAGACCTGTTAAAACTTCTGCTTCAGCATCTCCTCCTACAAAAGACCAACTGCTGCCACCACATCTTATGACCAGGGCCTACTCCCCCACACTGTTCCCCAGCTACGCATGGCCAAACAAATCCCTCTTCCTCTTGGCCCAGACATGACCAGCCTGGAATTTTTCAAAGAAACATTCACTGTGAAACCAGGAACCTCACAGTCTTCCCTGACCACACCCCTTGCCTCCACTTTACCTGGATCAGTAGGTCCCTGCTCAATGAGGTGTTCTTCATGTTTTGGAATTCACAGGTGCTGTCCCTTTGGGGAGGAGAAGGAAAGGAAAAGTTGGGGATGGGTGATGAGTGATGAGAGAGCAAACTTATGAGATTTTTGGACCCAAAGGATCCTAAAGGCCTGGATGAGTGGATATGAATCTTGGTGACACTGATCCCTCCAGGGTCACAGGTTACTGATGGATGAGTGCTCAGGTGGCACAGCTGGCACACCCATGCCATGACATCTGAACAGCTTTTTATCAAAATAGATTTTAATTGGACAAAATGCTATGGGGCTTTGTAGCAAACACTTGGAAAGGTCCCATGTGGCTAATCTCTGTGCCTCACAGGTAAGATGACCCACCTGTGTTGAGGAAGAACTGCTGCCCTCATGTCTGATGGAGACTGAGAGCTCCATCCCAGAGCAGGTCCTGGCCCCAAGAAGTCCTGCTGCCTTCCAGCTGGGCCCAGGCTACTGTGGCTCAATGCCCACCCTTGGATAGGTACTTAGTCCCCCCAGGGCTACTATTTAGAGGGGGCAGCCCACCTGGAAACTTCCTCCCAGGTCTCCTTCAGGCAGTGGATCGAGTTGCTCTGAAGAGCAGAGAGGATCGCATGGAGGGAAGAGGAGTTCTTGAGAATTTGGCACTCCTAGGGAAGGACAAAGGAACAACCAATGAGAGGAAGCTGAGCTTCCAACTGCTCCAGTACCATATCCCCTCAATTGGCCTCTCACATCCTAGAAGATGCCAATGACCAAGGAGCCCTCAGGGGCACATCTTTGACCCAGCAGGTGATACACACAGGGTGGAGGACTTTATCTCAACCTAAGGATGGAACATAGGTAGGAAATAAGTGCACTGCTCCTGGAACATGCCAGCAAAGGACTGTGCAACTAGACAGGGAGGGATTGGGTACGGTGGAGGGGACGTGAACACAGACTTCAATCCTGAGGGCTGATTAAAATGGAGGAGTGAATCGAGAACCCAGGGTTGGGAAACTGTACTTGGGCAGCATACCCTGGCCACATTGATCCAGTGCTCCACAACCCTGGCCCTATCTGGGTCCTTCATGCTTGGGTCCCCGAGGCAGGTGGTGATGACGCAGTTTGTCACACGATTGCACTGGGTGATGGTGGCTTGGACAGAGGGTGCCAGGTGCTCCTTGACCTTCTTGTGGCGCTGGAACCAGATGGAGCTCAGACAATGATATGGCACCACCTTCTTGAACAGCTCCTGGGGAGGACAGGAGTGTCACCCAGTCACACAACACCCAGACACAGAGTGCAATCCCCAAGCCAAGAAACACTGTTTGCACCTGCAGCTCTGCAGGTTGAGGCTGTGGCTTGAGCCTGGTAGGGGACCCTGGGTTGGGTTCTCTGCTCCTCAGGTTGCCCAGTATATGTGAGAACCAGGATCCTATGCTGGTAGGGAATTGAGAGCTATATCTTCCTCAAGTCCATCCTCACTCCTGCCATGGACTGGATAGGGGCCTATACCCCACATGAGGAGGCAGCAGCTTCTGCCCCTCTATCAAGTTCCTCTGGTGCATCTGTCTTGTTCCGATGCCCATCCCCTCTTGGAGCTACAACCAAGATCTTTGTTTGGATGAATGCCCTCATGACCAGTACCCATCAGTGTTTAATACATTTTGAGGCTCTGGAGGCCTCCTGGAAAGATGAGTGGGTGAGTCACAGACTGGGCTGCACCTCCGAAAGCTCCCTTCTGCTGCCCTTTGGTCCAGGCCACCTACAAACCTTCATTTGTTCTAACTCTATGGATCTGCTACTCGATCCCATGATCTACTGGGAAAAAAAATGGGGAAAACAAGGCCTTTAGATCTAGAAACTTGCCAGTGTCATCAGGTTCAAGAATGGTCATTGGACACAGGTCATTGGACCCCAGTTCAGGGACTGACAAGTCAGGGAAAGCAGATTCTAGAGAAGATCCCCCAGCTCCACCCTGTTTTGCCCAATTGCTCACCACATCCATCACTGTCAACTGTTCTGCCACCAGCTTAGAAGGGAATGTCAGGAAGTGAGACTTCACCTCACTTGGCCCAATCTCCAGGGTCTCAGGTGAGGAGCAGGAAGGGTCTTGAGATGAAGGTAATGCTGGCATGGATTTCAAATCCAGAGGTGGCAGTAGAGGTGGCATCGGAGCTTCTGCCAGTTCTGTATAAGACGTTAGAGCTGGTGATGTCACAGGCTCCAGCTCTGGAGCCAGGAATGATACAGCCTCTGGAGATAGCCCTGGAGGGGGTGCCAGAGGTGTCTGCAGCTCTAGAGTAGGTATAGTGTCTGGTACAAGTGATAGAAATGGCTCTGGAGGTGACACTGAAGGGATTTGTAACTCTGGGTCTGACATAGGGCAGGAAAAGGAAGAAGATGCAACAACAGGACTGTCTTTCTATGAGCCTTCCCAAATATAGGAATGATTGCATTGTCTATACCAGCATCCCCCAGGAAGTCTTCCCAGATTGCAAGCCTCCAGGTTAGTGGTCTGAGTTACTCTTTACTCTGGACGAAAAAGGCATCCTCTGGAGGTTCCTCCTTGTGTGACCCCCATCCCCTTTCCCACAGGTTAATGTGCACTCAACCCCAGGAGTCCTCACCCTTGGTCTCTGACACACTAAGCTCCGTGGGCTCCAGCTGAGCAAGGAGAACTTGTGCACAGCTCTCCAGGGCAGACCCAGGCAGGGTGACCTGCGCAAAGGCCACCAGCTGCTTGAGGCAGGGAAAGTCTGGGGGCTGGAAGAAATCCTCTGGGTATCTATCCAGCCAGGTACACAGGACGCAGGAGATGGTCCTAGGGGTGGGCGAAGAGCAGTGAGGGGAATGGCCATTGCTGCCACATGGCCCCTTGATGACCACTCTCCCATGGCAGGGCCCTATTCAGAGAAGCCAGACATACTTCTCTGTCTGTCTCCCCTGAGCCCTCTCCCACTGGAACAAAACCTCTATGAGGACAGGGAGGTATTCTGTCTGCTCTGCCAATCGCAGAGTATGGGCACATGGCTTGAGCATAATAAAAATTTGAACCATGAGGTACAAGAGCCTGTCGTCATTCCACAGCCTGCCCTGGTACCTCATGGCCCCTCAATCTCTTGTTCATTCATTGAGCTCATGCTTCTTCCTCTCTAATGCATGTTTGGGGTCTTCTTGACCCTGACACTGGGCTCCCACAGGGCACGGGCACAGCCCACCCCAACACCCCAGCAGTTTGCTTCACAGTACTGAGTATTGAGGCAGATTTCTGAGTTTCTATCTCACCACAACTCCAGATCTGGGTCCCTAAACATGTGGTAGGTTGAGGGGCAAGCAGATCTGGGGTGGGACCTGGCTAGGCTCCTTGCCTCCAGGGTGCCCTCTGCACCCTGTGCTCTAGAAACCTTCCACAATTCTCTTTGTGTCCTGCTCTACTGCAGGAAATTGACCCCTGGCCTCTGTTCTCCAGTGGGAATAATGGGAGCAAGGTCGCTGCTCCGATGCTCCTGCCACCAGCCCCACACTCCCCATTCTGCCTGGGAAGGCAGAGTCCCTCACTCCTCAATCAGAGCTCACTCACTTTTCCAGACATTCCTGGCATACTCCAGCCTCATCACCAAAAGTGCCATCATCCCCGTATCTGGAGGAGACATGAAGGTGCCACCCATAAATACCCAGGTGCATCCCTTGTTGCTATTGTCTAGTGTTGCTGCCTGACTCCCTGACTAGAAGGGAAGCCCTGGTGTGCAGGCACTTTCCCAGCTTTGTTCAGTGAAGTCAGCAAAGGGCCTTAGAAAGTGCCTGCCCATAGGAGACACGTCCTAGATATTTGCTGAATGAAGGAGACCTGAGCTGCACCATCCCTGAAAAGTAATGGGGCCCCTGGCTCCTCTGCCAGCTTCCAGGGATCCCGGCTCAGGCTACTTCAAGTACAGTGTCCATTTAGATGGACTCCCAAGCCTCTACTCAATGGGAATTCAGGATTCTAAAGGTCACTTTGAGGCAGAGCCTCTTCAGTTGGAGAGGAAATTACTACATGTGGACAAGACATCCCCCCACAACCACCCTTCTGCAGAGCAGGCACAGGAAGGAACCCCATTTTAGTTCTTGCCAAGGACCCTGGGAAGTTGTTGCTACCACCCCACTTCAGAGGAGTAAACTGAGGCCAGAGGCTGCAATGATGTTCCCCAGACACAGCTGGTGGGTGGCAGAGCCCTCACTATGCAGGAGGGCAGGTGCTTACCTGATAAACAGCTGGTCCAGCACCTGTTTGATGGAGTTGAAGGCCTGGTAGTTTGTGAGGTAGATGTTTAGGAAGGCAAGGTCACCCTCCAGGGCAGCAGGCACTAGGGGCTCCACAAGCTTCTCCCAAGGGCCCGCCTTGTCGGTGTGCATCTGGATGTTCTGGGCCCTCTTCATTGCTAACTTGTTTCCACACTGAAGGGGAAGAGCAGGGGCACGTGGTCAGCATTGGCCCATGAACCCCAGGAGCATGGGGTGGTACAGACCCCTTCGCCCAGGCCTCTGTGCCTTGGGGCACGAAGTGGGGCAGGAGTGCCTGTTGCAGAACAAGTTCCCAGCCTCAAAAATAGAATTGACCTGAGGGAATAATTGGATTATTAGCCCCTTCTTGCCATTCTTTCAACTGATGAGCAGTAGGACCTCCCTCTTTCTCTGCCTGAAAAGGCCATGATCCTCATGAGTCCTCATAAACCATCCCCTTCCTGACTTAAGGAATCCTCAAGTGGCTGCTCAGGGTCATGCAGGTCAGAAATTGGAGCCATTCCTGCTGGGGCCACGTGGTCTTCCCTCAGTCCTATGGGAGGTGTGGTCTGCTCCAGACATGGAGGGAAAGGGTCTGCTCACATCTCATCCTCCCCCCTTTGGATGCAGTGTGAGGAGAAGTCACAGATTATGAGAACAACTTTGATTTTAAAGCAACAAACTGATTTTTCTGTCATTGTATTAAAGGAACTTCTGAGTCCCTTTATGGTGATCCATGCTCCAGGAAATGGACAAATGTCAGGAGTTTCCAGGTGGGAGAAAGCCCTCTGCAGGGCCCAGGATCTGAACAGAAGCCTCAGAGAAGAGCAAACCCAGATGGCTGGTTGGTGGGGCTCCACCTTTCACTGGACAGTTGGAAAACACCGCACCCGAGTGGTACCCTTTTCCCCTGAAGCCAGATTGTCCAGAAGTAAAGGGAATGTTAACAGCTGGGCAGGGGGTTGCGGGAACTGAACTGCTGCAGTCTTTTGTAGGTTCTATGGCTCAAGCTGTTAAATTTCCCTATGCATGTGTGTGACTCAGCCATTGCTTTCCTGGAATTCTCTCCTGGCAGGCAGGGAGGGGCAACAGGTCATTAGGACACGTTCAAGATGTTCCTTCCAGCACTGAGGAAATGGCCCCAGAAAGGCTCTTCAAGATCTGAGAGCAGGGAGAGGCTGAACCACTGCTATATGCAGTCTCCCTTCTGGAATATTATTCTGCTGAATGAGGCCACTATTCCTGGCCTGGAAAGTTCAAGGGCATGTGTTATGTGAATGTGCATTTTTTACCTGCATATGCCATAAAGTAAGCCCCTTTATATAATAAGATAAGCCCCTTTCCCTCATAAGTCAAAACCACCCTTGAGACATGAAGATCTGTACAGCTTAGAGAAGAGGTGAAGGACAGTCCAGTCATCTGCTCCAGGGGACACCTGGGTTCAGGGAGTGACAATAAAAAACAACAAAATGCAAAGGTAACCTTAGCTTTAGTGACCATTAAAACAATATGGGTATCTCTTTTTAGATGTTCCTACAAATGTGTGGACAGTGACTTTCAACATGAGCAGGGCTTCCCAGAGTGGTAGGATGGTGAGAGATGGAGGCTCAGGGCCTTTGGGAATAGGACTGTGGGCCCAACAGAAGGCAAATCCATGGGAGAGCTCCAGAGGAAGGTGACAGGTAGGAATGAGACCCTCTGGCCTTCCCCAGTTGTCTCAGGATCTGGTGTGGAGATGTCACCCCACATGATCTCACCTGGATGCAGCACTGGCAGGGACCCTGGCACTGCTCCTTGCCATCCTTCCGTGTGGAACGCTGTAAACACAGTGCCCGGTAACCAGGCAGGAGATGTCAGGAGACTACCTCGTGATTGCTGCAGGATGAACACCCCATACTACCTCTGTGACCCAGATCAGGCATAGAAGGATGTCTGAATGAGCTACCCACTGGGAATGGGATCCAGATCTAACATTTATAATGACCGTTGCCTCCCCAACCACCACCTGTTCTCCCACCAGGCACCTGTGACCTGAGATGTGAACCCGAAGGGCCCACAACATTTCCAAACCCTGACAACCTGCTTCTGCCCAAGACGGTCCTCTTCCTCCTGCCTCCCTCATACTGAAAGGAGGGGAATTTGGGGGTGCCCTGGTAGGAGGAAAGTAGTGGCATGACTTGAATTGGATGGCCCTGAGCCACACTGTTACCTTTGGCAACCTGCTGGTCAACGGCCAGTGGGTTTGTGGCTGAGGACTAAGCCATTCTCTACGTCGATGAAAAAATGTCTTATTCCCAGTATTCCTGAGGCCAGTACTTCTGCAAATACGAATACAGCAGGAGAACATCTTGCTCTCTCGAGCGTCTCCAGCTAAGTGAGATGGGTAGGCAGTTATCTGTGTATTTTTGGTGCCTGGTTACCAGGGTTACAAATTCTGTTATGCTCTATCTCCTAGGAAGTGATGTCATTTCCAAGGAAGTGAGGTCACTATGCTTAACTGTCAGTCCTCAACAGATAAGCCTCACATGAAGGTCCCTCAGCACTGCTGGCTACTAGTACATCCTCCTCAACCATGCCATCCTGTAAACTGGACAGAGTTTCACCAACATATTCCTTCTCATAGCTACCTGAGAAGGGCTGGGTGCAGACAGGTCTCACGGCATGAAGAGATAGAGCTGCATTCAAACCTGCTACTACTTCTTATCAGTTCATGACCCTGTTCTTTTCATTTTACCCCCCAGCATCTCCCCAGTATTCTCACCTATACAAAGAGGAAAATTCTAGCTTCTTATTCCTGGGTCACCTACTGTATGTGAGATAACTGTAAAAGTCATGGGCTGCTATCTCAATAGGTAAAAGAATCTCATGGATGGATGAATTATAAGAAAGTGTGTTTCATAACATGGAATACCACATACAATGGGGGTGGATACTAGATCTGTGGTCTTGAGAAAGACAATTTCCTTCTTCATCTCATTTCTCAGTCTGCACCATGAAGAGGCTGAAATCAAATCACTCTCTGATTACTTCCCAATATAACAGAATCAGAACCAAGTGGCTCAAATTAACTGATATTGTGTATAGTCTTGCTCAAGCTGACCCCAAAGTTCGAGGTTTGTAGAAGACCCCAAGGAGTTGTTCCCTGGGCACAGTCTTGAAGATGAATCCAGCATGCGTGGGTGGGTTAAGGGAAGAGCAATGCAGGCAGGCAAAGGAGGGGGCTGTAAGATGGGCAAAGGCTTGGCCTGTGCCTGGATGAAGAAGGTCTAAGTGATTCTTGCATTGGGGTGGAGGGAGCACACTGGGGAGCCTGTTATAAATAGGACACAAAGAATGTCTTCTAGTGGAGTCTTGCACTGTATGTCAGGGGTGAAAAGGGAGATCAAGGGGACATGAGACAGGCTCTGTCTTCACAGCCTCAGCAAGCCAGAGCTGGAGCAAGCTTAAAGAATCCATGTCCACCCCTACCCAAGCCCAAATCCTGAGCATCACCCATGGATGAGAAGTCCTACCTCAATGTCTTCCTTTGCACAGTGCTGGTACTATGATGGCCATCTGCCTCCTCCCAGGGTGGATAGGCTCATTGGAAGGCCCAGAGCTGACTACCTGTCAAAAAAGTTGTTGAGGAAAGTCAGTGCACAGGCAGGGCTCCTGGCTCTAATGTTGCTTACTCCTCATTCCTGGCTTAAGTTGGGTGGAGTGAACTCCTCCATGTCCAAGTGGTCATGGTGGGAGTTATACTGAAGTCCCTTTTCTTTCAGCTGCCTCACATTCACACAGTGATTCAACTGACACTTATGGAATGCCTTCTGTATACATAGCAACATGGGAGAGGACTTTGGGTCTCCTCCATGCCTTCTTACAGCTTACAGCTGGGAGGCAGTAGAGATGGTATACCACCAAAGTAAATGCTGATATAAAAGAGGAGTTCTGATGAGAAAATAGAAAACCACCCTCTCCAGAGAGTGTACAAATCCAAGCAGTGTTTGTAGAGGAGGCAATGGTAGTAGTGAGTCACAGTGAATTGGGAGGTTGTGGGACAGACATGCTGGGAACGGCATTGCTGCCTGGAAGATGCATGAACAAATATGTTTTGCACAAGGCCTTAGAGGTTACCTGATGATGTTGGACTACAAAGGAGGGGAGGGCAATGACTGGACATACAGGAACGATATGAAGATTAAGATTCAGGGACCACATTTCAAGGGGTGTTGCATATCAAACCTCATATGAGGGTTATCATTTTGTAATTGTCTGGTAATCCAATCAAGATGAGCAGGGTGTGTCCCAGAGAATGAAGCATAACTAGGATTTATCTGTTTAATCAAGGTGTGACCTCTGGAATATAGCCCTTATTGGGTTTATTAAATATTTTTAAGGGAATTCAAAAGAGAGGTTATAGTCCCCTTGAGAAAAAGGAGCTGAACAAAGCAGGACTTTGGGAGATGGGCAAAGTACTGCTTTCCTTTGGAACCTGTCTAAGAACCTAGGTGACCTCACCATGACCTCCAATTTTGTCTTCTCATGAGTTCAACAAGTAGTAGATGTGAAGAAACCCACAATTTTATAAGTTCTGAGTATATTGAAACATTTTTTATGTCAAAACAACAATATTTTATTGTGTCAACTTTTGCCTCACCATACTTATTTTTTATTTAGACTCTGTCCTTTTTCCATTTTTATCTTGAATCTATTCTATTGCTTTTAATTGCCTCCTCCAAGATCCTATGTCTTTGCTATTCATTAATGTCCACACTTGCCCCATGTGGCTATCAACTTTTAATTAAATGGAAGTAAAACTAAAAATTCAGTTCTTCAGTAGCTCTAGCCAAATTTCAAGTGCCCAATAGCCACATGTGGCTAGAGGCTTCTGTAATGAACTGTGCAGATATAAAAGAGTATTTTCATTGTAGAAAGTGCTATTAGGCATGTTGTTCTTGATTGTGGATATTCTACCTTTTCAATTTATTAATGATTTATTTTTTGCTTCTCTCAATTCCCTTCTATGGCTTTCCTCAAATGTTTTTTTTTGTATTTCTTTTAATTCTTAAGGTAAGAGTTTATATAATTTAATTACTTATTTTAATGAATGTATTTTTCAAAATATAAAGCCAAGAATTTTCTTGGGACTATTGGTTTAGCTTTGTGACTTTGCAATTTTCTGTAATCTATTCAACTATTTTTTTTCAAGATGTACATTTTCATTTGTGCCAACATTATTTTGAAAGAGTTTTCCTCTTTAAATTTTAATTCATAGAATAATTTTTGTTTAACATTATTTTCACATTTTATTTCCTGTTGAATAGAGAATGTTTGTGATCACTTTTCAATTTCTGCAGTTTTCCTCAATTTTATTTTTTCAACCATTTGTATGCCAGGCCCATGAGCTCTTTAAAAATAGATTTTCTTTTTGGGGATGTGGTACTTTCATATATATATTTGTTGAATAATTGTGGAATTGATGCTACTTTCTCTTAAGAAATAATAAGTATTTATATTGTCAAAAGAAGAGACACAAGTAAAATAGATGATAAATAAGTTAAGTAGACTCAGTATGGAGTCCCTCCTGGTAAGCCCATGTCAGTAAACCAAAGGTTACCTAAGTTCCTGACTCTTGAAGGTGCTCCTTCTCCAAGAGCCTGAAGTCTGAGAGCAACCAATCATATCTCACCAGCTCCCTTTTCCTTCTGTAACTTAGTTCCTCTAAATCAAGTCTAAGTGAAATAAGAGAAACTGCCCTGTACCAAGCAATGAGATGATTTTCTTTAAGACAATCTTGTTCTGCCTATATGAGCCTTGTTTTGGGTTGAACATTACCGAATTCATGAATCACTTAATAAAGGTATAAGATCCAAAAATTTAACTCCCTGTGGATATTTCCTTTTTTTTCAGTTTTTTGGTGATAAGAACAGTATCTAGAGGCCACTGCTGAGGACTCTGGAGACAGGAAAGACAGAAGAAGGCACCTGCTGAACCCTTTGAGTTCTCTGTTCTCCCCACCATCTCCAACATTTATGGGTGAGTCTCTCTCAGATTTGAGCACCACTCTTTTTGTATTTGAGCTCCCCGATCTCACTAACTCTAAGTCCAAAGATTGTCAGTGAGGCAATCTTACTGATGAAAAAACTCAAATTTTGAGCCTGAGTCTCTACCATTATGGTGCAGTCCACAATTTCATTTTTGCTACTGCTGGTTTCATTGCCCCATGTGCAAAGGAGGAAGCAAAATGATAAAGATGTGGTCCTTGTACTCTTAAAATTTTGATTCTCCACCCTCTGGAACTCTGGCATATTTCATGTTCAAAAATTATTTGGTTGGAACCTGTCCCTATCAAACCAAATGGCAAAATCTCACCAAAGACAACAGATTCTTCACTATGTGTTTTGAGGGAAGCATGGCACTGCTGACACTTTGATTTTGGATTTCTATCCTTCAAAACTGTGAGACAACAAATTTGTAGTTTTTGGCCACCTAGTTTGTTGAACTTTGTTCCAGCAGCCCTGGGACACCGAAACAGGGAATTTATAAATAATGATACTGTAAACATTCTCATATATACCTTCTGGTGAACATAGGTATGAATATCTGTTGGGTGTGGAATTTCTGAGTCATAGTGTATGTGTAGGTTCAGCTTTAGAGGATACTGCCAAATAACTTTCCAGAATGATGTCCAGATGTTTACTTACCATTTTCTTTATTTTTCTGGAATTTGTCTTTCTATTTATTCTTCTTCTGCCTATTTTTATATTGAAGAATTTCCCCTTTTTAATTTGTTGGGATGCCTTTGCATACTCTGGATACTAATGCTTTGTCATATATGATGCAAATGACACATCACAGTCAAACTATGAAAGTCAAAGACACAGAGACCTTGAAAGCAACAAGAGATAAATGACTCATCACTTAGAGAGGAGTCTCAATAAGATTTATTGGTGGAGGCCACAAAGCAATGGATTGACATATTCAAAGCACACAAGGAAAAAAGTGTCAACCATGATTTCTATATTCTCAAAATGAAAGTAAAATAAAGACAACCCAAGATAAACAAAGACTAAGAGAATTTGTTTTAACAAATATACTGTGTGTTTTGCCAGGTTGCTATTACAAATACCACACATTCTTTGGCTTAATCAAATGGAATTTATTGCCTCATAGTTTTAAAGTGTGTAAGTCCAAAACCAAGATGTCAGCAAGGCTGTGATTTCTCCTGGAGTTGTAGCATTCTGGTGGTGGCAGTCTCTCCTTACATGGTATGTCCTAGATCTCCTCCTGTGGCTTTCTCCTGCTGACTGTGGCCAAATATCTTCTGTTTACAAGGGACCCAGTATTATGGATTCAGGTCCACCATGATTCATTCACACCACACCTAAATGGAATCTTAGATGCTCCTATTCACAAATGGGTATATACTTTAACTGATTATACACATTCAAAATGTCCTATTTACTCATAGGTTCACACAGGAACATGGATTCAGAATATAAACATGTCTTTTTGGGGATATATAATTCAACCACCCAAAGCATACCTTAGAAAAAAATCCTAAAGCCAATAGTTCAGATCGAAAAGAAATTACTCCAAACAGGGACTCAAGTTCACAGGGAGAAATGAAGAGCACCAGAAATTATAATTATTTGGGTTAATATAAATGTTTATATAGATATACTTTCTCACATTTCTTGCCTTAACATCTTTAATAGACATAAGATTGTATAAAGCAATATGTATAATTTTATATTGTACATTTATATCATATATAGATATAATATATTGAGAATGACATACAGAAATGGGTGAAGACATGGAGGTACATTGGAGCAAGTTTTCAATATTCTTCTGAGATTAAGTTATTATTGATCTGAAGTAGACTGTGATAAACAGATATGTATATATTCTTATCTTTCAATTAAAATCCTTAAGAAATAACTAAAGAAGTTAAAATTAATTTAAATGGTCCTGTAAAAATATCTAATGCAACAAACACAATCAAAAGTAACAGAAGAACAAAAGGAAGACATAGAAAAAAAATCTCAGTGTGGGAAACATACATCCAAACATGGCATTATCTACATTAAATATGAATAGTCTAAACACTCCAAAGTTAGAGATTGCCATGCTGGATGAAATCGCAAGATCCAATTATGTAATGTCTGTAAGAGATACATCTAATATTCAAAGACGAAAGTACAGAGATAGAAAAAAATATACCAGTCAAATAGTGTCCATTAGAGATCTGGAGTAGTTATATTATTATCATAGAAAATAGACTTTACAGGAAGAAATTTTTCTTCAGATACAATGAGACATTACATAATACTAAAAGGGTCAATACATCAGAAAGATGTGACCATTGTAATTATATGCACACTTAACAACTAAGCCTTGATATACATAAAAGAAAAAGACTGGCAGCTATCTCAGAGATAACCAAGTAAAGAAGGAGGGGGCAAAGTTACTGTCAGTTCCTCCCACTACATGCTGCCAACAAACAACATTTATTCTGATTGTTTTTTATATATCTCTTTATTAGTTTGGCTCATATGGAGCAAGATCTTCCTTTGAAGCCTATAGCTGTTTTTAGCATGTACAGTTGAAGTACAATGAATGTTACTGAATGAATGAATTAACAAGCAATGAATGAATGAATTGCACCTCTGCCAGGGTTGGGAAAGCAAGGGACCATAATATATTATAGGAAGTATAATAAGGTGTTCCAAATGCCTTCTGTAATATTTTCCAAATTGAATTCCTAGACTTGATAATAGGTATTCATTGAAAAACAGGAGCTTGGTACTCAAATTTTACCATCTCTACGCCTTTCCTGGATTTTCTCAATGTGCATTGTGGTGTTTAAATCCATTTCCTCACTTTTGCAAACTTATTTGACCAGAATTTTATTAATATCTTGAGAAGTGCTCTTTAGAATCCTGTTTGTAATACACTGATCTCTAGTGAAAGATAGCTCTGAGGTGGTGGGGGATGAGCCTGGAGAGGTGGATCATGGCTAAGTCATGAGATTTCTGATATAAAATGGTGGGAAATTTGAACTTTATTGTGTAGACTACATGAACCATTGAAAGATTTTAGATTCGAGACTCACTGTCTAAAATGTTTTTCATAAATATCCTATCAGCAGTGTAGAAGACGAATTGGAGGGAGACCAGGCAAGAGGCAGAGGAACTAGAGGGAAGTTTTTGACAATGATCCTAAGACTACGAAAACAGGAATGAGGAAAGGGGTGAAATTAAGAAAATATTTAAGAATTAGGATTCACATATTTTCATGATTAATTACATCAAAGAGTAAGAGAGCAGGAGTAGTCAAGGAAACCTTCCATCCTCTGGCTTAGAAAATTGTTGGTGACATTCATCCAGACAGAGAAGATCTTTAGTTTGAGTACCCATGAGGGTCCAATTGGAAATTCAGATGTGGGGTTCAGCAGAGCGTTCTGGCCTACATATGAAGGACTGGGCTCACTGGCATTGAAAAGATATTAAAAATATATATACCATTTAAAATGCCAATCAAAGAATGATGGAATAGCTCTTATTTTTTTGCACACAGAAATTCTACTCAACATTTTCAATGTGGTGAGAGAAATTAAATACATGAATGAATATATAAGGAAAATATTTCCCTCTGTATTCATAAATGACATGATTATTTTCATAGAAACAAATTAAAAATGTATAGACAAATTATAAGAATTAGTAAAATATTTACTAATACAATATTTATAAGCAAATAAAAAATTTACTCAAATTTCATTTCTGTGATAAAGGAAGTAGAGAGTGAGAAGAATGTTTCAACACTTGCAAAAGTTTCAGACATAAAATATCCTAGGAATCAAGACCAAATACATGGTTAAATAACTCCTCTTAAAACTACTGAGTATTATTAAGAAATATCAAAGAGGTTCAGATTAAATGAATGGACATACCATATTTATATATTGGAAAACATTTCAAAATATCACTGTTAGCTCTATTAAGAGCACCCTAAGTAGACTCCAGAACAGGAAATATTGTCAGGGATACAGAAGGATTGTACAGAATGACAAAGTGGTCAGTTCTTCAAGAAGATACAACCCTAAATGTGAATGCACCTAACAACAGTAATTCAAAATAAAAGATGAAAGGAGAAATAGATACATCTACAAATATACTTGAAGTCTTTAACACTTCTCTCAGTGATTGATAAAACATATAAGTATAAAATTAATATGGATGTAAATGGCCTAAAAAATAGTACAATCAACTTGACTTAGTTTACACACATAGAACACTAAACTGTACCAGAGCAGAATATACATTTTTCTCAAGTGCACATTGAATATGCAATAAGTTAGATCATATTCTGGTCAATAAAACAAACAGTTTCAAACATAAAATTATATAAATACTACAACATATTTCCTGTGCTCATAGTGGAATTGAACTAGAAATCAACGATGGATAGCTGGAAAACCCAAATATTTGGACATTTAACAATGTTCTTATAAATAACCCATGGGTCAAAGAGAAAACTGCAAGGGAAATTAAGAAATATTTAAAGTGAATGAATAGGGAAGCGGCTGTGGCTCAATCAGTGGGGCTCCCGTTTGCCATATGGGAGGCCCCGGGTTCGGTTCCCGGGGCCTCCGCCCGCATGGCGTGGTTGGCTGACCCAGCGAGCACAAGCAGCGGGGGGGGGGATAAATGAATAAAAAAATAAAATCTTTAAAAAATAAAATAAAATAAAGTGAATGAACATGAAAATACACTGTATAAAACTGAGTAAGGTAAAATAAAGCAATGCTTGAGAGAAATTTATAGCAGTAATATTTATGTTTTAAAAGGAGATCTTAAATCAGTAAGCTAAAATTCCCTTGAAAGACTCTAGAGAATGAAGCATTGGACCTGCCAAGTGTAGTATTTAGTTAAGACCAGAAACCATTTCCAATAGGAGGAAAGTTTCTCCTCTATGAAGCTCACGCAACAGGATAGGTGCATCATGCTGAGCTGTCCCTATGCGGAGGGACAGGTCAAGAGATATTAGTTTTTCCATTTTTATATATGATATCTCATTATGTTGAGTGAAATAAGCCAGACACAAAAGGACAACTATTGTATAGTCTCACTAATATGAACTAAATACAATGAGTAAACTCACATAGGTAAACTTTAGAGTATAGTTTACTAGGAGGTAAATGTGGGTTAAGAATGGGAGCTGATGCTCAATGTATGTAGAATTTTTAATAAGGTTTATTGTACAAGTGTGGAAATGAATAGAGTTAATGGTAACACATTATAGTGAGTATAACTAACACTGCTGATTTATAAATGAGATTGTGGCTGAAAGGGGTAGACTGGCTATAAATGTCAATTGAAAGAAACTAGAGAATTACCTAGGGAACACATAACAGAGTGATTTCAATGGTGGATGAGATTGTGATTAATAGTATAAATATAATAATGTTTTTCTACAAATGGTTAAGAATGTGGTGATACATGGGAAAATTATAAGTAATGTAACTTAAGGATGATATTTAACAGTAATATTGCAATATTTTTGCAGCAATAGAGGAATATAGGATATGGGACTTTTCCTTTTGGAGTAATGAAACATTCTAAAATTGACTGAGGTGATGACAGCATAACTCTGTGAGGAAAATGAGAGCCACTGAGCATACACTTTGAATGGATTGTACAAAGCATGAGACTGTATAACACAGGGAATCCGGTGGTGGAAGATTGACTGTGGTTAACAGAACAAGTATTAGAACATTCTCTCATGAACTTTAACAAACATGTGATACTAATACAGGGTTAACTTCAGTTAATACTACAGTATTAACTTCTTTGAGCCCCCACCCCCACTTCTCTTTTGCAATGCATCAGTATTCTGAGTTAGCAATGGATCCTGTATGAATCAAATAATATTATAAACTGATCAAGTCATAATGATGCAAGACTTGTTGCCAGGGATATAAGTTTGATCAAAACTTATCCTTAAGAAACTTTAGAAAGTCTCCTGATATGCTCAAATCCCTGTTCTCCAAGGAATGTTTGCATGTAGAACATTTTAAGAAAGAGATTTTCCAGTTTCTTGATATTTTAAACTAAGCACAAGCTTTACTTGTTTTCGTAAATTTGTTTCCTGGCTGTAAGATTTATTGCCTATTTCCTGATTGGAGAGGTAAGAAAGAGATGAAATCAATACTTAAATATTTTTTCAATTTGGAAATGGGACTTTATTTTCTATTTTACTCCTTTCTGGCCAAAAGGAGTTGAAGAATTTTTTATTATGACAAATATCTTCACAATTTTCAGAAGGCAAAATATAACAAAAGTTTAGTTGAGAAAACAAATTCTATATGAGCAGTATTAATGATAGCTCATTTAAAATAGCCCAATACAGATTTGCTTCAACAAATGATGTTGTCATCTTCTATACATCAGTCCTTTTTTTTTTTCATAACTACTTTATTTTCAATAGATCCAAACTGGAAACCATGCAAATGTACATCAACAGATAACTGGATAAACAAATTGTCATATATTCATACAATTGAATGCCACTCAGCAATATAAAGAAATTGACCATTAATCACACAACAGCCTAGATGAATCTCAAAATAATCATGCCAAGTACAAAAGAAGGCAGACGTGAAAATATTCATATATTGTGATCCATTTACATGAATTATAGAAAATACAAATGAATTTATAGTGACCAAAATCAGATCTGTGGTTGCCTGGAATAGGAGGGGCACAGGGAGGGGCAGGAGGGAATGATTACAAAGGAGCATGAGAAAACTTCACTGAATAACTTCACTGTCTTAATGTGGCAATGAATTCATGGATATAGTGATTTAAAAAATATGTCCACAAATTATTGTATACTACTCCCTTCAAGCGGTTGAGCTTAATTCCTCCCCTGTTGCCTACAGGCTACTATAGTGAATCGCTTCTAATGAACAGAACATGGCAGAAGTGATGGTGAATCCTTCCAGTGCTAAGTCATAAAAGGCATTAGAACTTCCCCATTGCTCTCTGTTCTGGATCACTCACTTTGGGGGAATCCAGCCACTGTGGTTGAGGACACTCAAGCAGCCCTGTAAGGAGACCCATGTAGCAGAAAACTGTGGACTCTTCCCCACAGGCAGTAAGGAGCTAGAACTTTCTGCCCACAGCCATGAAAATGAATGATCTTGCCAGGAGATTCTCCAACCTCAGTCAAGCCTTCAGATGGATGCATGCCTAACTGAGGTCTTCACTGCAACTTTATGAGAGACCATGAGCCTCAATCAGCCAGCTAAGCCATTTCTGGATTCCTGGCCCATACAAACTCTGTGAGATAAAAATATTTATTGTTTTAAGCTGCTAACTTTGGGATAATTTATATATGTATTATATATATATAAATTATATATATATAATTTTATTGAAGTATATCAATCATACATGAACATACATAAACAATAAGTATATAGTAAGTTGTGAACTTACAAAATAAACATGCATAACATTATACAGGGGTAACATATATCACTCCATGTGATGGTTAGGCTAATGTGTCAACTCGACTGGGAATTGTGTTCAGTTATTTGGTGAAGCAAGCACAGGGCTAATTGTAATACAAGGACATTCCTGGACTTTAGTCATCAGTGAGTTTACTGCATAGATGGCTGATTACATCTACAATCAACCAGGGAGATTGCCATCAGCAACGAGTGATGTTTATCCAATCAGTTGAATACCTTAAATGGGGAAGTGATTTCAACATTCAGGGAGAATTTCCAAGCTTATCTTTGGACAGCCAACATCTCCTGGGATCTCATCAAGGACCTTTATTGGACCTTCATCGGAATCCCTGGTTACAGCCTGCCTGCGTAATCTGGTCTTGTGCATCCCCACGGGCATGTGAGAGAATTTTTTAATAAAATCTCATACTATTTACAGATATCTCCTGTTGATTGTGTTTCCCTAGAGAATCCTGACTGATATACCCTAACATCAACACCTTGCATTATTGTGAAACATTTGTCAGAAGCTATGCCAGAGCATTGTCAAAATATTACTGCTAACTATAGTCCATACCTTAACATTGGTGTATATTTCCTGCAAACCACCTGTGACAGTTTGATAATGTTTATGAATTCCAAAAATAGATATTGGATTATATTTGTAAACTGGTCTGTTCCTCCAGGCATATTAGATTATATTGGATTCAGAGGTTTCTTTTTTACTTAATTAAATAATGATTGAGGCTTTGATTGGGCCACATCAGTAGAACTCGGGTGGGGACAAGGCCTCACATAGAAACCGTTCCACAGATAAGGGAGTTTGGAGTTTTAATGCTGGAGCCCAGGAGGTAAGCACACAGAGGAGCAGAGAGGAGGCTCGATTAGACATGGCAGAGGTCCAGGAAAGAGAGATTAGCCATTTGCTTGATAGTCTACAGCTGGCCTTGTGGAGAGACGTGAGCAGTTGAGCCAGGAGAGAAACAAGCCCCAGGAAGGGAGGAACCCAGGATGCTTGAACCCTTGGCAGACATGGGCAATCATCTTGCTCCAACATGTGGCAACCAACTTTGGTGAGGGTAGTAACTTATGCTTTTTGGCCTGGTAATTGTAAGCTTCTACCCCAAATAAATATCCTTTATAAAAGCCAACAGATTTCTGGTTCTTTGCATCGGCACCCCTTTGGCTGACTAATACACTACCCTGTTATTTTTATAATATGTTTTTATTGCAGAGATTGTGAACTTACAAAACAATCCTGCATATGTGTATAATTCCCATACTAACACCCCTTCACCAATACACCACACTGTGCTGGAATATTTGTTACAGATTTTGAGATAATATCATCAGACTATTACCACCAACTATGGTTCATTGTGTACATTTGGCACACTTTTTCCATATCCTCACCCATTATCAACACAGTACACCTTTGGCATTGATGCAAGAATACATTCCTTAGGTCACACCAAATGTATTTTTCCCATGCTTCTCCACATGGCCACCACCCTGCATTATTGATGAACATTTGCTGTAGCTCACAGAAGGACATTCTTGCCTCTGTACCATCAACCACAATTCTCATCCACCTCTGCATTCACTGTTTTATTCAGTTCATAGATTATTCTGTAGCTTTTTCTCAATTGACATTTACATCCCTAGAATGCCCTTTTCAGCCACAATCCAATTTATAAACCAACTGCTACTCACTATAATGCGTTACAAGCAACTCTATCCATTTCTACACATTTACATTCAAGGTAATTAAAATATCTACATACATTAAGCATCAGTAGTTCTTCTCAGCCCTCCTCTTATCTCCTAATGACCTGTACTCTAGGTTTTAACTCCATGCATTTATTCTTGGTGTTTAGTTGATATTAATGAGACTATGAAATATTTGTCCTTTTGTGCCTGGCTTGCTTCACTTAACATAATGACTTCAAGGTTCATCCATGTTATCATATATGTCCCAATTTCATTTCTTCTTACTGCAGCATAGTATTCCATCATATGTATATACCACATTTTGTTTATTCATTCATTGGTTGATGAACACTTCAGTGCTTCTATCTTTTGGCAATTGTGAATAATGCCACCATGAACATTGGTGTGCAAATGTCTGTTTGTGTCACAGTTTTTAGTTCTTCTGGATATACTCCTAGTATAGGAATTGCTGGATCACATGGCAGTTCTATATTTAGCTTTCTGAGGAACCACAAAATTGTCTTCCACAGAGGCTGCACCATTTTACAACCCATCAACAGTGAAGGAGTGTTCCTTTTTTTCTATATCGTCTCCAGCACTTATTGTTTTTTGTTTTTTCAATAGTGGCCATTCTATGCAGTGTGATATGACATATCATTGTCGTTTTGCTTTGCATTTCCCTAACAGCTAGTGATATGGAACATTTTTTCTTGTGCTTTTTGGGCATTTATATTTCCCTTTGGAGAAATGTCCATTTAAGTCTTTTACCCATTTTTAAATTGGATTGCTTGCTCTTTTATTGTTGAGTTGTATGATCTCTTTATTTAGAATGAAAATCAAATACTTATCAGATATGTGGTTTCCAAATATTTTCTGCCATTGAGTGGATTGTCTTTTCACCTTCTTGATGAAGTCCTTTTAATCACAAAAGTGTGAGGAGGTTGCATTTATCCATGTCTTCTTTCATTGCTTGTGCTTTCAGTGTAAGGTTTAAGAATGCACCACCTGGGAAGCGGCTGTGGCTCAATCAGTAGGGCTCCCGTTTACCATATGGGAGGCCCCGGGTTCGGTTCCCAGGGCCTCCTGGTGAAGGCAAGCCCGCCCGCATGGCGTGGTTGGCTGACCCAGCGAGCACGGGCAGCGGGGGGCGGATAAATGAATAAATAAATAAAATCTTTGAGGAAAAAAAAAAAAAAAAAGAATGCACCACCTACCACCAGGTCTTGAAGATGTTTTCCTATATTTTCTTCTAGGAGCCTTATGGTTCTTGCTTTTATGTTTAGGTCTTTGATCCATTTTGAGTAAATTTTTGTATATGATGTGAGATAGGGGTCCTCCTTGATTCTTTTTGCTATGTATATCCGGTTCTCCCAGCACCATCTGTTGAAGAGACTGCTCTGACCCAGTTTGATGGACTTGGTAGCCTTGTCAAAAATTAATTGACCAGAGATGTGTGGCTCTATTTCTGAATGCTCAATTTTATTCTATTGGGCAATATATCTATCTTTATGCCAGTACCATGTTCTTTTTACCACTGTTGCTTTGTAATATGCTTTAGAGTCAAGAAGTGAGAGTCCACAAACTTCGTTCTTATATTTCAAAGTTTTTGAGCTATTCAAGGTCCCTTACCTTTTCAAATAAATTTGTAAATTTGCTTTTCCATTTCTGCAAAGTAGGCTGTTGGAATTTTGATTGGGATTGCATTGAATCTGTAAATCAATTTGGGTAGAATTGACATCTTAATATTTAGTCTTCTAATCCATGAACTGAGAATGTTGTTTCATTTATTTAGGTCTTCTTTGATTTCTTTTAACAATGTTTTGTGGCTTTCTCAATATAGGTCCTTTACATCCTTGGTTAAGTTGATTCTAAATATTTGGTTCTTTTAGTTGCTTTTGTAAATGGAATATTTTTCCTGTTTTCTTCCTGAGGTTGGTCGTTACTAGTGTATAGAAACACTACTAATTTTTGCATTTTGATCTTGTATTCTGCCACTTTGCTGAACTTGTTTATTTTGCTGAACTCTAGTAGCTTTGTTGTTGATTTGGAGGGAATTTCTCAATATGAGATTATGCCATCTGCAAATCGTGAAAGTTTTTCCTTTCTAATTTGGATGACTTTTATTTCTTTTTTTGCCTAAATGCTCTAGCTAGAATTCTAGCACAGATTTGAAGAACAGTTGTGACAGTGGGCATCCTTGTCTTGTTCTCAATCTCAGTGGGTAAGCTTTCAGTTGTTCACCATTAAGTACGGTTTTTCATATACGCCATTTATCATATTGAGAAAGTTTTCTCCTATTCCTATTTTTTGAGATGTTTTTATCAAGAAAGGCTCTGCTTTTTGTCAAATGCCTTTTCTACATCAATTGAGATGATCATGTGGCTTTTCTTCTTTGATTTGTTAATGTAGTGTATTACGTTAATTGATTTTCTTGTGTTGAAACACCGTTATGTACCAGGGATAAAGCCATTTGATCATGATGCATAATTCTTTTAATATGCTGTAGGATTGATTTGTAAGAATTTTATTGAGGATTTTTATATCTATATTCATTAGAGAGATTGGTCTGTAATTTTCCTTTCTTGCAGTATCTTTATCTGGCTTTGGTATTAGGGTGATATTGGCTTCATAGAATGAGTTAGGTACTGTTCCATCTTCTTCAATTTTTTGGAAGTCTTTGAGCTAAATTAGTATTAATTCTTCTTGGAATGGTTAGAAGATGGTTGATGTTCTCTATTGTTTTTTGTTGTTGTTCTCACTTTCATTTATTTCTGCTCTGATCTTTGTTATTTCTTTCCTTCTACTTACTTTAGGATTAATTTGCTCTCCATTTTCTATTTCTTCCAGGTGGGTAGTTTGGTCTTTAATTTTAGCTCTTTTCCTTTTTAATATAGGCATTTAGGGCTATAAATTTCCATCTCCTTTGTGGCATCTCGTAAGTTTTGATATGCTGTGTTCTCATTTTCATTAGTCATGAGATATTTACTGATTGTTTTGCAATTTCTTCTTTGACCCACTGGTTGTTTAAGCCTATGTTGTTTAACCACCACATTTTTGTGAATTTTCCAGTTATCAGCCTGTTACTGATTTCCAGCTTCATTTTATTATGATCAGAGAAAGTGCTTTGTTTAATTTCAATATTTTTAAGTTTATTGTGACCTGTGTTGTGACCCATCCTGTGGTCTTTCCTAAAGAATGACCCATGAGCACTTGAGAAGATAATTTTGTTTATTTTATTATTTTTTCTTTTTGTTCTTATTCTTTTTTTTCCAGATTTTGTTTTCTTTATTCTTTCCTTTTTGTTATTTTTAAAATTCTTTCACCTTTTGTTTTGCCTGTTTCTTTTTTAAAAAAATCTTTTCCTTTTTGGTTTTCTCCTGTTTATTTTTTATTTTCTTTTTTAATTTGTTTTATTTTTTTATTTTGTTCATTTATTTCCATTAGCATTTGATTTCTTTTCTTTTTTTATCAATCATTCAGGTAGCTATTGGAAGAGTTTGTGTTTTTGGTGATTTTGACCTTGTCACCAGCTCTTTCCATTTGAAAGTCTACCTAGGGTCATCAGGGCTCCAGCCCAGCAGAAATCCACCATGCTGCAGGCTCTCTCAGCCATGTGTGCTGAGGAGGAGATGTACATTGAGAACTATTGGCTCCTCAGAACTATAGGAAAGGGTGGCTTTGCCATGTTGAAATAAGCATGGCCACCCTCACTGGCCATGAGGGAGTGGTAAAATTCATCCACAAAATGAAAACTCTGCCAACCTCCACATGCTCTCCCAAGAGGTGAACATGTTGAAGGCCTTGAAACATCCAAATATAATCAAGTTGTTTGAAGTTATTGAGGATGACAAGAAACTCTATCTTGTCTTGGAGCACAGCACTGGAGGAGATGTCTTTGAATTCTTGGTGTCCCAAGGCCCTCTGGAAGAACAAGAAGCTGGAGCAAAGTTTCGCCAAGCAGTATCTGCTCTGCAGTATTGCCACCAAAAATGTATTGCACAGAAGGACTTGAAAACAGAAGCCTGCTGCTCGATGCTGATGGGAATATCAAACTTGGCAATTTGGGCTTAAGCAACACATTTGCCAGTGACAAGAAGCTGGAAAACTTGAGTGGCAGTCTCTTAATAAAAAGCCCCAGAAATCTTTCAGGGACAAATGTATGATGGGCTGGGCATCGATGTCTGGAGCCTGGGAGTGATTCTGTACAGAATGGTGAGCTGATATGTACCTTTCACTGCACAGAGCTTCTGGACCTTTGGGAGCAGGTACACAGCAGGGAGTTCTATGATCCAGAGTACCTGTCTGTGGACTGTGTCAACCTCATCAAAAAGTGTCTTACGGTAGATCCCTGCAAGAGAAGAATGCTACAGGAAATAATGAGACATCCCTGGGTAAATGTGGGCTATCAACTCCAAAACTGAAGCCCTATGTGGAGCCACGCCCAGATTACCATGACCCCTGCTGGACAGCACTGTTGGTAACCATGGGATAACCCTAGAAGGGGTAAAGGAATCATTGACAAATGTGAATACGATGAAATCACGGCAACCTATCTGTTGATGGGCTACAGCAGATGGGAGCAGGAGACCTCCACTATCGTCCTGCAGCCCCAGCCCTTACCTGGTCAGAAACACAGCTGCACTCCTTCCCCACACCACGTGGAACAGCACAGCATGTCTGCCCAGCCCAGGCAGCGAAGATACAGCAATCCTGCAATTCTCCCCTCGGATTCCTTATCTAAAACCATAAAATACAGGGAGAAGGACCAGAATTCAGGGAGGAAGGCATGGAGCATGACCAACATTTTTGCCAGCCCCCTCCCCTGCCAGGCCAGGAGTGGGAGAACCCCACCTCTGTGCCCTCCAGATACAACCTCTCCACCTGCACTGGTCAGTCCTGCATTACTCCTCTCCTGAAGAGGATCAGCCTTAACTAGGCCTTCATTTACAAGTGCAGAGAAAGCTGACACACACCAGCAATGGGAGCCTCTAAGATGTGTGCTTCAACCACAGAGTCCCTGGCCCTGCCTCATCTGTACCAGCAGCCCCTGATGGCCTTGGTGCAGCCCAACCAGGCTGCCAGGCTCTGCCTCAGGGAGAGTCACCAGGAGGGCCCCAGCTTGGCCCTGAGGTCCTTCTGCTCACATCAGCTGCGGTGGTGATGGATGGAGACTCTGAAGGAAGCAATTATCCACTAGCTGTGTGCAAGGGTAACTCCATTCTCAAGGGAAAACTCCGACTTAGGGGTGAGCAGCAGAATTTGCCCTGTACGGTGAGCCCAGACTCCCCTTGTGGCAACAGCCAGGGCCTGCGAGGTGCCTTGAGGAGCTTCATGAAGTTCATCCAACATAATGTGTGCCGAGGGTGTGCCAGCAAGAAGAAACACCAGTGGGAGAGGAACCACCAAGAGGCCCTCTGGAGGCCCAGCCACAGTCATGTAACTTGAAGTGGGGGATGAAGATCATGAACTCCCTGGAGCCCCAAGAGATGATGCAGCAGATCTGCTGGGTGCTCGATGCATTTGGCTGCAAGTGGGACCTGACAGAGTACCACAGGCCGCTGTGCATGTGTGGCTCACTGGGCCAAGAGGACTTTATCCCGTGGAGGATGGAGATGTGCAGCCTGCCACAGCGGGGTCTCCATGGGGTGCAAGTCAAAAGGTTGTCTGGAACCTCCAGGGCCCTTAAGACATTGCTGCCACACTAAGAAAACTGCTTCAGCTTTAAGGGCACCCAGGAGTTGACTAGGAGACCAGGGGAGGGGCCTGCAGGCCCTCATTGCCCAGATGACCACTCCCCACCCCACCCAGGCAGAACTCCAGAGACTACACTGGTTGTGGCCTTGGGGCCTGCTCCCCTCACCTGTCCTTCTCCCAGCCTGGTGGTGAGGCCCAGTGGCTGTCACCTTGACACCCACACCTCTCCTAGAAGCCTGATAAAGCTGTTAGTTTAGTGGTAATGCTTTTTCAAACCAAGGAGGTGCTGGAATCTTCCTTGGTGGAACCCCACTGAGACCCCACAATAACATCTGCACACCTCCATCCTGCCCTGTGCAACGTCCTCCAGTCTGGTGTGACACATATCACAGCAGCATTTATTGTCTGTTCAGGTCCCACTTGTGGTATTTGTGTTTAGCACTTGCCCATCTCCTGTATCATTTCTTTGGGCTCCATGGGGCTCATGAACTTCATCCTCCATGGTAAGTGTAGTGAGTGGACCTTGGTTTCCTGAGGATTGATTATCTCTTCTAGGTATTTGCTTAGAGAATCATTGAGGTTCCTTCTGGCAAACTTGACATGCATGTATCTGCATTTAACTGTGAACAAATTCCCAATTGGCTCCCTGCTAGCCCAGGCTGTTGCTAGAGCAAGAGGCTGGTGTCCCAATGCAGGGAAAATTTTCCTGGTCACCTACCTGTAGGGGCTGCCCTATGTGGACAGAGGTCTCTTGGAACTCAGCCTGGAAAAAAATGATTCTTTTTGGGGTTCTATCCCTGCTGCTGATATGGGTGCAGGGGAGCCATGTGGCCATGCTGTGGGACTTGCTGATTCATGGCCTCTCCATTGAGTCTCTTTGGGGCCCAGTCCAGAGAGGCTGATGGGCTGCAGAGAGTTCTGCTGTGAGCTGTCTCTCTTTCCTGGTACTGGCAAGTGGGTCTGGAAGATGGCAGCAAAGTCAGAAATCAATTGTGTGTCTATAAACCTGCAATGAACAGCCAAATAGGAAAGTAAGGAAGCAATTTCAAGGGAGTGGAAATAGCTCAAATGGTTGAACACCAGCTTCATATGTATAGGGTCCTGTTTTTGACCCCCAGTACCTCCTAAAAACAAATGAAAAAACCAACTCTCATTGGGGAGCAGAAGTAGCTCAGAGCTTTAGTGCCTGCTTCATTATATAGGAGGTCCTGAGTTCATTCCCTGGTACTGCCTAAAAAAAAAAAAAAAAAAAAAAAAAGCAATTCCATATACAATTTCACCTGGAAGAAGAAAATCTTGGGAAAAATTTCAACAAGGAAATTAAAGATTTGCACTCTAAATAATATAGCATTCCTCAGTAAAATTAAAGCCCTAAGTAAGTTGAAGGAAAAAACTGTGTTCGTTGGTAGGAAATTACATACTGTTTGATGTCCATACTTCCCAAAGAAATCTATGGATTCAATTCTAAGAGCTTTTTTTTTTTTAGAATGGGAAAAGCAGATCTCGAAATCCATATGAAATTGCAAAGACATTCTACATAGCCAAGAGAATTTTGCAAAAGAAGAACCAAGTTATGGGACTTACAATTCCATATTTCAAAACTTACTACATTCAGATAGGAATGGAAGCATTTTACTTAAATTTTACTGTTTGCAGGTAATCTATACAAATTTGTTTTAAGTTGTTAAATACCTTGAAAAATAGTAGACTGAAGAAAATTGTACTGAAATAAAGTAAAAATTGTTGCACTAAAAAAAAAAACTTACCACAAATATACACTACTGGCCATGGTTTTCCACTTCAGACAAGTCTGCTAGGTGGTTCTAGAGAAGGCAGATATAAAAGCTTTACGTTTATTTTAAACATTCACATTACTGGTGTATACTATGAAGAGGAAACATCTTTTTTTAAGAGTAGAGGTTTTGGGTTATCTATAAGAAACTGAAATTTAGAATACATTTTTTGTGCCGGAAGAATTTTTGAAATTGATTATAAACCACCAGAACCATTGAAAAACCACTGTTGTAATTCAACGTGGAGGGAGATGGTGCCGGGAATGATCAAAAGAAAGATTGGGATCAGGGGACCTCACTCCATGTGGAATGCAGGCAAATTTATTAAGGCAAAAGCTGCTTTTTATACTACAAAGCTGATAACAAAAGTAGGGAGTCCTTCACTAGTTTCTCAGCTTGGTGCATGAGAGCACTATCTGTTTGTGAGTTTCCAGACAATCTTTCTTGGGAATTCAACAATAACATCTGTGTGGTGAGTTCACTCTGCTCTGCCTTCTCCCACTGATAGCTGCAGCATGCAGTGTCCTTGGAGACATTTACAAATGTTTCTTTTCCAGCAAGCGTGCTTTTTAGATGCTTAACCCTTTATGCTCTGACTCTCAGCATCTTCTCCAACAAACCACCACTGGGATTTTAAGAACTATTTTTTTAGAAATACTGTAAAATATGCCTAAAATCGAACTGCTCACTGACATCTGTAATGAGGTTTTTTTTTTTTTTTTTTTATAAAGATTTTATTTATTTATTCATTTATCCCCCCCTTGCTGCTTATGCTCGCTGGGTCAGCTAACCACGCCATGTGGGCAGGCTTGCCTTCACCAGGAGGCCCCGGGAACCGAACCCAGGGCCTCCCATATGGTAAACGGGAGCCCTACTGATTGAGCCACAGCCGCTTCCCCTGTAATGAGGTTTTGATTTAGGGATCAAAGCAGGAGTAACTGTTCCAAGTTGGCGATCTGTACTGTATGAGTGATAAAGTCCTGTTGTGAATGAGTTGGACTTAAACATAATTTATTTTTTGAAATGATTGGCTAAAATTATTTTCTTTTCATGGTATTTTACTAGTTCTAAAATTACTCAGACTGGCGTAAAGTCAGTTGGGGAATTTTTAGGACGTTTTCAGAAGGCACTTTCAAACAGCCTTAGTGTTTGAGCCGTGGCTGCCACCGCCGCAGCCCCGCCCTGTCAGGTACTACTCCCCCCCCCACCCCCCACTCCCGGGGCCTTCGCCGCGTCCTGCCCTGGCGGAAGGAGCCACGGTTCACCTCAGCAGCTTCAGAATGGCCAGGCGGAGTAATACGGCCGCGGAGGTCAGGCGGCAGCTGCCTCGGTTGCCTTGAGTTCCTGAAGGCTGTGTGGGCGTTTCTGCCGGCCGTTTCTTTTCTTTCTGTTTATTCAAAGTTGTTTATTTTTATTTTTATTGTTTATGGTTGCACAAGAGACACAGGCTCTGAGTCCCGGAGTTCACGGACGTGTTGGAGACCATGCAGGACCGAGAACTCTGCCTTCCGGGGCAGCGCACAGGTGCGCCCGGGTCCGCGCTGGCGCCTGGGGCTGTCGGGGTCCCCGGTCCCCTCTCCTCAGCGTGGGCGGCACTGGGAGCCGGGATCCTGGTTTCCCTCGGAGCCAAAGTCGTCCTGAGGTACCTGGTACTGTTCCAGTCCATGTTTTTTTAAAGAAACGTGTGAAGCAGTGTAGTTTTCTTGACAGTGTTTGTTATTTGATGTTAAAAAAAAACTGACTTTTTAATAACTTCATTTTTTATTTTCGAGAAGCGTTACGTGTTCTGCTTTAATGTGTCCAGGTATATCATAAAATTAGAAAAAAATTAAAACATTTATTGTATATAAAGTATTCATTCAACAGGTACCGTATTCCTTATCTGCAATTCTGAAATCCTTATAGTTGTAGCAACTACGTTTTTTAGTGATTATTTGGAAGCAAAACGTTACTGACTCTTTTCTAAGTAAAACCTAAAGGAAACTGAATTTTTAAAAAAGTTTTTATAAAAGAACGATTAGTGTGTTTAATTTTAGAGCACTGCTGGAAACCCTGCAGATTTCTCTATGACATGCACTATATTACCTTAATAAACTGCCATATTTAATTTTATAAAATCCAAACAATTTTAAACTAAAAAATATAAATAGTTGAAAGGGTTTTTTTGGAAGAGGGATTATTATTTAAATACTGACACTGATTTTTTTAATGGTGGCGATTTAGTGGTAATAAGTATTGCTGATTTTGTTTAAATATTTTATAGGAATCAAATTCCTCCTACTGTTGAGATAAACAGTTTTTTCCAATGTGGATTTTAGGAAATGTTTTTTTTTTTTTTTAATTTAAAATTCTTTGTAATCTGACAAAGAAATCTTAAGGATTACATAACCTATCCTTTGTTTCAAGGTTGTTGGCTTACTAAATTTTGAATGTTGTACCATTCCCCAAAATTGTCTAAATGGATGGAATCTTTTCAAGTGGAATTTATATTTTATATTCTAGCTCTTAGAAAATTAGTTATTTTAGCGATCTAATTGTTTCTAGAATACAATGAAATCTGTCTTTTGGGGCTTATTGGCAATAGACTCCTTTAGAATTAATAAAAATTTTGAATTACATGTTTTAATAGGTTGCAACTTTCCAGTATAATACTTCCTTTATTTTTATTCAACCCAGTCCAACAAAATATATTTCAGTAGAGCTTCTTTTGAGATTATTCTGAATAAATAGGGATTGTGAACAAATATATTTAGAATATATGTAACAGAACACATAAATGACCTTAGGTTTCACTGAGAGGTTTCTCAGAGGTACAATTAATATTTCACTTGATTTTATGATTAAGGCTTCAGTTTTCTCATTTACAATTTGTGGAGGAAGTAGTCTAGATTCAGGGAATTTTTCTATTCTGTAATTCTAGAAATGTCTTGTTTTTACCTGTACTGTCTTGGAAGAATGTATTTATTAAGCAAAAATAATTTTTAGGCCTGTTCCAAATGCTTTTAATTCTGAATTAACGATATTTTTCATTATGGCATACTTCTTGTGTTATATTTGAAGGACCACAATTCTCTTCTTTCTAAGCAATGGGATTTTCATGGTTTCTTTTCTGAATGCTCAGAGTTTATAGGACTTGGAATTAACTATTGGAAAAATTGTGGTAGAGTAAATAAATATCCCTAGGCTACTCTATTAAGCTTTGATATGATCCAATAAATCTTTCTTCATGCACTTAGAAATTTCGGTCATCCATCTATCTATATCTTTGTTTTTTGGGTTTTTGTTTTTTTTTTTTTGGTGAAAATATTCTGTAGTTTTCATGGTGAAAATATTTTTCCTGAACCTTTGCTTGCTCTTGATTTCTGTAGCACCATGGTTCAGATTCTCTTGGGACCTTATTTCTCCCTCTTTTACACACTTCCTTCAGTTTGATTTTAGTGGTTGTCTTTTTACTTTTGCTTTTTATCCTCTTCCAATCCTATTCCCTTTGGATCTTTTACTGACATTTACACATGCTTTTTATACAGTTACCCCAAAATCAGTGACTTAAGTGTTGGCTTTTCATCAATTTGTTTGATTCCACCATCTACCTTTTTCTTTTCATAGCATTACATCAATATCCCATCTTTGGGTCTGATGTAATGTGTCTACATTGTAATTTATTATCTTCCCATGAAACCAACTGCCCTTTTAGGGCTCATCTTGGAAGGTCCATCTAGGACTGGAAACTCATATGTCATCTTTGACCTTACCCTCACCTTGAATGTAGGCATTTACTTGAGTTCTGCAAATTTTGTCCTTTATTCAATTCTTACTACCATTTCATTGCCCTAAGGTATGTATTAAGAGATCTTTTTCTTTTTCTTTAAACATTTTTTATTGGAGAGTTTGTAGATTTCCAGAAAGATCATGCAGAAAGTGTTCCCATTTTCCAGCCCCCATTTTTAACATTTTGCATTAGTGTGGTACCTTTTTTACAATCAGAGAAAATATTATATAATTGTCCTATTTTTAGTAACTTTATTTCAATTTCAAAATATGAAATAACAGAAAAATGCAGCTTAACAAGTTATGGAAACATTTCTCCTAAAAAGTTCTTAGCAGGCGCTTTGGCAGGGAAGGCCGGGAGCGGCTTGCAGTGGCCAAGGCGGCTCGGGCTCCATTGGGCTCGGGTTCCAGCGTGCCTGGCTGTGCCTGTGGCTGCCAAAGCTCCGTTGTCTGGGGAGGCGGGCTGGGCCCTCGCTGTCCCACCCCCAGGCACAGCATGTGGGGCCCTGGAGCCCCAGGGAGAAGCATGCCTGGTACCAGTCGCCTAGGCTGGATGTGGGCTCCAGCGGGCCGCAGGCTCCAGCTGAGGGCGCCCCTGCAGTTCCGTGTCCCTCCAGAGTGCAGGTGCAGCGACCCCTGAGCTGAGAGCAGCTACCACCAGCTCCTTCCCTCTCCCGCCCCCACCGCTACTCCCCCCACGTTAACCTCATATATGTTTTGAATGATAAACCAAATTAATACTTATAGAGTGCTTTGAACTAAGCTTGGCAAACAGTGTTGATTTCCTATTTTTAAAAATTATTAATATGTTTTCAGGTCAAGAAGTTCTTTCTGAGTCCAGGATGTGACAATTAATGATCCCAATATGAGAAGTAGGAAGATTCAATTTTCAATCACATCAGAAAAATCCATATAAAAATTGATGAAATATGTGTTACTTATATATAGTGATAATATTTTACCAAACACAGATAATAATGGCACAATCCTAAAAAGACTGAGGGGAATTGCTCAAAATATTTAAATTTTATAAAGAGTGCCAAAGTTTTGCAAGTTAATTATTACCAGAAAGAATCCTAGGAGCAAAAATCTCACAAGATAAATTAAGAAATTGCTAATGTTTAATTGATAAATTTCAATCTTCAAAAATCTGAATGTTATTAAAATATTTAGAAGAGAATTCTCAAAAGACTAGATGCCATCATTTAAGATAGGTGCTCCACAAAGTATTTTCAGAATTTAGATTTAAAGCATGAAAATAATTTTGTTAAAATGTAAACAGGAATACTCAAAATTAATGTAATGGCCCACTAAAGAGCATGGAAAAAGAATAGAATATATACTGTTTTCTAGAGAAAATGCCTTCTTGATGAAAACTCACTGTGATTACTATTTGTTAAGTTCTGATATGAGTGCTATTTACTCTGAGAAAAGAAATATCTCAGTATTCACAGATTTGAATTTGTGGTCAACCTTTCCCTCTTACGGTCCAATCCTCAGCAATCTTTGTTCAGTGATCTCTGAAATGGTTTGGCTCAGTAAACTCTGATGGCTATGAGTGCATGGGCTTTGAAACTGACTCATTGAGACCAAACCTGCACCCAGATAACTTCCCAGCATTGCTTAGTTTGACACTGACTTCTCCCCCCCGCCCCCAAGCAAATGATACTTCTACAGCACAAAGGGCCCAAAGGGCAAGGGAAGAGATCCCATCATAGCAGATCCCCTGGGGAGGTCAACTGCTCAGGTCAGGGCTGTTGATGGCAGCTCGCTGCACACCACTTTGCTTTGGAGAGGCAGGACAGACCAGTGGGGAGTGGGCCTTGCCACTGAGGAAAAAGCATGTATCAAGCAACATTTGTGCAGAGTTCCCACCCTGATAAGCAGCTGGGGCTTCTTGTTCCCGGTTTGGGTGTCAAGGTTTGCTCAGGCTGTTCCATTAGACCTAATGCCTCCCATGGTTATAAAATGGAAACATTGAAACCTCTGCACACGAAGGAGAGGAGGGGTAGGCAAGGCTGAGAAATGGCCACTGAGCATGTCTCTGACTTGCCCAGCACAATTAGGAAACTAAAACAATTGTTTAATATATCTTTTCCTGGAATTCATTTAGTCTCATTCACCATTTATTAATTACTTTGTTAATTATGAGAAAGAAAATTCTTAACTCAATATATGGCAGTTTGAGATTATTTATGAATCCCCAAAAAGGAAAGATTATGTTTGTAAACTAATCTATTCCTCTGGGTGTGATATTCTTTGATTGCCTTAAATTCAGCTGAGATGTATTTTGATTAGATTACCTGTTAATATTAGTTTTTTTTTTTTTTTTTTTTTTACAAATCAATTTTATTGATACATAATAATAAAGCATAAATCCATCCAAAGTATACAATCAGTGGTATTCAGGATAATCACATAGTTGTGCATTCATCATTTCAGTCATTATAAAGCATTTTCATTATTCCAATAATAATAATAATAATAACCCAAAGAACAACAATAACAAAAACCCACCTCTCAATCTCTCTATGCTTCCCTTGTCATACATAGCTGCTATTCTGTTTACAGCTCTCTAATTATGTATATTTTGTTAACAGTTTAAAATATACAATATCACCCATAGCTGTATTTTACATAAGGTTTCACCGTTTTATTCAGTCATGTGGTACATTTTTTTAGCTTTCCTTCTAGTAACATATCATGTCCTTGGACTTACCCTTTCAACTGCTGTCATACCCATATAATAGCTCAGCTAGTTACAAACACTAAAATGTGCTTTTCACAATTTCTATTTGTTTCTAAAGATGTACAACCTTTTTTGCCAATTCTGCACAGATTAATCCTCAGCTTTTATTTTCTCCACCCTCATTCTATTTTCTGGTGACCTATATTATAATTGTTAACCCCAAGACTTTGCACAATATATTTAGTTCTTAATAGTGCATTCATGCACTATTTGTCCTTTTGCGTCTGGCTTGCTTCACTCAAAATAATGTCCTCCAGGTTCATCCATATTGTCATATGCTTCATGACTATATCTTTTCTTACTGCTGCATAATATTTCATTGTGTATATACACTTGTTTATTCATCAGTTGATGGACACCTAGATTGTTTCCAACTTTTGGCAATCGTGACTTAAGCCACTATGAACATCAGCAGGCAGATGTCTGTTTGTGTCACTGCTCTCAGTTCTTCTGGGTATACAGCTAGTAATGGTATTGCCAGGTCACGTGTCAAGTCTCTATTCAACTTCCTTAGGAACTGCCAAACAGTCCTCCACAGTGGCTGTACCATTTGAGATTCCCACCAACAGTGAATAAGCATTTCTCTCTCTCCACATCCTCTCCAACATTTACAGTTTTCTGACTCTTTATAGCAGTCAGTCGAATAGGTGTGAAATGATATCTCAGTGTAGTTTTGGTTTGCATTTCCCTAATTGCTAGTGATGTCACACATTTATTCATGTGCTTCTTTGCCGTTTGTATTTCTCCTTTGGACAGTTGCCTTTTCAAGTCATTTGCCCATTTTTAAATTTTGTCTTTTTTATACCACAGTATTGAATAACAGTGGTGACAGTAGGCATCCTTGTCTTGTCTCTGATCTCAGAAGGAAAGCTTTGTCTTTCACCATTGAGTACAATGCTACCTGGAGGTTTTTCATATATACATTTTGCCGTATTGAAAAAGCTTCCTTCTATTCCTATCTTTGGAATGTTTTTATCAAGAAAGGGTGCTGTATTTTGTGAAATGCCGTTTCTGCATCAATCAAGAGGATCATGTGATTTTCCTTCTTCAGTTTATCAATATGGCTTATTACACTATTTGATTTTCTTCTGTTGAGCCACCCTTGCATACCTGGGTTAAAACCCACTTGATTGTGGTATATAATTCTTTTAATGTGCTTTTGGATTCTGTTCGCAAGTATTTTGTTGAGAATTCTAAATTCATTAGAGTTATTGGTCTGGATTTTTTTTAGTATCTTCATCTAGATTTGGTATTAGGATGGCATTGTCTTCATGGAATGAGTTTGGTAGTATTCTTTCCTTTTCAATTTTTAGAAGAGCTTGCGCAAGATTTTTATTAGATCATCTTTGAACGATTGGTAGAATTCATGTGTGAAGCCATCTGGTCCCTGGCTTTTCATCGTTTGGAGGTTTTTGGTGACTGTTTCAATCTCTTACTTGTGATTGGTATGTTGTGCTCTTCTAATTCTTCCAGAGTCATGTGTTTCTAGATTTTATCCAGCTCGTCTACATTGTCTAGATTTTATCCAGCTCGTCTACATTGTCTAGATTTTTCATATACAGTTGTTCATAGTATCCTCTTATGATCTCTCTTATTTCTGTGGGATCAGTAGTAATGTCCCCTCTCTCATTTCTGATTATATTTATTTGCTTCTTCTCTTTTATTTCTTTGTCAGTCTAGCTAAGGGTTTGTCGATTTTGTTGATCTTCTCAAAGAACCAACTTTTGGTTTTGTTAATTCCCTGTATTGTTTCTTTGTTCTCGATTTCATTTATTTTTTGCTAATCTTTACTATTTCTTTCATTTGGCTTGGTTTGGGATTAGTTTTCTGTTCTTTTTCTAGTTCCTCAAAATGTGCAGTTAGATCCTCAATTTTAGCTCTTTCTTCTTTTTTAGTGTAACAAGACTTTGCAGTGTCCCATAGCTTTTGATATGTTGTGTTCTCATTTCATTCATCTCAAGATATTTGCTGAATTCTCTGCAATTTCTTCTTTGACCCATTGATTATTTAAGAGTGTGTTGTTTAATCTCCATATATTTATGTATTTCTCTTTTTTCCATCTATTATTGATTTCCAGCTTCATTCCATTATGATCAGAGAAAGTGTTTTGTGTAATTCCAATATTTGTAAATTTATTCAGACTTGTCTTGTGACCCAATATATGGTCTATCTTGGAGAAGGATCGATGAGTACTTGAAAAGTAAAGTATATCCTGCTGCTTTCAGAATCCTCTATTTATCTCTGATATTTGTCATTCTGAAAAGTAGGTGTCTCAGGGTAGGTCTATTCAGATTTATTCTGTTTGGGGTGCATTGTCCTTCTTAAATATTGATATTTATGTCTTTCATAAGGGTTGCAAAGTTTTCAGTCATTATTTCCTCAAATATTCTTTCTGTCCCATTTCCAGTCTTTTCTCCTCCTGGGACCCCAATAATGTGTATAAACATTTCCCATTTTCATTGGTTTGCTGAGGCTCGGTTTCATTTTTTCCATTCTCTTCTCTTTCTGTTCTCCTGTCTTTTCCAGTTCAGACGTTGTATCTTTGAAATCATTAATTCTATCTTTGAGCAATTCAAATCTGCTCATATGTGTCACTAATGTATTTTTAATCTCATGCATTATGTCTTTCATTCCCATAAGGTCTGTTTCTTTTCTTTGTAGGCTTTCAAATTGTTCTTTATGCTCACTCAGTATCTTCTTACTATCCTTTTTCACTTTAGTCATATTTTCTTTAAATTCTTTGAGTTGATTTAGGAGAGTTGTGTTATTATCACTGTTTGTCTTAAATCCTGTATCTCTTCAGGTTATTTGGTTTTTCCCTTTGGCTGGGCATCTCTTCCTGTTTCCTAGTATGGCTTGTGATTTTTTGCTCATGTCTAGCCATCTCAATATGTTGGTGAGTTTTCTCTGATGGCCAATTTGTCTCTTGCTTATTGCTTTTTTTTTTTTTTTCCTTTCCCCTTTTGGTATTTGGTTCAACTTATTCTAAGTCCTCAAAATTGTCCCATACTTACCCACCAGGGGAGATACCATGGTCATGATGGTGGTTTTCCCAGGACAAAGCTTATCCATTGCACTGTGGATGTGTGATTTCTCCAAGTGTGGGAAATTCTACGGCATAAATTTGTGGTAGTACGGGACTGCATTTGTATTCTTCCCTTTAAAAATATCACCCAGCTAAGGTTATCAAAATTGGACCAGGGAGTCACCAATGGGATGCAGATTTCTCCTAGGTTTTAGGATACATAGGATACAGAGAGAACCAAAAACATTTTATGTCTGTTCAATTTTCAGACCAGTCAGCAGATGGTGGTCATCAGCACACCTTTCCATGGAGGTGTTTTAGTTTTGGGTTTCCTGTGTTTTGGTCTGTCCAGAGGTGAGATTCTTATTGGGCTCTGCTGGCTGAATTCACTGATGAAAAGCCTCCCTGGCTCCCCCTCCATTTTGGCTTGAATCAGCTGAAAGAGAGGAAGATGTCTGTTCCCCTCTCAGTCAGCTGTAGTGAGCCAAGGTTTTACCCCAGCTTAATATCTTTGGGGTGGGAGAGGGGAGCCATTTGCAGCCACTGCAGGGATTTGGTAAGACATTTGTTGTTTAGGCTTCTTCCTCCCTCTGTCCCTCACCCTCCTAGGACTTGTGTAGCAGTGTTCTGGTTTGCTGACACCCAAAGCAGGTCCCTCAGATAGCTTTTGGCTCTCTCTCCATTGTTTCTCTGAAAGAATTGAGCCTTGCCTGCCCAATCAAACAGCATCTTCACACATTTCCCTCTCTTTGTAGTTTTGATTGGAATTTCCCTAATTGCTAGTGATGTTGAGCAATATTTCATGTGTTTTTTTGTCCATTTCTAGTTCTTCTTTATACAATTGCTTTTCAAGTCTTTTGCCCATTTTTTAAATCCAGTAGTTTGTCTTAGTTGTATGGTCTCTAAATATCATGGATATTAAAACCTTATTTGATATGTGATTGCCAAATATTTTCTTCCATTGACTTGCCTGCCTTTTCACAAAGTTCTTTGAGGTGCAAAAGTGTTTAATATCGAGAAGTCCCATTTATCTATATTTTCCTTTGTTGCTTGTGTAAGGTTTAAGAAACTTCTACCTACTGCAAGATCTTGAAAATATTTCTCTACATCATCTTCTATGGTTTTTATGGTTGTCGGTTTTATATTTAGTCCTTGATACATTTTGAGTTAATTTTCATATCAGGTGTGAGATAAGGGTCATCTTTCTTTCTTTTGGATATGGCTATCCAGTTTTCTCAGCACCATTTGTTGAATAGACTGTTCTGGTCCAGCTGGGAGGACTTGACAGCCTTGTCAAAAATCACTTGACTGTAGATGTCAGGGTCTATTTCTGAGTTCTTGATTCAGTTCCATTAGTCAATCTGCCTCTCTTTATGCTGACACTGATTTCTGTATATCTTTTTTTTTTTTTTTTTTTTTGGTATATCTTTTGAAGTACTACCTCATGGATGGTTTCTTTGTTAAATGTCACAAAATGCTTAAAGGAAAGAATCTGTAATTCAGCAAATACAATTCTTGAGCTGTTCATTTTGGCAAGAACTGGTGTAAAAGATGACATAGACATACATGATTTATACTTCTCAGGAGTCACCAACTAGAAGAGGAGATAAAAATAAAAATATGTTATAATGAATGAATAGATCATACTTTGATGGTTGAAACATATATTTTTGTGAGCCCAGGGTAGGCACCAGTGTTGGACTTCAATATTCAAGAAAACCTTCTAGATTATTAACACTTAATCCATGAACTGAATGAAATCCCTGCTAGAGTTTTTTTCTTTTTAAAACAGTTTTATTATTTATGCACCACATACTCCATCCATAATGTACACTCCACGGCTCTCAGTATAAATCATATAGTTTTGCATTCAT
>JAKSZT010025547.1:4652-114953 GCA_026826555.1 Tolypeutes matacus | reverse complement strand
CACCCTACTCTTTATTCCCCCTATTAATGCTCTTTAGCATTGATATGGTACATTTGTTATAGTTGATGAAAATATTACAATATTACTGTTAACTGAAGTCAGAATTTGCTTTATTTGTATTTTTCTCACATAACTATTATTAGCACCTTGTATGAGTGGCATACATTTATTATAGTTCATGAAAGGACACTTATATTTGTATTATCTAACTACATTCATGATCCACAACAGGATTCATTGTTATATAGTACCAAGTTTATCGTCTATCTTTCCTTCTAATGACATATACATCCATAAACTTCCCCTTTGAACCACAATCACACCCATATATGAACACTGTTAATTGCATTCACAATAATTTGCTATCATCACGTGTATCCATTTTAAAACCTTTACAGTCAACCTTATTAAAAAGCCTACACACATTAAGCATCAGTTCCCCATTATCTACCCTCATTGTATCTCCTGGTAACTTATGCTCTAGATCTTAACTCCATGAGTTTACTTATAATTAATTTATATTAGTGAGAACATAAAAGGTTTGTCCTTTTACATCTGACTTATTTCATTCAACATGATGTTCTCAGGATGCATCCATGTTGTTTCATACATCAGGACTTCATTGTTTTACCAGTGTCCCTCCCAGTCCTCTGGAAACCACTCATTTCATGATACATCCAGTCCCTGCTCTTTTACTGACACTTTCCCTACATCATTTTGGTTGCCCCACATGGGAGTTCATGAATTATCACTCCCTCAACCCTGACTTTTAGATATTTCTCCCATACATTTGGATATCATTCATGCAAATTAAAATCTATTTCTTGAAGGAATTAATAAGTTTAAGAAATTATTAACTTATTCATTTGGAGTGATCAATGTCACCCATCTTCCAAATCTAACCCTGAAAATACCATTCATTAGAAAGGAGCAGGAATACATAGGTTATAATATTGTGCCAAGAGACACAATCCTTGTAGGACAAAGAGGGTGTAAGAGGATATCTGGTTGCCCATCTGATCTTTTAAGAAAATGCTTACTGAAATCCTGTCCTATATTCATCATCATTAGCTGCAACATCCTTCTATTTATATGTAAATATGCATGTGAATGCATTAATGATTTATAAACTATAAATTCTGCCCTTAAACCTTTGTTAATAATTAACTATATTCAAGGGACAAAAATGTTAATGTGTCATAAACAGAACCAAACACCTATTTTTACCTTAAGTCTAGAAAAAGAAAAACATTCATACAGATTCCCTTATTTTATTGTCACAATAATCCTGTTGATTATGTCTTTAACAATTTGACAAAGGCTGTGATTAGTTCACAAAACTCTAGTAGCATGATTAAATTACATGCCTAGAAAATTACACAGCTAGAATTTGAATACTGATTTGCCTGTCTGCCAAGCTTAAATTCCTGGAGTGCTATGTGCCACACCTAGGCTCTACCTGGACTGTCCCATCTCACATCACTAGTCAGGGGCCACACCCTGTAATCACAACCACCTCCCTCTTGGTTTGTTCACAGGATTCTCCTCATACATTCATGCCTCTTGCCAACCATCAGCCTGTAACCTCTCTCTCTCCTCATTTTTACTGTCTACTTTAATCCAGTTACACATTTCAACAGTACTCACCAAGTGTAATATAATTTCTTATGTCTCTCTTACTAATTGCTATATCTAGTGATCAAGACTCAAATACTTGCATTTTTCCATGATTGTATCTGAGACATCATGTGATTAGGATATTCTTCCTGGTATAAACACAGAGTCACTACTCCTAGTGGTTATGAAATATATATGGCAACTCTAGTGTCTTGATAGTTAAATTATTGCTCCAGTCTCCATAAATACTTCAAATCTTTTCCACAGCTTTTAAATCACACTTATTCTAACATTGCACCTCACTTTCAATGGATAAAATAAGCTGCAAATAAGCAAATGGATTGTGCAATTTTCAAATTACCCTTTCATTACATAATATCTTCAACTATTCCTTGCAATCATTCACATTGGCTACACCTTCTCTCCTATTAAATTGAGAAGTCATGTTAACCCTGGCTGAGACCAATGTCTCCAACTGAACTCTTCCTCTCCTGATTTAACTATATAGTTGATTTTAAATTGAAACTCCTAAACCAGAAAACTCTCTCTCTCACAATCCATCTCATCATTTAAGCTCATTCCATCTATTCCATTGTTTAAAAAAGCCTCCTATTAACTTATTTTCCCTCAAGTTCCTGATCTCTTGTTCTTCCCTTCACAATCAGTCTCAGTTCAGTTACCAGTTCCTCACATCCCACTCATCCTTTGACTAACAACGATCAACAATGATTCCTCAAAAGGAGAGCTGGCTAACATCAACATTGATCTTTCCATAAATACATCCTTACTTGGAACCAAGGAAGAATTCAACCATGACCTGCTTTTGGAACTTTCTTTTTCCTTGCTCTCTCTGAAATGCTATTCTTCTGTTTTCAAACGACTCTGGTCACATCATAGAACAACTCAAACAACAGTTAGACTAAATCCTAGCACCCTCTTTTCTCCTTTTTAAAAACTATCCTTAACATCATCCCAAATTTATTCAATTACTTTTCATTTCTTCCATTGCTCTTCCTAAGATGAAAGTGATAAAACACGTATCTGGGGTCTTTTTCTGAGTTATCATTACTGCTTGCTTAATTACATGCACTTAATATGGAATATATCTCAGAACATACCGCACCCCCCAATATAAATATTTCACCCTTTCTACTCTTGGTTAATGTCTCCTCCAGGCAAACCATATACTTTGCATGTCCCTCAAACCTACAAAAGATAACTAAACAATGCTATTCTGTCTACACTAATCACTTTTTCACCATTAATTTGCACCCCATCCCACAAACACTACCTCTCATCCATACGCATTTTCTTTCAGTCTTAATTGAAATGAGAATTCCTCACTGAACTCCCCCAGTGATAGCCCTTACATTCTCTTTCCCTTGACTTAATTAAAACTCTAGTATTCCTGTCTGTTTGTATGTAGGTATGTGTGTATAGTCTGCCTTCCCTACTGATATGATCACAGAAAAATCAAACCCTTAATGCTAAGATGAGACAAGATTTCCTTTAACCATTATATATGCATTTTAAATCAGGAGCAATATGCTCACAATTACCTAACCTATCCTCAGAAGACCTACCCAAAATGCCTGTAGTTGGATTACACAGTTATATTTTGATAAGAATTCATCTAAAAAAAAATAAAAGAAACGCTGGTGAAAATTACCCCAGTACTCAAAAGAACCCAAATAGATTGGAAAAGTGAAAGATTTCAAGTCTTCATTGATGATACTGTCACTATACTTAAGATCTCACAGCTGCTTTCACTAGAATAAAAGTTTCAATGCTGAATTCTCTTTCTGTACATGTGATAATCTCATTAGTCATATAATCCAAAGAATGTATCCTGATTTAACTGGGATGTCAAATCTAATCAATTTGTATCTTTTTTAAAAAGTCATTTTTATTGATACACATTAATAAAGCATCCAATTCATCCAAAATGTAGTAGTAGTGGCATTTGGTAAAATCACATAGTTGTGCTTTCATCACTTCAGTCATTATTACAGCATTTTCATTATTTTGATAATAATAATAGTAAACAAAAAACAGACAATCAGACAAAGAGACAAAAGAATTCTTCATTTCTCAATCTCTCTATGCTTCCTGTGCTGTACATAGCTGCTATTTCTGGCTCTTGCACAATTATTTATTTATTCACAGACATTATATCTATCCAAAGTGTATAGTCAATGGCTATTAGTGTAATCACAATGTTGTGCATTCATCACCCAAAAAAATGTTAGGAAAATTTCATTATTCCAAAAGAATCCCCCCCCAACCCCGCAGTCCTTCCACAACCTTATATAACCACTAATCTAATTTCATCTTTATAAATTGATTTACATTTTAAATATGAGATACTTTGTTTCAGGTTTCTTTCACTTAGCATAATGTGTTTTTGGTTTTTTTTTTTTTTTTTGGTCTGATATTAACATCTCAGTATTAACATACATTTGTTCCGTTTCAAAGAAAGACGGTCTCATATATCACATGCGCTTTTGATGTGCTATACAGTCCCATGTTACAGTTTTAGCTTTCCTTTTAATAATATACAGGACCTTAGACTTTTCCTTTAAAGCAATTTCATACCCACTTAATAGCACATTTAGTTAATAACAATACGTTGGGCTTTTACCTTTTCCATGGGAAACATGCTTTCCAGAAGGAAACAAGAACTCCACCTGAGGAGACGAGGAACTAAGAACTTGGACCACCCTTGGCCTTTTCCTTCCTCCCCTACGCACCCACCCCGTCTTCCTACAGGCAGCTCCCGGAGGAGCCGAACGGTTTGACCCGGGGGTCGGGGCTCGGCGGGCAGTGCACTCCCGAGGCTGCAGGGCTGCTGCTCGGCCGCCCCGCTGGGCCCCCGCACAACTTCCGACTACGGGACGCGGAGGGCAAGGCCACCTGCTGAGCTCGGCGGCGGGCGGGAGACCGGGGAAAGTTGGGTGGGCGAGGGCGGGCGGGGTCCGCGCGGGGCTGGGGCGCGTACTGTGGCTCTGCAGGATCTCGCGCCGGAGGCCGCGGTTGTAGTTGATGAGCTCTTCCAGGCCGCGCTCGCACAGCTGCCGTAGCCCCAGAACTTGTGCAGCACCTTCTGCAGCTCGCGCTCCATCGTCATGCACTGGTCCAGGCCGCCAGCTGCACTCGGCGCCCGGGGCGTGCGGCTGAGATGGCTAAGGCGGGGGCAGGATCCTCTATCACACTGATCTGGTTCTTGTTAGAGGAAACACACTCCAATCAGGCCTTGACCTGAGAGGGCTGTTAAAGGCACCATCTCCTGGTGGACCAAGGAATTGCAGATGAGGAAAATAAAAGTAAATTGAGAGCCTTTTCCCAGCCTTTACAGCCTCCCCGCACCCAAGGACCTAGGAAGCAGGTCTGTAACCCATTAGTGTCCAGGGCCCAGATTTGAGCAACTAACAGGGACAATCCTAAAGACAGTTTGAACCAAGAATCACAACAGCAGTAACACCCTACCTCCCACTGCTAAATCCCTACAAAAGAGAGCATCTCAGTAATCTCACCATCCTAATCAGATGCCTAGACATCAGCAAATGACTACAAGCCATACTAGGAAAATGGAAGAAGTGGCCCAAGAAAAGGAATATATCAAAGCCCTAGGAGAGATGCAGGATTTGAAGAAAAGCAAGCAACGAGATGAGTTGAAAGACAGTATGGCTAAAGAGATAAAGGACATCAAGAAGACACTGAGTGGGCATGAAGAAGAATTTGAAAACCTGAATAGAAAATTAACAGAACTCATGGAATGAAAGACAAGATAGTTGAAATAAAAAACACATTAGAATGTAGAAGTTTTAATTAACTTTATTATAAAACTGTCAAAATGTATAGAGTTGATGGTGACACATTATAGTGAGTAACAGCTGGTTTATTAATCAGAATATGGCTGAAAAGGGTAGTCTAGGGATGTAAATGCCAGTTGAAAGAAAGCTAGAGCGTAATCTAGGGACTGAATAAAACAGTAAACCCAGAGGTGGATGAGAATTGTAGTTGATGGTACAGATGCAAGTGTCCTTTGTGCACTAGAGCAGATGTACCTCACTATTGCAGGGTGGTGGGAATGTGGAGAAGCATGGGAAAAATACAATTGGAGTGACCTATGGACTGTGGTTAACACTAATAATGTAATATTCATGCATCTAAGCCAAAGATGTACTGTGTTGATAATGGCGGAGTATGGAAAAAGTGTGCCAAATATACACTATAGTCTGATGATATTATCTCACAATTTGTAACAAATGTTCCACCATGGTGTGGTGTGTTGATAGAGGGGTGTTTGTATAGGAATCCTGCACATGTACATGATTGTTTTTTAAGGTTACAACTTCTGTCATAAAAATATATTAAAAATAATAATAATAGGGCAAGTTGGGGGTAAATACACCAAATGTTAGATAAGGACTACAGTTAGTACAAAGATTTTGACAATATTCTTTCATCGTTTGTAACAAATGTGTAAGGTATTGGTAGTGGGTTGATGTATGGGACCCCTGTATAATGTTATGCATGTTTGCTTTGTATGTTCACAGCTTTCACTATACAATTATGTGTGTTCACATATAAATGATGTAAATAATAATAATAAGGTGGGTTGGGGGAAAATACACCAAATGTAAAATACTTTCGTTGACAGTAATATTTTGAGGATGCTCTTTAATCATTAAAAATGTTTCACAACAATGCAAGGTATTGCTGGTAGGGTGAAGTATGATGTCCCTGTGTGATGTCATGTATGTGTGTTTTGTAAGTTCACAACTATTATACATCCTTCTATCAACACACCACACTATGGTGGAACATTTGTTACAGATTGTGAGATAATATCATCAGACTATAGTGTATATTTGGCACACATGTTATGTATGTTTGTGTAAGTGTGGTATACTTCAATAAATATTTAAAAATGCAAAAACAAACAAAAAAGCCACTTTAGAGGCCTCGAGCTGCCACCTCCCGGGCTGTGCCCCTGCGTCCCGCAGCGCTTGGTGCCCCTGGGGAGAAGCAGGTCCTTGGCTGCTCCTGGGAAAATAAAAACCGGCGGCGCCCCGGGGACAGCCGAGCGCGGCGAACGGCACCGGGTACGCGGGGGGCTGGGATGAAGGACCGGGCTCCGTGGCACGGGCGGGCACGGGCCGCTCAGGGCTCCAACGGCGCGGCGGGTAGCGCGCCCGCCGCCCCCGCCTTAGCCGTCTCAGCCGCGCGCCTGGGGGTGGAGGAGCTGGACGCGGCCATGGCCCCGGGCGCCCAGCGCCTCTGCCAGCCTGGACTAGCGCGTGACCGTGGCGCGCGAGCTGCCGAAGGTGCTGCACAAGTTCTGGGCCTACGGCAGCTGTGCGAGCGCGGCCTGGAAGAGCTCATCGTCTACACCCGCGGCCTCCGGCGCGAGATCCTGCAGAGCCACGGTAGGCGGCCCAGCCCGGCGCGGACCCCGCCCGCCTTCGCCCACCCAACTTTCCCCGGCCTCCCGACCCCGCCGCCGAGCCCAGCAGGTGGCCTTGCCCACAGCGTCCCGTGGTCGGGAAGTCGTGCGGGGGCCCAGCGGGGCTGCCGAGCAGCAGCCCTGCAGCCTCGGGAGTGCACTGCCCGCCGAGCCCAGACCCCCGGGTCAAACCGTTAGGTTCCTCCGGGAGCCGCCTGTAGGGAGACGGGGTGGGTGCGTGGGGGAGGGAGGAAAAGGCCAAGGGTGGTCCAAGTTCTTAGTTCCTAACCTCCTCGGGTCGAGTTTTTACTTGTTTCCTTCTGGAAAGCATGTTTCCCATGGAAGATGTTTTACCCACATTGTTGTTTTCATCGTTGCCCCAGGCCCCGGGGACGGATTTCTTTGGCAAAGATAATTTGTGGGAGCTGGTTGGGAAAGGTTTTGTTTTGTTTTAGATGTATTCAGTTAAAGGTCTGGCGTTCTTACCTTGAAATAGTCACAGCTGTGGTCAAGAAGTAAAAGCCTTTTTACTCAGTGGGTTTATGGAAGAGGTTGGGGCCGTTTTTCAACGTGTGCGCTGAATGGAAACTTAAGTAAAACTTTGGTGGCTAGGGAGAAAAGCTGATACTTGTGGCTGTGGAAGAGGAGGGCAGCAGCACTAGCCAAACTTCTCTCACTGTCCCCCGCCCCACCTTGCCCCAGGACTGGGTTTCTGTTGTGGGTAAGTGCTAGTCCATGGTAGGGGCGTTTTAGGACAACATCTTGTTCTGAAGACACTGTAGGACTCCAGGGGAGGAAGCAAACCTGCAGCCAAAGTGGGGGTGAGATTAAAAAGGAAGGGGGTTGAATATTCCTATGGAAAAACCAGCAGACCTCCGAAGCTGACAGGTAAGGGCGATTTGATTGAGTTGGCTGGTGATGATGTAATTGGTAGAAATGGGGAAGTGGAAGTGGAGTGGGGGAGAATTCTAGGAAGGCTCCTGCTGAATTTGGTTTTGGGGGCCTGGGACCTAGCCTATGGCTTAATGATGATAAGAGTCAAAGATGTAATGTTTCCTAGTGGCTGGAGATGGATAGATGGAGTCTGGGTGAAAAATAAGGTCTAAGATTGTTGCCATTTCTGCAGAGGAAAGTGGAGATCACTCAGGATGTAGGGAGAAAAGACTGTAGGTTTGAACCACAACCTTGAACTCCCCTTGGAGAGTGTAGGGCAAAGGAGCAGCCAGCAGAAACTGAAAAGGACAGGCAAGGACTTAGAAAAAGAAAGTTTGGTTGGCAGTTCTTTGGCTGTTGGGAGTCTGTGATTGCTTGCAGTTTCAAAGAGTTAAGACAAGTCAGATTTCTGAGAGTTAAGAAGAAAAATATGAGGCAAACTTGAGTGTAAGGAGACCCAAGGCTGCTCAAACTCAGCTTTGGGGAGGGAGGTGTCCAGTCCCACCCCCCATCCTCTCTAATATGGAGGTGGAGACCAAATCTTGTTAAAGGATAAGGGGAAGGAACTGGTGGGGGAAGAGAATGAATGAAGGGCCTAGACTTGGAGAGAGGGAAGAAACACTTCCATTTTAGAGATTGAAATGCTGGATAGGTAAGGTTTAAGAGGGAGAAGATGGAAAGTAAACTATCTTTTCTTAAGACAGGGGCTATTTATTGAAGGGGGTGTGATTGGGACTTTGTTTTAGGGCATTTAGGGGTAATCCCAGATGGATGAAATAATTGTGAGGATTGCCAAAGCAGGGTTTCTCTTAGATCTCTTTGCTTGGTATCAGGGAACTACGAATTTATGGTGTCAGAGGTATTAGCCACGCAGTATGCCTTGGTGTTAAAACATTCTGACTTGGTGTCTGATCCCTTTTCAAACTTTTATTTTTCACCTTCTTGCCTACCAAATTGCCAGTCTTATATTGGAATCCCTCTGATATCCTTTAGTTCTTTAATAATAGGATTAAGTGACTAAAGGCAGTTATAAAACAGCAAACAAATACCAGAAGAGCCAGGTAGAGATTCCAAAGTAAAATCTTTCTTCTTTCTTTTGATATTCTTATGTGTGAAGACAAACATGATGTTTTGGTATCTGGGTTATGATTTTTTTCAAGGCAGATAATATCTAAATTAAATTTCTCTGTGGTGATATGCTAGATACTACATTGAATTTTGTTTTTTTACTTTTTATTTTGTAATACTTTCAGACTTTCAGTACAGTGACAGTATTACATTGAATCTTAAATACATCCTTCTTAAAGACGTTCTATTGAAAACTCAGTTTGAAACGCCCTTTTCAAGTTTGGAGGAGAATGTTGAGGGCTTCTGAGTGTGCCTGTGTTGGACAAATGATCTGTGGGCTTTTGTGAACTAAGAGAGGGGCTCCAATTGGGGCTCTGTCAGCTTTGGGTCTCAGGGCTTATGTGGTGATACTCTTGCAAGAACGTGATATAAAGTAGACTCTTGGGGACCTTTTAGGGACCCCAAGGTCCTTATCAAACACATCATTGCGTAATACTGATGAGAGACTGCCTGTCTCAGAAGTGCTTGTAGCTAGAATCCAAGGGGTAAGTTCAGTTTCTGAGGATGAATCACAATTTCTTATGTTCAAATTTCTTTTTAAAGTTGCTAGCAGACAACAGTGCTAAATAAGTGCAGTTAAGGAGAGCTTGTGGTGGAAACTGATCAGACATGAATGGAGTTTAGCCAGTGAGCTCATTGACACCTCTTTTCCACTCTCACCACCCTTTTTTCAGATTGTAAACACTGCCTGAAAAGGGCTAGGCTGGCAGCAGACCTGGAAATAGATCTGCATTGAGTCCTAAAATCTCTTTTAGCTGCTCCAAATCTCCTCTGTATAGACTGGAATCCTTTACTATAAAAGTCCTCTAACCATCTCTCTTAAAATGCAAATTCCTTAATGCAAATCCCTTTGGAAGAATGAGGGTGTTGTGGGGTGGTCATTCCTACCTGGTGAATTAGTTTGTATTCTGACATTCATTCTACCCCCTAGCCAAGTCCATCACCCTGGGAAATTAAAAAAAAAAAAAAAAAAAGATGGAAGGGCTACAGAAGAGGAATAATTTTGGATTGTAAGAATTTGAGGGGTATGTATAGGCTCTGGCTGGTCTCCATAGCCAGTTGGGGAGTTTTGGTGGTTCAGGGGCAACGTAGAGATAATAGAAATACCAAGAGGGAGTAAAGAGCAGTTTTGCTGAGGCCTGCTCTATCCCTCTTCCTAGACATTGGCTCTAAAGGATTTTCTTTTTTTAAAGATTTATTTATTTATTCCCACCCCCCTTTGTTTTACTCTCCCTGTCTGCTTTCTGTGTCTGTTTATTGTGTGCTCTGTATCTGATCATCTTCTTTTAGGAGGCACCAGGAACCAAACGGTCCCCATGTGGGAGGGATGTGCCCAATCCACTTGAGCCATATCTGCTCCCTATTTGTTGTGATATCTTGCCATCCCAGCCAGTTGTGTCAGCTCACTGACTTGCTCCTCTTCTTTAGGAGGCACTAGGAACTAAACCCTAGACCTCCCATGTGGGAGGCAGGTGCCCAACTGCTTGAGCCACATCTACTCCTCCTAAAGGCTTTTCTTGATGCAATTTATACTGCCTTGGAGACCTTAGAGTGGTAGCTAGAAGGGTGGGGGAGGGATCCCAACCCTGTAGAGCAGGGGTTCTTAACGTTTTTCGTTCCCTGGACCCCTTTGCCAGTCAGGTGAAAACCACAGACCCCTTCTCAGAAAGTTGCAACAGATAGTTTTATAGTTTTATGACACTCAACTAGCATTGGGTATAACAACTACAGTAATTTTGAAGTATGGATGAGGATAAGTGATTTTTCAAGATATGCAACAACTAATGTGATATGAAATGAATACTACTGTAATTTCATACATTCATAAGTGAAGGAAATGCTAGATTTCAATTAGAGGTCAGAGAAAATAAAGTAATAAATTGATTTTTTTTCAATTCAAGCTCACTTGAAATCTTTCCATGGACCCCTTGGGGGTCCGTGGACCCCTGTTTAAGAACTCCAGCAAATGGAATGTCAGTGCTGAGGTGTTGGTTTGGTAGGAAAGAAATACCAATTTCTTAACCTAATTTGCCAGAAGCCCAAGAATCTTCAGATTCTTATATTTAATTCTCTTGATTGAAAGTTTGGTTCTCTTAAATCCCCCAACTCTGAGGCGATAGGTGAGCACTCCTGTCATTTAGCTGTGCCAGCCCTTTAATGATAGTTTCCTGGTAAACTTGAAGTTTGGTCTAATTTGAGATTCAGGACAGTAGATGCTGTTTGGCACTTGTCCCTTGTGTGCCCTTGATTTCATTTGGATAATGCAAGGTGCTTATCTAACTTCACACAGGCCGCTCTTATTTCTCAGATGTGCTCACCATTTTACTTAGCCTCATTCTAGCAATGATATTTGTAAAGTCTAGATTTGGTGTGTTAGATACAAGAAAAATAAAGTTCATAATTCATAAAATATTAGTTCATGGGTACCAGTAAAATCATCATTCACAGCAATGGTTATGGGAACCACATTTTGGACTACCCACAGTTAACAAAAAAATAGTATGGATAAATTTTGGTGATTTGACTTGTGATCCTGAAAAAATTTTTTTTTCTATTGGCAAATATATTTGTTTTCATTTTACATTAGCATTTCTATGGTAGAAAGGAAGTATAAATCTTGTATTACTGATATTCTGGATTTGTATTTAGTAAAAGTCGATTAGGCTGAAACAATTGTAAAGGTTTTAGGATGTATTTGAAGTGTACTTAGGAAATATACAATCTTCGTAAGAGTAAAGGGTGTGCAGTATTGTTTTGGGGTTAATTTTATACAAGGGAGTTCTAATGTGGCTTCTGAAAGTGACTCTGTAGGAATTCTCTAACTTTAAATTTTATTTCTTTATTTTGAATAGATTATACATTCACATGGTATAAATTCAAACAATAAAACAGGATATCCAGTAAAAAGTGTCCCTCCCACTCTTGTTCCCTGGCTACTGACCACCTCACCAAGAGCTAGTTTCCGGAAAAAATTTTTTAAATGATTCAGGGAAATAATAAATTTGTCATGTCCCTTTTTGTTTTAAGGCATGCCATGTGTAGCTCTATTTACTCTGAGGCTTAGTATCTCAATTTGCAAGTTGGTAAAGACAGTTTGTATTTGTGGGAGTTATCAGTTATTAGATTTTCACAGCTAAAATTCCGTGTATGTGTCTGTGTAGTCTGATGACTAGTAGTAAACTTCTTAAAATTATGGCTTCTTCTTTTATTTACTTCATTGGTGACTCAAAGAAGCTTTTGAAAATACAGTTACTAATTGCATAACTGCATTTTTTTATAAAAGTTTGAGGGTGACAAACGAAAAGGTAAAAAGGCAATTAAGCATGAAAGAGAAAACAACTCACTGTCTGCTCTTTGTATGTTCTTCTGTGTCTGCTTGTCTTCTCTTTAGGCAGCACCAGGAACTGATCCTGGGACCTTCTGGAGTGGAGAGAGACTGCTCAATCTCTTGCACCACCTCATCTCCCTGATCTGCTGTGTCTCTTATTGTCTCCATTTTGTGTCTCTTTTTGTTGCATCATGTTGCTGTGCCAGCTCTCTGTGCAGGCCAGCACTCCTTGGGTCTTTCATTCCTGCGCAGGTTAGCACTCCTGCCCAGGCCAGCACTCTGCATGCGCCAAAACTCCATGTGGGCCAGCTCTCTGTTTGGGCCAGCTCACCATGCGGGCCACCTTGCTTTTCACCAGGAGGCCCCAGGAATCAAACTCTAGACCTCCTATGTGGTAGATGGGAGCCCAGTCACTTGAGCCACATCTGCTTCCCTGTGTGCTATTCAAATTAAGTTGGTGTCAAAGCAGAGGAAATTATTATAGATTTAGGATGAGAAATATAAGCCCTATAGTAACTATAAAGAAAATATTGGAGAATATGTAAGCTAGTAGACATAAATTAGAGTACAGGTTGCCAGGGGCAGAGGGAATGGGGAATTAATGCATGATGGGTGCAGCATTTCTGTTTGGGGAGAGGGAAAGTTTTGGTAATGAAACTTGTGAGGATACCATGGCAGTGTGAATGTGATCAATCCCACTGAATGGTATGGTTAAGAGTGGCTGAGATGGGAAACTTTGTATTGTATATGTGTTCCCACAATTGTTAAAAAAGGTGTAATTAGGGATTTTATAATTTTTAGCCTTTTGGGGACTAGTCATCCTCCCTTCCTTTTCTTTGAGGTACTGGGGCCAGGGGTTGAACCCAGGAGCTTGTATGTGGGAAGCCGACACTCAATCACTGAGCCAATCAACTCATTGGCTCCCCTGAGTTGGTTTTTCATTTGTTTTGCTTGTTGTTTATTTTTGTTTTTAGAAGGCACTGGGAACCAAACCTGGGACCTCCCATGTGGGAAGCAGGCACTCAACTGCTTGAGCACCATCTGTTCCCCAGTCACCTCTTTTAATATGTACATTTGTTCTACCTTCCCACATTCTGTCTTAGGATGCATTTTTTTTTCACTTTTTTTATTTTTTAAAAGAGACTTTGATTACATAAATGTTACAGAGAATATAAGGGATTCCCATATGCTCCGCTCCCCACACCTCCCACATTTTCCCACATTAGCAACATCTTTCATCAGTGTGGTTCATTCATTGCAATTGATAAACACATTTTGGAGCATTGCCACTAAGCATGGATTATAGTTTACATTGGAGTTCATACTCCTTCCCATTCGTCTGTAGGTTATGGCCAGATATATAATGGCCTGTAGCTGTTGTTATAATGTCATTCAGGATGATTCCCAAGTCCCAAAAGTGCCCCCCATTACACCTGTTTTTCCTTCTCCCTAACCCCAGAACATCCATGTGTCACTGCCTCCACACCAATCGTATTTCTTCCATTGCTAGAACCACAATAAGTCTATAGTAGAACACTAGTAAATTCATTTTAGTCCATAGTTTGTTTCCCAGTCCTGAGGACTCTGGGATGGTGATGCCCACTCCACCATTGATTGAGGATAGCTTCAATCCCATACATCCAATGGATGGGACTCTCTTGCTTGCAGATGCAGGCACTCTCGGTTCCTTGGTATGTTGTTTGTCCATCATCTCCTCCCCATTAGTTGTCCCGGGGTGCATATTTATTGGAACATGTTACATTTTAAAGCTCAATGTGTTTTATTACATCTTTGATCTTCCAAGTCATTACCTAAGTGTTTAAGGTTTTTTTTTGGGGGGGGCAGTAGTCATGTTGGAGGAGAGAAGGAGCTTATAACTAGAGAGGGTCTATTTTGTCAGAGTGTTTTATTTGAAAATTGGTGTGTGTGCCGAATGATGTATTTGGGACATTTATGCTATAGTGCTATTGCTTAGTAGACCCTTAACATTCTGGAAGAGAGGCAGGGAATCAGTGAGCAACTGACCAGGAAACTGCTAGCAGTGTCAGAGGGTGGTGGCTCAGAGAATGTTAGTAGTGCCCAGCACTGTCTTCAATGCTGGGCTTGAAATTGAGATCATATAATAGATAAATTATTATTTTTGTATTTATTCAGTTATAAGTAGTTCTCGAATAAACAGTATGTGCCAGGCACTGTTCTAAGCCCTAGGGAGTAGATAACCATGTTTCCTATCTTTGTGTAATTTCACAAGGGTGATAGACAAGTAAGAATTTCCAATGAAGTGTGGAACCATTATATAGAATTACAGGATGCTATGGGAACAAACATTTTTATAATTTATCATCTCTCTGAAACTGGTGGCCATATGTACTGAAATGGCTAGGTAGTGAAGTCCAAGTACAGCGCTTAATGTCTTAGCTAGGCTCTACGAAAACTGTTCAGGATTTAACTCAGATATATATATTTTTAAATGTTGTTTTTAGAGCAGAAACTTTATTCTTTGATCAAAGAATGAATAAAGGTGGACTGGTGTCCATCAAGCAACTTCTCCTCACATGTTTAATTTGGTTTTGTGACTGTCTGATTTTGGAAGAGACCATGGCTATTCCAATTTCTGAGTGTGTCATGCTTAAGCTTTATTTATAAAATAAAAGGTACTTTTCTACTTGTTGTACTGAAAGAAAGCTATCTTTAAGTTAGACCAGCTCTGTGTGTTGGTTCTTTGCTTGGATTTAAAACCTCTTATTGACATGCAAATTCTCTTTCTGATTGATTCAATTCATAATAAAAGTGACCTTGAAAAGTAAAAAAACAAAACAAGACATTAGAGGCATACAACAGCAAGTCAGAATAATAGAAGAAAGAATAAGTGAGACAGAAGACAGACTAACTGGAATTGAAGAGAGAAAAGAATGGAAAAAATTGAGATTGAGCAGAGTCTCAGCAGGTTGAATGACAACACAAAACGCAACAACATGCGTGTCATGGTAATGCCAGAAGGAGAAGAAAAGGGGAAAATGGGCAGAAAGAGTATTTGAGGAAATAATAACAGAAAATTTCCAAACTGTCATGAAAGAAATGAATATACATGTCCAAGAAGCACACCGTACCCCAATCAGAATAAATCTGAATTGACCTACTGCAAGACACATACTACTCAGAATGTCAAATGTCAAAGATAAAGAGAAAAATCTCAAGACATTAAGGGAGAAGTAAACCATCACTTACAAGGGATGCCCACTAACACTTAGTGTGGATTTTTTATCAGAAACCATCGTGGCGAGAAGACAGTGGTATGATATAATTAGGATAGTGAAACAGAAAAACAGCTAGCAGCAAATTCTTTATCAGGCAAAATTGTTCTTCAAATATGAAGGTGAATATAAAATATTCACAAAAACAGAAATTAAGAGGGTTTCAAAAAAGAATCTACCTTTGCAGGAAATAGTAAAGGAAACCTGAGAACCTGAAATAAAAAGACAGTAGAGACAGGCCTGGTGGAGAGTATAGAAGAAATAATAGCGAAAGGATAACCAAAAGGGTTAAAAGACAAATAAAAATATGATATATGACATATCAAAACCAAAGAATAAAATGGAAGAAGTAAATAATGCATTTATAGTAATATAATTGAATGTGAATGGATTAAATTCCCAAATCAAAAGACACAGGCTGACAGAATGTATTAAAAAAAAATAATAAAAAAAGAGCCATCCATATGCTGCTTACAAGAAACTCACCCTAGACCCAGGGCACACACTGGCTGAAGGTGAAAGGTTGGAAAAAGATATTCCACACAAATAGTAACCAAAAGAGAGCAGGAGTAGCTATACTAATATCAGAAAAAACAGACTGTAAATGCAAAAAAGTTATGAGATACAGAAACCATTATATATTACTAAAAGGGACAATCCACCAGGAAGATATAATAGTCATAAATATCTATGTACCTAACCAGGGTGCCCCAAAATTTATGAAATAAACTCTGGCAAAATGGAAGGGAGAAATAGACATCCCTACAATAATTGTTGGAGACTTCAACACACGACTCAGATCATTAGATAGAACAATTAGACAGAAGATCAATAAGGAAAGAGAGAATTTGAACAATATGATAAACAAACTAGACCTAACAGACATAAATAGAACACTGCATCCAAACTCAGTGGGTTATACATTTTTCTCAAGTGTCCATGGATCTTTCTCCAGGATAGACCACATGTTAGGGCAAAATACCACTCTATAAATATAAAAAGATTGAAATTATACAAAGCACCTTCTCAGATCATAATGGAATGAAACTGGAAATCAATAATAGGATAAAAATAAAATTGCAAATGTGTGGAGACTGAACAACACACTCCTAAATATTCAGTGGGTCAAAGAAGAAATTGCAAGTGAAATCAGTAAATATATTGAGACAAATGAAAACAAGGACACAACTTATCAAAACTTATGGGATACAGCAAAAGGCAGTTTTGAGAGGGAAATTTTTAGCCCTAAATGCCTATATTAAAAAAGAAGAAAGAGCTAAACTCAAAGATTTAACTGAACAACTAGAGAAACTAGAAAAAGAACAGCAAACCAATCCCAAAACAAGCAGAAGGAAAGAAATAATAATGATTAGAGCAGAAACAAGTTCAGAACAAACAACCAACAGAGAAAAGCAAAAAAACCAAAAGCTGGTTCTTTGAGAAGATCAATAAAATCAATAGAATAACAAAGAAAAAAATAGAGAAGAAATGAAAGGGAGGAAATTACAACTGACCCCACAGAAATAAAAAGATCATAAAGGATATTATGAGAAACTGTATGCCAACAAACTAGACAACCTAGATGAAATGGACAAATTCCTAGAAATGCACAAGCAACCTACACTGATGCTGCAATGAATACAAGAACTTAACAAACCAATCACATTTAAGGAGAATGAACTCAGCATAAAAAAATCTCCCAGCAAAGAAAAGTTCAGGACCAGATGGCTTCACAGGTGAATTCTACCAAGCATTTTGAAAAGAATTATCACCAATCCTGTTTAAACTCTTCCAAAAAATTGAAGAGGAGGAAAAATTACCCAACACATTTTATGAAGCCAACATCACCCTAATACCAAAGTCAGATAAACATCCTACAAGAAAAGAAAATTAAAGACCAATCTCTCTAATGAATATAGGTGCAAAAATTCTCAATAAAATACAAGCAAATAGAATCCAACAGCATATCAAAAGGCTTATGCATCATGACCAAGTGGGATTTATTACTGGTATGCAAGCTTGGTTCAATATAAGAAAATCAGTCATGTAATACACCACCTTAACACATTGAAGAAAAAAAACAACAACACATGATCATCTTAATCGATGCAGAAAAGGCATTTGACTAATCCAGCATGCTTTTTTGATAAAAACACTTCAAAAGATAGGATAGAAGGAAAATTCCTCAATATGATAAAAGGCATATATGAAAAACCCACAGCCAACATCATACTCAATGGGGAAAGGTTGAAAGCTTTCCCTCTAAGATCCAGGAGCAAGACAAGGATGCACACTGTCACCATTCTTATTCAATATTGTACTAGAAGTTCTAGCTAGGGCAATTAGAGAAGGAAAAAAAAAAAGGCATCCAAATAGGAAAAGGGGAAGTAAAACTATCACTGTTTGTGGATGACATGATCATGTATTTAGAAAATTCTGAAGTATCCATGACAAAGCTACTTGAGCTAATAAAAATGAGTTCAGCAAAGTGGCAGGGTACAATATCAACATGCAAAAATCAGTCATGTTTTTGTACAGCAGTACTGAACAATCTGAGGAGGAAATTGGGGAAAATTCCATTTATAGTAGCAACAAAAAGACTCAAGTAACTGGGAATTAATTTAACCAAAGAAGTACAGGACCTACATGCAGAAAACTACAAAACAATGCTAAAAGGAATAAAAAAAAAAGACCTAAACAAATGGAAAGATAGTCCATGCTCATGATTGGAAGAATAAATATCACGAAGATGTCAATCTTACCCAAATTGATTTATAGATTCAATGCCATACCAATCAAAGTTCCAACAACCTACTTTACAGAAATAGAAAAGGCAATTACTAAAATTTCTTTGTAAGAGAAAGTGTACCTGAATAGCCAAAAGCATTCTAAAAAAGAAGAGCGATATGGGAGGAATTTCGCTGCCAGACCTTGAAACATATTAGAAAGCTACTATGGTCAAAACAGCATGGTACTGGCATAAAGATAGACTCATTGATCAGTGGAATAGAATTTAGAGTCCAGAAATAAACCCTCCTCTCTATGGCAAACTGGTGTTTTACAAACCTACCAAGTCCATGTTAACCAGACAAAACAGTCTCTTCAACAAGTGATACTGGGAGAACTCGATATATATACCTGAAAGAATGAAAGAGGACCTCATCTCACTCCCTACACAAGAATCAAATCAGAATGGATCACAGACCTTAATATAAAAGCCACGACCATAAAACTACTAGAGGAAAATTTAGGGAACCATCTTCAGGACCTTGTCGTAGGTGGTGGTTTCATGGACCTTACATTCAAAGCACCTGCAACAAAGGAAAAAATAGATAAACTGGACCAGCTCAAAATTAAACACTTTTTCACCTTACAGGACTTTGTCAAAAGGGTGAAAAGGCAGCAGACTCGATGGGAGAAAATATTTGGAAATCTCATGTCCAATAAGGGTTTAATATCCAGGATACATAAAGAGATGTTACATGTCAACAATAAAAAGATAAACAAACCAATTAAAAAATGGGCAAAACAATGACAGAGACCATTTTATATCATCATATAGCATGCAGAACTGTGTGGGAGAGAGTGTGGTCTACAATGTGAACTATGGTCCATGCTTAATGGCAAAGCCCCAGGATGTGTTTATCAATTGCAATTAATGTGCCACACTAATGAAGGATGTTTATGTGGGAGGTTGTGGGAGGTGTGGGAGGTGGGGCATATGGGAATCCCTCTATTTTTTTGTGAAACATTTATGTAATCTAAATATTTCTTTTAAAAATTTTTAAAATTTTAAATAAAAGCAGGTCTCAATTTAAAAAAAAAAATGGGCAAAAGACTTGAATAGACATTTGTCCAAAGAAGAAATACAAATGGCAAAAAAACAAATGAAGAAATGCTCAACATCACTAATGATTAGGAAAATGCAAATCAAAACTACAATGAGATATCCTTTCATACCTATCAGAATGGCCACTATAAAAAGACAGAGACCTACAAGTGCTGGAGAGGATTTGGAGAGATGGGAGCACTTATTCACTGTTAGTGGGAATGCAGAATGGTACAGCCACTGTGGAGGACTGTTTGTCGGGTTCCTAAGGAAGTTGAATATAGGCTTCCCACATGACCCTGCAATATGGCTAATAGGTATATATCCAGAAGAAATGTGACCAGTTACACAACATTCATAGCGGCATTATTCATGATTGCCAAAAGTTGGAAACAACCCAAGTGTCCATCAACTGATGAATGGATAAACAAACTGTGGTATATTCACATGATGAAATATTATGCCGCTGTAAGAAGAAATGAAGCCATAAAACATATGACAATATGGATGAATCAGGAGGACAGTATGTTGAGTGAAGCAAGTCAGACACAAAAGGACAAATACCATATGATTGTGTTACTATGAACCAAATGTATTGTGCAAGGTATTATATGATTCAAAAAAATTTATGTGTATCCATACGTTTAATTGAGAATATGTTTTTATTCAACTGTGAAAAAAAATAGTGTGAGAAAAATTAACCTTTGGTGACTTGAAACAATTGTTTATAGCTTTTTAAGATTTGTATTTCCACTCCCAGAAAAAAACACATCTTGCTGGGACTGCTGGTTCTGCTATCCCTTAACAATTATAAACAAACAAACTCAAATTCAAAAATACACAAAAGGAAATGCTTTATTTAATTAAAATATATGGAAAATTTATATTTGTGACAGTCTCCACATTTGTAGAGGCAGACGTTTCCCATGTGGCCTCACACCTGTGAGGCAGTGGATATCAATTCTCTCTGCAGTTTGAAATTATCTCTGGAGATAAAAATTCTGATGCCTGTATCCCATCCCCAGAACTTTATACCCAAATTGCATGCAAGAAAAGGAATAAAGGATAAATGGGAACTCTTCAAGGTAAAAAAGCAAAACAAAAACTTTTGCACTTCAAAGGAGTTTGTTAAGAAAGTGGAAAGGCAGCCTACTCAATGGGCAAAAATATCTGAGGACAATTTATTTAATAAGGGCCTAATATGGAGCATATATAAAGAAATCCTACAGCTCGAGAATTAAAAGACAAACAACCCATTTTTTAAAAAATGGGCAAGAGATTTGAGTAGACACTTTTCCAAAGAAGAAATAGAAATGCCTAAAAAGCACATGAAAAGATGCTCAACATCATTAGCTATTAGGGAAATGCTAACCAAAACTACAATGAGATATCATCTTATACCTATTAGACTGGCGGCTATTAAAAAAGCGGAAAACTAAAACAATAAAATAGAATGATAAAAAAAAAAAAAAAAAGGAAAAACAGAAAACTACAAGTGTTGGAGAGGCTGTGGAGGAAAGGGAACCATCATACCTGCTGGTGGGACTGGAGAATGGTTTGGCAGTTCCTAAGGAAGATAACTATACAATTGCCATATGACCCAGCAATCTCAGTTCTGGGTATACACCCAGAAGAACGAAAGGGACACGAACAGATTTATGTACACCAGTGTTCATAGCAGCATTATTCACTTTTGCCAAAAGTTGGACTCATCCCAAGTGTCCATCAACATGAACGGATCTGCAAAATGTGGTATTTACATACAATGGTATTACTCAACTTTAAGAAGGAATGATGTATTGACACGCGACAACATGGACAAATCTTGAAGACCTTCCAAAGGACAAATATTGCATGACCTCACTGATATGACCTAAGCGTAGAGCAGACTCACAGTGTCTGGAAGATAGGTTATCAGGAAACAGAAAGGGAGTAGAGGGTGTGAGTGGATGCTCAATCTGGGTGGATGGGGGTGATGGTCATGCAGAGATGTGAGTGGCATTGACAGTGTTGGAATGTGAGGGTGATCAGGATGGGGGGTGGGGTTTGCACTATCCATGTAACTGGTGGGAGGACTAGAGGAAGGAACAGGTGAACTCTGGGGATTTGTAGGTCTGTGGTTGAAACTAAAGTGGTGAGAATGTTCTTTTGGCAAATATATCAGGGGAGGGTCATTGGTTCCGGGTGTCATTGGTGGTGGGATATGTGGGAAAGGGCACACCTGGGCATGCTTCTATGGAATATGATTTGTGCATCTTGTCATAGGATCTTATCTCAGTGGTTGAAAACTCACACAGTAAACAAGAAAATATTAAGCTTCTATGCTGGGGAGTTTTGCTACATTCTCAAATAGAGAGGCAAGAATCTCTCAAGTACATAGGCAGTGCCTAATAAAAGAAAACAGACCAGTGTATCAAGCCCTCAATATTAATGCATGTAACTATGACCCTTATCTTAAAGAATTGAAACTTAGTGATTACCATAGGTTCTGAGCAGAGGGGGAGGGAAGAATAGCTGGAACATAGGGCAATTTTAGGGCATTGGAATTGTTCTGCATGATTTTGTAATGACAGATACAGGTGATTATACACTTTTTCAAAACCTATAAAATTGTACAATGCAAAGTAGAAACCATAATGTATACAATAGACATTGTTGTATACATAGCAATGCTTTAATATTTGTTCATCAATTGTGACAAATGTACCACATTCATGAAAGATGTTAGTAACAAGGGATAATATGACTAGGGGAGGGCGTGGGGTATATGGCAATCCCCTATATATATATATATATTTTTTTTAATCACCTATATTTTTGATGTAACTTTTATATAACCTAAATCTTTAAAAATAGAAAAAAAGAGGAAAAGATATATTCTACCTATAAATAAAAAAATACATATCACCTGGCTACAGTGGTAAAAATAGCATGATACTGTCATAAAGATAAACATATGGACCAACGGAATCAAATGGATGGCTCAGAAACAGGCCCTCACATCAAAGTTAAAATGATTTTTGAAAAGGCAGTCCAGTCCAGCTGGGGCAGAGCAGTCTATTCCAAAAAAAAACGTTGGGATAACGTGATATCCATATCCAAAAGAAAGAAAGTGGACCCCTATCTCAATCCTTATATAAAAACTAACTCAAAATGGATCAAAGACCTAAATATAACAGTAGAAACTTAAAACTCATGCAAGAAAATATAGGGCTACATCTTTAAGACTTCGTGGTAGGTGGTGGTTTCTTAAACATTACATGAAAGCATGAGCAATGAAAGAAAAAAGCAATGAAAGCCTTAAAAACCTTTTTTCTTCAAAGGAGTTAGTCATGATGGTGAAAAGGAAATCCACTCAATGGGAGAAAATACATGGGAGCCACATATCATATAAGGGTTTGATTTCCATGCTATATAAAGAAATCATACAGCTCAACAATAAAAGGACAAGCAATCCAATTTAAAAACTGAAAAAAGACTTAGACATTTCTCCAATAAAAGAAATACAAATTGTGAAATAGGACATGAGAAAATGTTGAATACCACTAGCTATTAGGGAAATGCAAATCAAAAAATGAGACATCCATGGGAAGCGGCTGTGGCTCAATCAGTGGGGCTCCCGTTTACCATATGGGAGGCCCCGGGTTCGGTTCCGGGGGCCTCCTGGTGGGGGCGGGCCCGCCCGCACGGCGTGGTTGGCTGACCCGGCGAGCACAGGCGGCAAGGGAGGGATAAATGAATGAATAAATAAAATCTTTAAAAAAAATGAGCCATCCATACGCTTTCTACAAGAAATTCACCTTAGATCTGGGGATACAAGGGTGGAAGTGGAAGGTTGGTAAAGATATTCCATGCAAACTGTAATCATAAAAGAACAGGGATAACTGTAATCATATTGGACAAAAGAGACTTTAAATGCAAAAAGGTTATGAGATGCAGAAGCATATTATATGTTAATAATAGGGCCAATCCACCAATAAGAATTAACACTCAAAAATATCTGTGCATCTAACCAGAATGCCTCAAAATACATAGGAAAAACTCTGGCAAACTTCCAAATGATTGGAATCTGCATTATGGGGTGCCATAGACCCTGTGGGTTGTAGGGCAGATGAGGCCCTAGACTTCCAGAGCGCTGCAGGGTTCCGGGGCAGTGCTGGAACCGGCTGAGTGCCTGCCTTGCCACCACAGCCCTCCCCCTCGGGGTGGCAGCAGGAGGCTCGTGGGACACAGGGGCAAGCAGACTTTTGAGGACTAGAGGCAGCAGCTGCCTTCAAGGGCCATACCACCATCAACCGTCTGATCTCATCTGAACTTGGAAGCTAAACAGGGTCAGGCCTGGTTAGTACTTGGATTGGAGACCGCCAGGGAATACCGGGTGCTGTAGCCTTTTGCCAGTCAGAGGTTCTGGCGCGCTCACTCTTTCTCTCTCTCTCTTCTTTGGCCTGCCCAAAGCCCCCCAGAATTCGGCTCCCTGCTGTCAAGAATTGCCAACAATCCAGCCCCTCTCCCCCCGCCCCCCCTGCCCAGGGCCTTCACCAGTGTGCTCCCTCCACACTGTAGCACAGGCAGGCAGGCAGCTGCCTTGGATCTCCTTCCTTGGATCTCGCAGCCCCGCTCGAACCCAGGCCTGGCATGGGAGGGCTGGGGTGACTCCGACTGCGGCTGGTGGCAAAGACCCCTGACCCTCTGGACCTCTTCTTGGGCATCCATCTGTCCCTACCCCTTGAGCCAGCACTCAAACGGTGTACCCCTGGGGCTGCCACCCGACCTGGCCACCCTAGGCTTTCGCTGCCTTCCCTGGCACAATAAGGACCAGCTGAGGGATCAGCTATTCCCTAGGTACCTGGGCCCCATCCCAGAGACTTCCCATGTCCTCCTGTACCCAGGGCCAAGACCCACCCACCCACACCCCATGGCCTCTTGGGCACCGTTCTTGCCCACTGCTTTCGGGAAATCAGGCGACACTTTCAGTCAGTGCGGTGCCCTCTGCACATGAAGGAGAACCAACGAAATACACACACCCAGCCACCCAGCCACATCCCTGGGGCCCATCGTTCCTCCAGCAGAGGCAGGTGGAATTAGGACCCCCAGATGCCAGGAGAGACCACCGGCTGCAGAGGTAGCTTCTGGGGTCACCTGGGCCAATTCCAGTTCACAGGCCAGTGCCTTCCTCTCGGCACCAGGCCCAAGCACCAGCTCCTGGCTGGCCAGTGCCTCTCCATCAGGAGCTCCATTCCTTGATCACGGGCCACACACTGGCCCTGCCAGCCCCCACCCCCAAACCCTTGCGCAAGACCCTTGGTCTCCAGCCCATCTGGCCACAGCTTGGGGCTTCCTTCCTTGGGGTCTGAGGGCCCAGACTGGCTGCAGGTCTGTCAGGTGCCCGGATCTCTTCACAGGGGTGCAAGGGTAGAGAGGGCTGAGCTGCTTGTTCTCGCAGCCCAGCTTAGCTTCCAGTTGGGGAACAGAGAACAATGCGAAACAGACCAGGCTGTCCCTCTGGGTGGGGAGATTTTAGAGGCCAAGGGCTTGCTTGCCAGGGGGAACGTAATGGAGCCATCTCCAAATGAGAGCCCAATGGGAAAGGAACACACACCCCCGCCCCCAGGTGGGAGTGTGTAGGAGTCTTTTTGAGGTCTCAGAAACACGGCAGATATGTTCCCCTGGCCTTTGGGCAGAGCCTCAGGAGCACTGCGACCACCTAGGTCAGAGTGCACCCTGGCACTGAGGCCTAGTGAGGTGAGGCCAGGAGTGGGTTAGGGAGGGGAGGGGGAAGGCTTGGGCGATAGCTCTGTGCTGCAAGCTCCTTTTTTTTTTTTTTTCTTCCCAAAGCACAATGGATTCTTTATTTCCCCTTTATGATGGATAGTTCATATTAATAATGGAAAATACAATAGGTAGGTCTCTCCTGACATGTAAATGAACATGTCTTTGGCTGTGAATTGATTTTTCCATTTAATGTTATTTTTTTTTTAACTCTTTATTCATTTTACAAACATTTGTTTAGTGATTGTTCAGCATTATTCCAGGCTTTGTGATATAGCAATAAACTGGCCAAACAACGTTACCTGCCCTGCAGAAGCTCACATTTTAGCTGGAGAAGGAGGGGAGACAGATGGGTAGTAATATACATAAGAAATTTAATGTTTATAGCATGGAAGGAAGAAACCCAAAAGCAAACAGCAGATCTGGTTAAGGAAAACTAGAAATGCCAGAGGGGTGGGGATGGTGCTGTACCAGGTCTGATTTAAATAGGGTAATCTGGGAAGAGCTCACTGGGACTTTGGGATGAGGTACAGTTTGATCACAGTCCTGAAGGAGGTGAGGGAAGGAGTCAACTAGGAGCACTCCAGGAGAAGGGAGCCAGGTGGAGCAAAGGTTCTGAGGTGGGTGCCTGGTGTGAGTAAGGAAGAGCAGGAAGGCAGAGGTATGCGACTAGGCCAGTGGGGATTAGCAGGGCTGGAGGAGCCAAGGAGGACAGAGGTAAGGGGGTGTGGTAGGGAGAGGTATGGCAGGCCACTGAAAGAACTCTTGACTTTCACTTCTGAGTGAAATGGAAAGCCATTGTGGGATTTGAGCTGACCTGTTTTTAACATGACTATTCTGGCAGGTGTAGGAGGATAGAGTGGAGAGGGGCAAGGACCAGACAGGGAGACCTGTGAGGAGGCTACTGCTGTGGTCCAGGCAAGGAAGATAGTGGTGCAGATCAGCAAGAGGCAGTGGAAGTGATGGGAGGTGGTTGAATTCTGGATATATGTTGAAGGAAGAAAAGAAGAGCCAATAGAATTTGCTGCTGGATTGGATGTTGGGAATTGGGGGTGGGGTGGGGTAGGCATGAGAGGAAGCCAAATAAGACTCCAAGATTATTGGTCTGACCAACTGGAAGGATTAGTAGGAGAAGGCAGCAGGTGGAGCAGGACTGCTGGGAGCTCAGGGGCTTGGTAATAAACAGTCTGAGATGTTTATTACTCTTCCTAAAGGAGAGATCAAGTAGGCAGTTGGGTATCAGTGTTGAATGTGGAGAGAGTCTTGGGCTGTAGATATAAGTTTTGGGAACTACTGGCACATAGATGGTATTTAAATGAAATTTACATACCTAGGCATTAGGTATATATATATATAGAGAGAGAAGAGAAAAGGCCTGGAGCCCTTCAATATAAAGAGTTTGGGGGGAAACAGGAAGAATCAGCAAAGGAGATGGAGAATTGATCAGCGAGGTAGGAGGGAAACCAGAGTCCTGGAACTCCAGTGAAGAAAGTATATTAAAGAGGAGGGAATTTGTCAAATTCTCCTTAATGTAATTGAGTTTTTAACACCAGTCTGCCATGACATTCTCCCCCTCCCCAGTCGATTTCATTGATATATATTGATAAATCATACATTTCATCCCAAGTGTACAATCCATGCTATTTGGTATAATCACACAGTTGTGCATTCATCACTTCATCATTAGTAGTGCATTTTCATTATTTCAATACTACTACTTCTAATAAAAAACAGACAAAAACAGTGCAAGCTCCTTTCCGACGAGACCTGTTCCAAGCAGGACAGCAAAGGCACCGGTGGGGAGAGTGGAGGCTCTTCCCACTGTCCCCTGATGAGGGTGGGGGTGTGCCTCAGCCGCCGAGGCTCCTGGATTCCCATGCACCCTGAGGAGCCCCTGCTCTCCTCCCAGATCCCCTGCGATCCACTTGTCTGGGAACAATCCCAGTTCCCAGCTCCAAAGGCATCTCCTCTCCTGCCAGGTGCCGATGCCTCCAGACTGCCTGTCCCCCAATCCCACAACCTGCCAGTCTCCATCTGGGATCCTGGTTGGGGTTTCCAGCCACCGCTGTCCGAATTGGAGTTCTGACTTGTCTCCGACTGTTGAGGTGACCAGGCTCCCCAATGTACGGAGAGTGTGTGCTGCATGAAGCACGGCTGGCCTGCCCAGCGGCCCCAGCCCTCCGGGTGGGCGTGGCTTCCCAGTTGGGCTCCCAGGGCCGAGGGCAGAGCCCTGCCGGGACAGGTGCTGTGCTCAGTAGAGCCCGTCAGGGACAGGAGTGCCTTGGCCCTGTGAGTGGTAAGAGGACGGGTGGGACAGGAGGACCCAGTGGGAGGGGAAAGGGGACGAGCTTTCAGGAGAGACATGGTGTCCTGTTGGGCCGCCTGGGCCTTGGGCTGTCTCCTCCCGCTGGCCTGGGGCTCTGAGTCCAATGGGCTGGGTGGGCGGGCGGCACCCTGGCGGGGTTTGGGGACTGGAGGGCTGGTGAGGAAGGGCCAGTCAGCAGGGGGCGTGGGTGGTTGCACCTGCACTGGGTTGGTAGGGAGAAGCTGGGTCCTGGCGGGGGCAGGCATGGGGTGGGAATGGGGCTGTGCATGGTGGTTCCGTGGGCTTAGGGGGCCCGTCCAGGGACTGAGGCGGGCAGGGTGGGGCTGTGCTGAGGTCCTTAGGGCATAGCCCCTGGGGTGTGCTGGTGCATGTGGGGTGTCGGAAAGTGAGCGGAAGTGCACCAGGTTGGAAGCCGCGTGGCAGGGTGCCTGAACCCCATGGGGCAGGTGGAGCCCAAGACCTCTAGACCACTGCACGGTACCCGGGCAGGCCCGGGATAGCTGAGCGCCTGCCTGGTGGCTGCTGCCCTCCCCATCAAGGTGGCTGTGGGAGGCTAGCTGGACACAGTGGGGAGTAGGTTCCTGAGGCCCAGGTGGCGCAGCTGTCCTCTAAGGTCATACCACCCTGATCTCAGCAGCTAAGCAAGGTTGGGCCTGGTTAGTACTTGGATGGGAGACCGCCTGGGAAAACCGGGTGCTGTAGGCTTTTGCCAGCTGCTGCTTTTGCTCGCTCCCTCTCTCTGTCTCTCTCTGTTTCTTCTCTCTCCCTCTTCCCACCACAGCTGCTCAGATTCCACTAGTGCAACCAACAATTGGACACTCCTCCTCTTGCACTGCCCTACCCTCCCCTGCACCATTGCCTCCAACAGCGGGTGCCCTGCCCACCACCACACAAGCAGGCAGGCAGCTGCCTCCCAGCCCTTCCTTAGATCTCTCAGGCCCACAGGAAGCCTGGCCTGGCCTGGCCTGGCCTGGCCTGAGCGGGCGAGGGCGACCCTGACTGCGGCTGGCGGCAAAGACCCCTGACCCACTAGACTTCTCTTGGCAACCGCCTCTACCTCTGGCACTGGCACTCAGAACATGCACCTCATGGGCCACCAGCAAGGCCTGGCCAGGCTAGGCTTCCGCTGCCTTTCCTGGCACAAGAGGGAGCAGCCGAGGGAACTGCCATTCCCTTCACACTTGGGCCCCACCCTACAGACTTCCTGTATCCTCCTGTGGGAAGGAGGCAAGACCCAACCACTCACGCCCCCTGGCCCCTTGGGCACCATGCATGCCCACTGTTCCTACAAAATCAAGAGATACAGGTGGAAATATCCTTTTGTGCCAACATCTGTCCCTCCCCCTCTGTCTCATACTATCTAATCCTTCTCTCCTTCCCCAGATTAGTAACAATCATTGTTATTTTTATTCTCAAAATATTTAGGTCTGGGGAACTCTAGAAACTGAAGAGCAGTCCACTGGCAAGCCCGAGTCACTGGAGAAAACATAAGGAACTGAAGAGCAAGAGAAAGAAAGGGAAACTTCTGTAAGCTAACTTGGAAGCTTGGGGGAGTTCCTGAAAGCTCAATTTGGCTCAGGTTGGAGAGGATCTAGCAGTAACTTTTTGGAAGTCATCTGGGAAGTAAATGTAGAAATGCCTGTGGGTCTCTGTTTGACGTTTTAGGATTTTCTGTTCTGGGGTCCAGCCTCCTCTCTCGGCAATTCGGTTGAGGCTCCTGCCTCTGCTGGTGGTGGAGTTCAGAGGGGCTGGATTTCAGGGCCTGGCCTGACCCCAGTTGAAATAACTTCCCAACTGCCCTGAGTCTGCGCCCTGGAGCCAGAACACAAAGTAAAGACTGAGCTGGACTCGTGGCCCCCTTGTTCTTCAAAGACTGAGACCTAGCATAGAGACCAGAGCCTGTAATTGACATACGGAGTTGGGTACTTTGTCTCTTTTGCGAGGGGAGTGGGGATGGGGGTGGGGATGGGGTTGATGCTAGAACAGGATGAGCTGACCCAGATACACTTGCAACCCATCACCTTGTGCTACAGGCAGAATGATGGGGGAGAAGGGGTCATTCTAATGGCCTCATGACCAAACAGGTCGCCTTGTCTGGGAATGTACCGAGGTTTAAAAAGCTGGAGCAGTGGAGCAAGGGGAGTGGGGCCGGGGAAGAGGCAACTCCTCTGTGGAAATTTCTGCAACCTGGGCTCTTGGAATTGGAGTCCTTGGGTAGCCCTGGGTGCCTGGGGGAGGCGGGCCGCCTCTGCTTGGCCCACGCCTTGGCTTCCCGATCATGGGAAACTCGAGTGCACCACAAACCCAAGGCAGGCTGCCTGTGCCTGGCCACTTTATGATCACCCCCTCTCCTGAACCCTTTTTCCTGCCCAGGAATCTGGGAGCTCCGACCCGGTGTGGCAATAATGAGTTGACGGTGTGGGTGTGCAGGCCACAGGGGAAAGCCTGGATGCCAGCAGGGTCTCTTGCCCAATCTGCAGACCCAACAGAACCGCACTCCAGTTTCACTCTTCGAAGCTGCAAAAAGGAGTGTGTGGTCAGCTTTAGAAAGATCCAGAAGCAAAAGTGAAATACCCAAGATTGATTCCCATAACATTCCCAGGAAGCCAAAAGTCTTTATCTTTTCCCTGTCCCCACCCCCATGCACAGCTTACACAGATAGTCCTTGCTGCTTAAGGATAACAGAGCCCACAACTGACTCAATTTAACTCCATTTTCCCCCTAGCAATTGCAAAGACAAAAAGAAACAAAAAAAATAGTGTAAATCAAATGATGAGTTGAAATATTTGCTGTATTATGTCCATGCTCAGTCATTACAGTTTGTTTTTTAGTAAAACATAATAATCAGGAAGCCATTTATTTACAAGCACAATTGCCCTAGACAAGCCAACATTCCATATATGTAATTCATTAATAGAATTTGTTCCTTTTCTTCTGTTTAGAAAGAGAAATTTTCTAGATGGTTGTTTGGGGGGTGGGGGATGGGGAAGAGAGTGGTTAGCTTACCTGATCCTTGAAAAGGGAGCAGGGATGCCTGGCTAATTCCCATCAGTGGGGATTTTATACAGTTAAAAAAAACCAAACATTAAAAATATATGGAGAAGTGTTTTTTTGTTTGTTTTTTCTTTTTTACTCTCCAGAAAATAGGTTTGTTGATGATGGTGGCTGTCACCAGAGTTGCCCAGTGGAAATGTGCTGATAATATAACTCCAGTTGGTGTAACGTGGGTACATGTGGAGAAGAAACTAAAATTTAAATAACTTGAGTTGCCTGGGAATAGACCACAATTTTGTTCATAAAACTTATTTAGTTGCCATAGTTTTAGAAACGTCTGTGGAAATATGCCTGCCACCTTTCCTCCTTCCTCAGAGAAGTTATACCTAGGTGGAATGTGAAGTAGAGCCTTGTAACTTACCTTGAGAACCTGAATGTTTTAATTCAGGGAGCTTTTGCTTGCTGGTCAATCTCTTGGCTTAACCTCTCCTGCAAGCTGGGAGAGGGGCATTGTTTGGGGGAGAGCTGTCCAGGGAAAGGAGGAATCAAGTGTGAATTCTCCCTGTGACCCAGTGAGTGGTGAGTGAGCATCAGAAGTGCAGGACACATTTGAAGTGTGTCTGGGCCTTTAGAAGTTTCAATACCAGACATGTTTACAAAGGGCAAAAAGAATGATAACTGCAGTCCGTGTTTCATTGTTACAGCTACAAAATGACTGGACGGAAACTGAAAGGGAAGCAGAATCATGCATTTAATACGAAAAAAAAAAAAAAAAAAGAGAGAAGGGGTGTTCTGATGAAGAGCTTTCTGGGAGATCACAAGTTAGTTTTGCCACTAAGAGTGGATTATAGTTTACATTGTAGTTCACACTCTCTCCCTTACAATTTTGTAAGTTATGACAAGATATATAAATTCCCAAGTCCTGAAAATGCCCCCATATTATTCCTTTTTTTTCCCTCTCCCTCTCCTCAGAACCTCTGGTGGCCACTGCCTCCACATCAATGATAAATCTATAGTTGAATAACAGTAAGTCTACTCTAGTCCATCGTTCATTCCCCAGTCCTGAGGTTTCTGGGTTGGAGATTCAATCTCTGGGATATCAAGTCAGAGACAAGTGTCCTGATTCAGGCTTCCAGGCTGCCTCTGGAAAGATTGGTCCAGATATACCTGCGTCCAAGTATGTGCATGACTGTTACTCTGTCTGCTCTGTTACCAGGAGCAAGGAACTGCACGGGGAGCACAGTCTAGCTCCACACTAAGAAAGGGAGGGATGGAGAAAGAACCAGCTAAGGAGTCAGGAGGTTTTCCTACCCATTTAAAGTCACCTGCTTTTTGAATTTGACACTTGCCATGTTACTTCAATCCTTTAAGATTATTGGTCATCTGTTAAGAAGTTATGAAAGGTTTTTATTATCTGAGTAATTTGATTAGAAGGCAAACATTTTGTATCTTATCCAAATAATTTATGCTTTATATTGACCTTATCATCCTTTATTGTTTTAGAGAATAAATATTCCACCTTAGAAATAGCTATTTATATTTTGCAATCATGCTTCCTTATCTCTCTGTATTTTGGTGTTTGCCTAAGTATTTCTTTTTTTACTTTATTTCGAAAGGAATTTTAGATTACAGAAAATTACATAAAAAATATAGGGGGGACTTCCGGGAAGATGGCGGACTAGTAAGACACGGGAATCTCTTCTCCAGAAAAATAGCTAGAGGACAAGCTGAAACAGCCCCAAAAAAGATCTAGGGTTTAGGACAGCAGGTGAAGGCTGCACACCACCCAGAGGAGAGAGGGACAGAAGAAGGAAATCGGAGCCCCAGGGACCCTTCCACACAGCGGTTTGCCCTGGGAGCCTAGAAAGGACTGGAGAAATCCAACCCTCGCAACCTCCCTCTCTTCTAGCTTGGACTAATTGTTGAGGACTCCATGGGAGAGGGGAGAGAGAGCCTGGGGCTGACCTTGCTTTTGACTTCCAGGTTTGGTCTGCCCTGTCCCGAGAGTCCTTCCAGGCCGGGTGGGGCTGCGCCATTGTTTGCCTTGGAGCATGCAAGGGGGTAAAGATATACAAGCCTCCCAATCTCCTCCTCTACTAACAGGGACTGATTGTTGAGGATTCAGAAGGGAGTGGAAATATTTCCTAGCTGGGAAAAGGGGGGCGCTACAAGAGAAGTCTGGAGAACTGTCTCAGAAAGTTTGAATCATAGGGCTCTTAACCCCCAGACAGGAAGCTCTATCACATTGATCTGGTCTGTGTCACAACAAATACGCTCCAACCAGGCATTGAATTGAGAGCTGCCAACAAGCACCATATCCTGGCAGACCAAGGAAGTGCACATAAGAAAATTAATAAGTAAGAGAGGCTTTTCCTGGCCTCTATAGCCTCCCTGCCCAAGGCCCTAGGAAACGATTCTACAACCAATTCCTGGGTCCAGTGCCCAGTTTTGAGCGACCAGCAGAACAATCCTAATAATCAAGGTTGAGCCAAAAATCAAAGAGCTGTGGTAACTCACAGCCTCCTGCCACTAAAACCCCATAAAAGAAAAAGAGATAGAGCATCTAAGTAAAATACAAACTAACCAGATGCCTAATTAAGCACCAGCAAAAAATTACGAACCATACTAAGAAAATAGAAGACATGGCCCAAGAAAAGGAATACAGCAAAGTCCCAGAAGTGATGCAGAATTTGAGAGAACTAATCAGTGAGATGAGCACACATTTCCAAAATCAAATTAATGAGATGAAAGAGAATATAAAGAGATCAATGATATCAAGAAGTCATTGAGCGAACGCAAAGAAGAATTTGAAATCCTGAACAGAAAAGTAGCGGAGTTCATGGGAATGAAAGACACAATAGGTGAAGTCAAAAATACATTTGAGGCATACAGCAGCAGACTTGAAATGATAGAAGAAAGAATAAGTGATACCAAAGACAGAGCAGTTAAAATTGAAGAGAGAAAAGAACAGAATGAGAAAAGAATGGAAAAAATTGAGCAGGGGCTCAGATAATTGAATGACAACACAAAACGCAAGAACATACGTTACATGGGAGTTCCAGAAGGGGAAGAGAAAGGAAAAGGGGCAGAAAGAGTACTTGAGGAAATAATAGCTGAAAATTTCCCAACTCTCATGAAAGAAATGAACTTACATGTCCAAGAAGCACACCATACCCCAATGAGAATAAATCCAAATAGACCTACGCCAAGACACATATTATTCAGAATGTCAAATGTAAAAGATAAAGAGAAAATTCTCAGAGCAGCAAGAGAGAAGCAAACGATCACGTACAAAGGACGCCCAGTAAGACTTGGTGCAGATTTCTCTTCAGAAACCATGGTGGCAAGAAAACAGTGGTATGATACAATTAGGAAACTGAAAGAGAAAAACTGCCAGCCGAGAATTCTTTATCCAGCAAAACTGTCCTTCAAATATGAAGGTGAATATAAAGTATTCACAAACAAACAGAAACTAAGAGAGTTTGCAAAAAAGAATCCACCTTTGCAGGAAATATTAAAGGAAGCCTTAGAACCTGAAAGAAAAAGACAGGAGAGAGAGGCTTGGAGGAGAGTATAGAAGAAAGAAAAGCAGAAAGGATAACCAAAAGAGTAAAAAGAGAGACAAAAATAAGATGACATATAAAAACCAAAGAATAAAATGGAGGAAATAAATAGTGCATTTTCAGTAATATCATTGAATGTGAATGTATTAAATTCCCCAATCAAAAGATACAGGCTGACAGAATGGATAAAAAAACTTGAGCCATCCATATGCTGCTTACAAGAAACTCAACTCAGACCCAAGGATACAAACCGGCTGAAAGTAAAAGGTTGGAAAAAGATACTCCACGCGAATAGTAAACAGAAAAGAGCAGGGGTAGCTATACTAATATCAGACAAAACAGACTTCAAATACAAAAAAGTGATAAGAGATGCGGAAGGCCATTATATATTAATAAAAGGGACGATCCTCCAGGAAGATATAACAGTCATAAATATCTACGCACCTAACCAGGGTGCCCCAAAATATATGAGACAAACTCTGGCCAAACTGAAGGGAGAAATAGGCATTTCTACAATAATCGTCGGAGACTTCAACACCCCTCTCACATCATTAGATAGAACAACTAGACCGAAGATCTACAAGGAAACAGAGAACTTGAACAATATGATAAACAAGTTAGACCTAACACACATATACAGAACACTGCATCCAAACTCAGCGGGTTATACATTCTTCTCAAGTGCCCATGGATCTTTCTCCAGGATAGACCACATGTTAGGTCGCAATACAGCTATCAATAAATATAAAAAGATTGAAATACAAAGCACCTGCTCAGATCATAATGGAATGAAACTAGAAATCAATAACAGGAAAAAAGGAAATTTGCAAATGTATCGAGACTGAACAACACACTCCTAAATATTCAGTGGGTCAAAGAAGAAATTGCAAGTGAAATCAGTAAATATATTGAGACAAATGAAAATGAGAACACAACATATCAAAACTTATGGGATACAGCAAAGGCAGTCTTGAGAGGGAAATTTTTAGCCCTAAATGCCTATATTAAGAAACAAGAAAGAGCTAAACTCAAAGATTTAACTGAACAACTTGAGAAACTAGAAAAAGAACAGCAAACCAATCCCAAAGCAAAAAGAAGGAAAGAAATAATAAAGATTAGAGTGGAAATAAATGAAAATGAGAACAAAAAAGCAATAGAGAACATCAACAAAACCAAAAGCTGGTTCTTTGAGAAGATCAATAAAATTGACAAACCCCTCACTAGACTAACAAAGAAAAAGAGAGAGAAGATGCAAATAAATACAATCAGAAATGAAAGGGGGGAAATTACAAATGACCTCACAGAAATAAAAAGAATCTTAAGAGGATATTATGAGAAACTATATGCCAACAAACTAGACAACCTGGATGAAATGGACAAATTTCTAGAAACTCATAACCAACCTACACTGACACAACAAGAAACACAAGAACTTAACAAACCAATCACAATTAAGGAGATTGAATCCATCATAAAAAATCTCCCAGCAAAGAAAAGTCCAGGACCAGATGCCTTCACAGGTGAATTCTACCAAGCATTTCTAAAAGAATTAACACCAATCCTGTTTAAACTCTTCCAAAAAATTGAAGAGGACGGAAAATTACCCAACACATTTTATGAAGCCAACATCACCCTAATACCAAAGCCAGATAAAGATTCCACAAGAAAAGAAAATTACAGACCAATCTCTCTAATGAACATAGATGCAAATTCTCAACAAAATACTTGCAAATCGAATCCAACAGCATATATATGTATAACATCACGACCAAGTGGGATTTATTCCTGATATGCAAGGCTGGTTCAACATAAGAAAATCAATCAATGTAATGCACCACATTAACAAATTGAAGGAAAAAAAACACATAATCATCTCAATAGATGCAGAAAAGGCATTCGACAAAATCCAACATCCTTTTTTGATAAAAACACTTCAAAAGATAGGAATAAAAGGAAAATTCCTCAATATGATAAAAGGCATATATGAAAAACCCACAGCCAACATCATACTCAATGGGGAAAGGTTGAAAGCTTTCCCCCTAAGATCAGGAACAAGACAAGGATGCCCACTGTCACTATTGTTATTCAACATTGTACTAGAAGTTCTAGCTAGGGCAATTAGACAAGACAAAAAAATTAAAGGCGTCCAAATAGGAAAAGAGGAAGTAAAACTCTCACTGTTTGCAGATGACATGATCCTGTATTTAGAAAATCCTGAAGTATCCACAACTAAGCTACTAGAACTAATAAATGAGTTCAGCAAAGTGGCAGGATACAAGATCAACACGCAAAAATCAGTAATGTTTTTTGTACACTAGTACTGAACAATCTGAGGAGGAAATCAGGAGGGAAATTCCATTTTCAATAGCAACAAAAAGACTCAAATACCTAGGAGTTAATTTGGCCAAAGAAGTATAGGACCTATATGCAGAAAACTACAAAACAATGCTAAAAGAAATTTAAAAAGACCTAAGCAAAGGGAAAGACATTCTGTGTTCATGAATTGGAAGATTAAATATCGTGAAGATGTCAATCTTGCCCAAACTGATTTATAGATTCAATGCAATACCAATCAAAATCCCAACAGCTTACTTTACACAATTAAAGAAGGCAATTACCAAATTCATCTGGAAGGGTAAGTGCACCCGAATAGCCAAAAGTATTCTAAAAAAGAAGAGCAATGTGGGAGGAATTTCACTGCCTGACCTTGAAACATATTACAAAGCTACAGTGGTCAAAACAGCATGGTACTGGCATAAAGGGAGACATATGGATCAGTGGAATAGAATTGAGAATCCAGAAATATACCCTCACCTATACAGTCAACTGGTTTTTGACAAACCTACCAAACCCACGCTAATGGGAAAAAACAGTCTCTTCAACAAATGGTGTTGGGAGAACTGGATATCTATAACCAAAAGAATGAAAGAGGACCCCTATCTCACCCCCTATATAAGAATCAACTCAAAATGGATCAAAGATCTAAATATAAAAGCCAGGACCATAAAACTACTAGAAGAAAATGTAGGGAAACATCTTCAAGACCTTGTAGTAGGTGGTGGTTTCTTGGACCTCACACCCAAAGCACGTGCAACAAAAGAAAAAGTAGATAAATGGGACCTCCTCAAAATTAAACACTTTTGAACCTCACAGGACTTTGTCAGAAGGGTGAAAAGGCAGCCAACTCAATGGGAAAAAATATTTGGAAATCACACATCTGATAAGGGTTTAATATCCAGGATATATAAAGAGATGTTTCAACTCAACAATAAAAAGACAAATGACCCAATTAAAAAATGGGCCAAAGACTTGAATAGACATTTCTCCGAAGAAGAAATACAAATGGCAAAAAAACACCTGAAGAAATGCTCAACATCACTCATGATTAGGGAAATGCAAATCAAAAGTACAATGAGATATCATTTCACACCTATCATAATGGCCACTATGAAAAAGACAGAGAACTACAAGTGTTGGAGAGGATGTGGAGAGATAGGAACACTTCTTCACTGTTGGTGGGAATGCAGGATGGTACAACCACTATGGAGCACTCTTTGGCAGTTCCTAAGGAAGTTGAATATAGACTTGCCATGTGACCCTGCAATACCACTACTGGGTATATACCCAGAAGAACTGAGAGCAGTGACACGAACAGACATCTGCACACCGATGTTTATAGCACATTATTCACCATTGCCAAAAGTTGGAAACAACCCAGGTGTCCATCAACAGATGAATCGATAAACAAACTGTGGTCTATTCACACGATGGAATATTATGCAGCTGTAAGAAGAAATGAAGTCATAAAGCATATGGCAACATGGATGAACCTGGAGGACATTATGTTGAGTGAAGCAAGCCAGACACAAAAGGACAAATACTGTATGAATGCATTACTATGAACCAAATATATTGTGTAATATATTGTTTGATTCAAAAAAAAATTTACATGTATCCATTACATTTAATTGAGAAATGTATATATTTATTCATCTGTGTTTACTTTTTAGTTTTTAATTGTTTATATTTTCAATTATTAAATGTAGAAAATAAAGTTAAAAATATATATTTAGGGGATTCCCTTATACCTACCCATTCCTCCTCTCACATTTTCCCCTATTAATTACATCTTTAATTAGTATGGTAAATTTGTTACAATTAATGAACAAATATTGAACTATTTACACTAAACTTGGTCTATAAATTACATTATCGTTTACACTTCATGCTGTACAATCTCATAGGTTTTGACAAAATGTATAAGGGTCCTATATCTCTCATTGCAATATCATGCAGAACAATTCCCATGTCCCCAAAATTCCCCATGTTACATCTATTCTTCCCTATCCCTCCTTCAGAATCTGTGGTGATTGCTATCTTTATATCAGTGTCCCAAGTTTTTCTATTACTAGAATAAAAAATGTTATTGACTGTTAGATGTCCAAGTACTTATGTACCTGATATTGGACAGCAGTAGTGTTTTTTTTTTCATAAATTCAGTTATTCTTAAAATAATGTGTAATGAACTCTCATCAGATCATCCACTTTTGTAAAACAGTAATAAGTTGCCTGTGGCCATTAATGTTTTTTTGTCATCTACAGATAGTTTATATTCTGATGCTTCCCTGAAAACACTTGCAATCAGCTACAGGCCAGTGTGCTGCATCTTCAACAAAAAATTATTTCAGAGACCTATGGAAAGGACTCTGCCAACTTCTCTGAGACACAGGCTTCTATAGACTTTGACTAAATAACTTTGAAAGTGTACCACTGGATTGAATCAAGATGTCCAGATTCTAGCAAAGAAGCTGATGGGCTCACAAGATTGCTAGTGCAAGATCAAGTGAAACAAGACTTAAATGAAATGGCAAAGAATGATTATAGTTTTGTTTGGACTATTGCTAATTATTACTATCCTCTTTTCTAGATACAGGGAATTCTGTACTCTCTTCCATTAAGCTATCCATTATTCAGAAAACATATTTCTCTCCCTGCCTGACCCCTCATAGATGCTAATTAATATTATATTTTTATGGCAATGTAATTATTCACATAGGTTTAATAAGAATCTGTCTTCCTTCATAACAGGAAATAATTGGAGTTACTAATTATATAACCAATTCTTGGGAATCCAATGAGGGGGGAACCCCATGCTTGTAAATTGGTAACTTCACAATTAGTGACTCCATACCTGCTCCTTTAATCAGCCCAGATGCCATTCTATTTGCTAATGATTCTTATGATAGAAATTCTGATCATAAATTTCAAGTAGGATGTGGTTACCACTCACCATGAACTGATTCAATGAGGATAGGTTCCACAATATTTTTTCTTCCCAACACATTGACCTATATGCTCTTCTCTGAGCCTGCTTTCTCTTTGAGGGAAAATCTGTTAACATCTATACTGATAACAGATATGCTTTTGTTAAAATCTATGATTTCAGCCTGCTATGGCAACCAAGAGGTTCCTCTCTTCTTCTGGTTCTCCACCTAAAACTGGGCAAGCAATAATCTCCTTTCTCCTATTTTACTCCTATCCATGGTTGCCCAGGTAGCTCAGAGAGAGTGAGGAGTATGGTAATATTATCGGGTGGGCAGACTGTTTTACATGCTGGTACCTAACCGGGTCCCAGTGGGAGGGGAGCCACTAGCAATTGGGTGTACATGCTGCTGTCCACAGGGCTACCGAGGAGAGGAAAGCCACAGACCTGCACCCAGGTAATTCCAGTGAGAGGGGCACCGTGATGGGGGCTGATCTGGTGGGCATACAGGCACCCAGTCTACTAAGGGTGAGAGGAAAGCAGTCGGCAATAGTGTGTGTCCTGGAGCCCAGCCTAGCCAGCTCCAGGGAGAGGAGAACCTCCAGGCAGTAGGATGAGTGAGCTGGTACACAGCTAGCTCCCAGGAGGAGGAGGGGGGGTGCTGTAGGGCAATCAGGTGTGCAGGCTGGTGCCCAGCTGGCTCCCAAGGGGAGATTTTCACACTTCATGGGGATGCAAATCCCACATGATTTTGCCCAGATGAGGTTTTTTACCTGCTCAGCTCGATAGCAAGACCATTTCGTAAGAGGGTGTGTTGGGCGGTCAACTCCCAGAGGATCAGAGACTACTATACACCGGGGACAGTGATAACAAAAAATGAATCCCCAGTGCCTAGGTCTACTTTATGAAAGGTATGAATCTTGGGATGGTATCAGGGAAGACTCCTTAAAAGGGTTTTCTGGTTTCCTAAGGCCTTGTCCAGCCCTTCTGGGAGTGAACTTCTCATTGCACAATATCCCGTGAGAGGGAAGAGGGAATGGTTCAGGGTTTGTCCTTCTTAGCCACCAAAGTTGTTGATTTATGAGGCTCACCTAAGAGCTGTAGTGGTGAGAGGAGGCAGGACCTTTCTGTGAGGTTCTTCCCAGGCACGGAAGGGAAGAATGTCTGGGCCATTACCTGGTGATGTAGAGTATATGTAATGTGGGTTCGCACGTAATACTCATAGTGTCCTTTGGTGGTGGGATGGCTCCTCCTGGTGTTGACCAGAGAGCTTTGAGAGCATCATTGAGGGGGCTAGATTGTTCCCCAGAGCTGGCCAAGACCAGTGGATTGGAAAGGATTGAGTCAATATAGTATACCTGGGTGAGGAGACGGGGGCCAGCATGGCCAGAGAGGTGACAAGGAAGACTGGAAGGAAGATAGGGTGTCCAGGCCAGCTCCCAGGGGTATAAAAGCTTTTCTGGCCATTGATTATCTTTCCTTTGGTCTCCCTTTGAGACCCGGTGTTCTGTTGTTCAGGCGTCGTGATCGATTTCACTTCAACCAGGCATCTGCTCTTGTCTTCCTTTAGCGTTCTCTTTTACTTGTTCTGTTTTTTTTTTTTAACCAAAAACATACCAGAAAGCCTTCTGTTGACCATTGTTTACAAAGAGGATGAGCTCAGAAAGGACTGAGCATGGCCACTGATGTCCGTTTGCAAACTCAGCAGGTCTGGGGTACAGATGCAACTCAAGTGGTTGAGCGCCTGCTTCCCATGTATGAGGTCCTGGCTTAAATACCCTGTACCTCCTAAAAACAAAAACAAAAACAAAAAACAAACAGATAAAACAACTCTCATTAGGGGGTGGATGTAACTCAGTGGTGGAGCACCTGTTTCCTATGTATGAGGTCCTGGGTTCAATCCCTTGGTATCTCCTGAAAAAAAAAAAAAGGAAGAGGCCTAAATGATTGCATAGCAGAGAAGACCACCTCCTTCCTCTTCCTGTCCACCACCCATATCACAACTCAGAAGAGGGTCGAGGCTAGTGCATGTGGATTTGCCAGATTTTGTTATCGACAACTTTTGTGTTGAACCCCCTAACTGGCTTTCCTTTCCCGAGTCGCTTGAGCCAATTGAAGGAGACCAGACTCAGTAAAGCAGAGCAGAAACTTTATTCTTTGATAAAGAATGGAGAAAGGAGTTTGTAAAACACCTGCCTCCCCCAAGGGACAGGAATTGGGTTCTTTTATAGGACATTGGGATGAAATGAAGGAGGCAGCCTGATCATGTACAGATGGTCTTTCCTTTCAACTGGCATTTTATGCACATGAAGCCCAGTCACCGGCTTGGAGAGGACTAGCTTGCGCTGGTCTTGTGGTTACTAGCAGGTGGCTCAGACTAGTCTTGCAGATACTGGCATCTTGAACTTAGTTTCTGAAAGCAAGCATAGCTCAAACGAAGGGTTAGGTAGAATTTTCCATGAGTATTCATTCAGGTGGTGCTCCATCACGGAGCCTCATTAAAAAGAGATCCTACCATGTTCATCTAACTTCTGATACTACAAGTAAATTACAGGGTGTTGAACCATGGAGCCACATTTCTCAACTAAGAAAGGCCCAACCCAGGTCCTGAAATTGTTCTAACACTGGAGACTTAAAGTCAAACTACTTGCCGGGCTGGTCTTTGCATTTCTTTATATTTCAGTAATGTAAAAGACAGGAAGGCAAGAATATTTCTTTTAATTTAACTGCCCATTTATCTTTCTAGCACCTGGACTAGTGTCTAACTCATTTTATGGTGCTGAGATTTGAGAGTAACCACTTAATATCCTCTGTTTTCCCTGCTGCATTTGATCTTAAAGGAAGAGAAAATGACAGTTGAATGGATATCTGAATTGTTTTTTGTTTTTTTTTTTGACAGAATCCTTAGAACACATAGTTTTGTTGTGTGCAAACAAAGGTCCTTAACATTGTACCCAGCAACAAGCAGATATAGCCTTACTGTGTATTATGCAGCCTTTTCTGGCCAACTTCTTTCACTTAACAATATGAATTTGAGATGCATCCATGTTTTCATGTGTGCTTTCCTTTTTACTGCTGAGTATTATCCCAGGGCATAGTTGTACCACAGTTTGGTTATGCATTCGCCTAGTGAAGGACATCTTGGTATCTCCTAGCTTGTGGCTATTACAACTAAAAGTTGCTATAAATATGTGGATGGTGTTTTTTTTTTATGTGGACATTAGTTATCAAACAACTTGGGTACATACCTAGGAGTGTGATTGATGAGTCACATGCTGAGGTATATTTACCTTTGTAAGACATGCTAAAATGTCTTCCAAAGTGCTGTACCATTTGCATACCCTCCAGCAAGGAATGAGAGTTCCTGTTGTTCCACATCATTGCTAGCAATTGGATTGTCTGTTCTTTGGATGTTAGCCATTCCAGTGGGTGGGTATTGTCTCTCATTCTTGTTTCAAGTTGCTTTTCAATAATGACAAATGATGTTAAGTATCTTTATGTGTGCTTATTTGCCAAGTTATACCTAACTTGATGAGGTGTCTGTTCCGTCATTTTCCAGTTTTTAAATTGTGTGGTTTGTTTTCTTTTTATTGAGCTATTTAGGCCTTTTGTATATTTTGGCACAAGTCCTTTTTTGATGTTTGTGTTTTACAAAACTTTCTCCCAGTGCAGGGTTGAGGTCTTTTCATTCAGTTAAGAGTGTCTTCCACAGAATAGAATTTTTAATTTTTTAAATAAAGTCCCATCACCATTTTTTCCTTTCATGACTTTTTCTTTAGATGCTGCATCTAAAAACTCATCAGCAAATATGAGGTCATGCAGATTCTCTCTTCTGTTGGATTCTCAAAGTTTTATCATATTGTATTTTACACAAGTCTAGAAACTATTTTGGGTGAGTTTCTGAGTAAGATGTAAAGTTTATGTCTTTATTTTTTTTCTATATGGCCATCCAGTTGTTCCATTTCCATTTGTTGAAAGGATTATGTTCACTTGAACGTATTTTAATCGGTCTATATATGGACTCTTGTTCTTTTCCATTTTTCTGTGTACCAAAGTCACACTCTGTTAATTAATGTAGCTTTATAATAAGGATTGGAGCCAGGCAATGTGGGCTCTTCAATTTTGTTCTTCTTAAGCATATTGCACTCTATTCTAGGAGTAGAAAGAGTTCATAAATATCTACAAAATATCATTCTGGGGTTTTGTATAGATCTCAAAAATGTTGAGTCTACCCACCAGCATAAGGAATATTTCTCCATCTGTTTAACTTTATTTCTTGAAAGTTTTTCATAGTTTACAACATAAATATATTTACATATTTTCTTAGGTTTGTCCAAAGGAATTTATTGCATGTGTTTACTATTATAAATGCATTTGTTTTTTATTTCATTGTTCATTGCAGAAAAGGGGAAATCGATTGCCTTTTTAATATTTACCTTGTACTTTGCTTCTTCTTATCTCTATGCAGTCTCATCAAGGCACTTGACAGCTCCATTTCCTTTGAATTTGCAAATTTATAGCACTGAATAATGTGAAAATTTAATTTCAGAGATTCTGTTGGTGGCCTGAAGGGGGCGCATGTGCAGAGCAGAATGGTGAGCACCAAGTTTCATGTGCAGTGTCCAGGCTGCCAGGAGGGAGTGCTGGACCCTTATTTTGACCCAAGTGAAGAAGCCCTCCCTGTTGGCCCCAAGACTTTGTTGCCATGTGGACAAACACTTCATTCTGCAAGACTGACTTGGAAACTCCGGTGGCCATGGGACAACTGGTACCCTGTCCATAGTGAGTAAAAAGCTTCATTCATAAGTTTGCATTAATGTTAGCTCCCTAAAATGTCTTCCCCAGGTCTCCCTCCTTGAATGTATGTTTCATCAATGGTTTCTAGTTTTCAGGTAACAAATCTTGCACCTCCTTGGTTAAATTTCTTCTTAAGTATTTTATTCTTTCTGATGCTGTTGTAAAAGAAACTGCTTTATTAATTTTCTTTTCAGATTGTTTCTATGTTATAGAAATTCAACAGACTTTTGTGCAGCTTTCTGACATTGTTTATTAACTGTAACAATATTTTGTGAATTCTAGAAGGTTTTTTATATATAAATCATGTCATTTCTAAATAGAGTTTTCGTTCTTCTTTTCCAATTTGGATGCCTTTACCTTCTTTTTTTTTTTTTGCCTGATTGCCCCAGACCCTGATGAATAGCAGTGGCAAAAACAGCATCTTTGATTTGTCCCTGATCCTATCGGGGAAAGCTTACAGTCTTTCACCACTGAGTATGACGCTCGCTATGTAGTCCTACTTTGGTTGGCTTGTGTGTTTCTTTGTATTTTGTCATGAAAAGGTATTGGATGTTGTAAAATGGTTTTAACTGCAGCAACTGGCATGAACACAGTATTATTTTTCTTTGTTTAATTAACGTGTGTTGCTTTGCTTTAATACATTTAAAAAATATTTTTATAGAAAAGTTATAGGTTTCCAGTAAAATCATGAAAAAACTACAAAGTTCCATATAGCCCTCTCACAGGCAGTTTCCCCTATTATTAACTCTTTGAATAATGCTGTTATTTGTTACAATTGATGAAAGAGTATTATTAGAATTAAACTGTTAGGTGTAGTCCATAATTTACTTTAGGGTTTTCTGTGTTGTATAGTTCTGTGTTTGAAATTTTTTTTCTGGAAACATACATACCATCCCAAATTTTCTGTTTATTTACTTTCAAATATGCACTTCAGCGATGTTAATTTACATTCACAATATTGTCACTGTCATCCACTACCAAATTTTTCCATCACCCCATAGAGAAACTGTACCAATTAGACCATGGCTCCCCGTTCCCTACACCCACCCTAGTCAAATACCAGTTCATTTAGGGAGCAGTAATGCTTATGAAAGGAGGCCCAGCTGTAGCCTTAAAAACTGCCTCAAATGTCTGCCCTAGATACAAATCAACCAGGTAAAAATTCTGAGATCAGGAACCAGGATCTCAGGAGGATGCAATCTAAGGTAAACTGACCTTGTCGCTCCCTAGAGGGAGCTGAGGATGCGCAGTCCTGTCCACTCTTAGTCCACTTGCTAACTATCTTCCTCTGTCCTTTTCCTTTCCACATGGTCAGTTTTGCTCTTTTTACATGTCCCCCCACTTAGTGCTGATGGAATTCTAGAGCTCACCTTGAAAACTACAAATTCCTAATTGGAGGTGAAAAGAAACCTCAGCACGAGAAGCAGGAAATATTTCCTCTTTCTCCAAAAAGAAAGGAAGTCACTGCCATGTCTTAGGAAATGGTCCTTGTCAATGTGATTTTTAAGACAACCACATTTCAGAGGTTGTTGCTGTGCCCTGTGAACGCCCCTTCAACTCTTTTCCCAGGAGTTCTGATGGACTGTTTCTGCTCCTCAGCAGTTTAATGATAGTGAAATGCACATCAGCTCTGCAACAAGGGGACTTAAGTGAACCTTCAGTGAACCAGAGAAGGATGGATGGCCCCTGAACTTATCACACGTTAAAAAAACTTGATGACCTTCCAGAGTTTCTTAATTTAAAGAGGAAAGAATGAGTCTGCACTTCATTTCATTTTTTTATTTTTATTTTTTTTTTTAAAGATTTTATTTATTTATTCATTTATCCCCCCCTTGCTGCTTGTGCTCGCTGGGTCAGCCAACCACGCCGTGCAGGCGGGCCCGCCCTCACCAGGAGGCCCCGGGAACCGAACCCGGGGCCTCCCATATGGTAAACGGGAGCCCCACTGATTGAGCCACAGCCGCTTCCCATGCACTTCATTTTAAATAACACAGGAAATGAAGAACAAAACTGCAACTCCAGAGTATCATAGAAACAGAAATTTAATGTAATATTCTGTTCAAGAACTTGCTATTTACAAAAAAAAAAAAAAAAAAAAAAAAAATAGCATCTCTACCCAAATTGTTAGTATTTCTTTTGCCATTTGTACATAAATTAATGTATTTCATCATGAAAAGGTATTGGATGTTTCATGTGCCACAATCCTCCCACCTATCTTGCAAATCCTCCCTCCCCCATTCCTGTCTTCTCTCCTAAATCCCAGGATGCAGTAGCCCCTGGTACTTCAAGGCACCTAAGATTAAGCAACAATAGGTCAGCACTGGGGCCCTCCTCACTCACTGGAAAAGGGTCTCTCCTTTCTCGAGGGAGAGCTTGGTTTGGGAGAGGATGAGACTCCCTGACTCTCTACCTCTTGAGCAGCTGCTGGAACAAGCACTACAGCTGACTTTAGAGATGCCTCTATAATTTGAGCTGCCTTCAACCCAGGAGGTGTATCTGGAGCTCGATCTGGTGGCAGAAGTGGTGCTGCTGGGAAATCTAGCTCAAAGTCTGGTTGTAGGCCTGGCTCTGGAACTGGTGCTGGAGCTGCAAGAGGAGAAAAATTCATCCCCATGACTGCCATCCCATTGCCTTTCGAAGCAATAAAATATCCCACTGCCCTTGAGAAGTTCAAGCACAAACACCCCACCCCAGGAACTCCTCCCAGCCTCCAGTCCACTAGAGGTATGGTCTGAGGTTACTCTTTCCTTGCTCCAGACCAACACCAACTTCTGAGGCTCTTCCCTATGTCCTGCCTGCCAGTCTCCCCCATCACCTTCCCAGGGGCACCCACCCCCACTCCTACTCACCTTCTGCTTCTGCCTGAATGGTCTCCACCTGCTCATGCTGTTTAAGGAGAAGCTGGGCAAACTGCTCCAGCTCTGACCCAGGCAGATTGAGCCGTAGGTAGGCAACCAGCACATGGAGGGCCAGGAAGTCTGGGGGCTGACAGAAATCCTCTGAGAATTCATATAGCCAGGTGCTCAGGATGAAGGAGATGGCACTGGGGGTAGTCAGGAGGGAAACAGAGTCAGAGGCCTGATCTTTCCTTCCACACTAGCAACCCACAGCACCTTTGCCAGTACTGGGCCCCTGTGGCTGACCCTCCCCCAGCAGGCCAGCACCCCCCACACACCCCATACCCCACACCATATCCCCCTCTGGCTGTCCTGGCAGTAGCAGGCCTGGGCCCTGAGCATAGGTCTAGCAAAGAATCTCAATTTTAGGGAGCTTTCAATCACTAGTCTGCCTATCTCTTCCCTTCTTCAGGAAAGTCTGATATACTTCTCTGTCTGTCCTTGTCCCCCTCCTAGCAGGAATACCAATTCTATAAGGGCCAAGAGGGACTGTGTCTGCTCTCTTCATTGTACTGTTATGACTAATATGGATGCATGTGAGACCAAGCAGAGTATGTCCTCATGCCTCAGCTTTCCCAGGGACTGTCGTTGCACCTCAACCTGTAGTTCAAGCTCCAGTGTGCTGTGTTAGTCTGACTACCATGTGGGGGTATCTCCTCCCAGTGATAATCTCCTGATGGGTGGGAAATTAGGCCTTGCTCAGCCCTAATGCAGCTGAGTTCCCTTGACTGAGATTTGTGAGTGGATTGCTCACCACACCTCCCTTTTTGGGACTGTCATTATGGGGTGGAAAGGACTTGGGTAAGGCAAACAGAACTGGAAATGGACTGTAAGTGGGATGGATTCTTTCCAGGGCTGGCCCTGAGATCCCATTCTCCCCTTTCCTCCCCAGGGTGCCCAGAGCCCCATCCAGAGCTCTCCTTGATACCTTCCCTCCCACGGGGGGAAGCCACAGACCTGCAGCCTGTAGGGAGAATCATCAGATGTGTGGGACTCAGTATCAGCCCAGCCCTTCCTGAGCCACATTCCCCCAGCACACATGATCTCGATTGTTCTTTGAGACATGAAACCCTCCTACCTGTCCCAAAGTCTACTCACTTTTTCAGTTGGTCCAGGGGTCCGCCATCCTCTTTAGAATATGGGAGGATGCATCCATATCTAGAGGAAACCAGGTGGCGTTACCTCCAACATACTGTGTACACTACCTGCTCATGCTAGATGTTTTAAGTATCTCACTCCCCAACTAGAATGGTAGCCCATGGGATAGGGATTTGTGTCTCATTTGTTCATTCAGTTATGCTAAGTGCCTAGAGTTGTACCTGCAAATAGCAGGCCTCAGTATATATTTGTTGAATGAATAAGCCCCAACCAGCACCTTCCCAGATGACTGAGAGGGCCTGAGTCACATCTCCAAGTCCCAAAGGTCCCCTGTTCTAGCTCTCCATAGGACTAGGGCCCTGAGATGGAGTCTCAGATCTTCTTTAGAAATGGGAAAATATGTTCCACCATGGCCACAAAGTCAGACAGGGGTGAGTCAGAGCACTTCTTCACAAGGAGAGGAAAACAATATATCTATGAACCACAGCACCCCAGCAGCCCTTAACCCAGAGCCAGGCACCGGGTCACTGCTTTCCATGGCTTATCCCATTTAATCCTCATATGAACCCTATGAAGTTTGTCCTCTCTCCATCCCACTTTTCAGAGGAGCCACCTGAAGCTCAGAGAGGTGAAGTGACATTCTCATGACATACTGCTCATGTGTGGTGGAGTGGTGGCTGTGCTGGGATGAGGTGCTTACTTTGTGAAGAGAAGGTCCAGGACCTGTTGAGTGGTGGCCACGTCTCTGTAGCTTCCTAGGAAGTTGGTAATGAAAGAGAAGTCCCCGCACTGGAAGGCAGGCACCAGGTATCCTACCAACTTCTCCAGACTGTCTGCTTTGATCTTCTTCACCATGCTAGTCTTGGCCAAATTCAAAGCTGACACATTTTTACACTGTGGTTGGGACAAAGGAGGGCCATGTGATTTCCTTTTCTGCTCTGACACCAGTTTGACAAAAGTTAAAAAAAAAAATGATAGCACCCATGGCTGGTGGGATGTAGACTGCTGTTGGCAACTTAACTGTGAGATGGTCCCTTTTCAAAGTGACCTGGCTTTCGTTATTGAAATTTTAAGTATGGACATAATTCAACCCACCAATGCCATTCCTGGAGGTTTATACTGAGTGTGTGAAGAGCATTATAAAAGACTTATCTTCCCAATAGCACTATTGAAATACAACAGAAAGGGATCACATCAAGTTCCATCAGCTGTGAGAGGCTGAATATCTGTTAATACGCATCCTTTCTTGAGCATACTGTAACTCAGTCACTTGGTCTCAAGTGGTCACTGTGACATGTTCCTCAGGATGGCAAGTTACAGAGACAGGGATGTATAGTATTATCCCCTTATTCTTATTTGGTAAAAAAAAAAAAAAAAAAGTCCTGCTAAGCGTGATGATTAGTAATGTTGGAGAAGCTGTGTAAGAACAGTCAAACAGAGTAATACAGGGGATACCTAGGGTCAGGTAATAAAAATGACCAAAACAATCACAAAATGCAAAGGCACTCATGGGTCAAAATGAAATGAAAACATTATAAAAAGCCTCTTTTCTGTGTTAGTACAAATATAGGTACAGTGGCTGCACATGACCAAGAGAGGGCTGGGCATTGGCAATGAGGGAATGACTTCAGCTCAGATCCTTTTGGGCGTGGGACCTGGACCAATAATCAGGAAAATCCTGGGAGGGAGCCTGGGGAGTTGCCAGACTGGCGTCCTTGAAGCCCTCCTTTACTGACTCTGGACCCTGGGTGTAGAGACCACTGTGCAGCCACTCTCACCTCTGGCCAGCACTGGCCCTTGTTGGCAGTGTGGTGTGCCTGCTCCTTGCATGATGACATGGTGTAGATGACTCTCTTGTCCAGCTTCTCACCAGTTTCCCAGGTGGGGCTCTGCAAAGACAGTGCCCAGCAGCCAGGCCTGGAGGCATCAGGTCCCTGCCTGGCCATCACATGATGTTCATCTCCCCAGATTAGAAACACAACCCTGTCTTCACAGACTTCCGGCCTATGAGGAAAGGAGGTGACAGCTGTTGATTAACATCTGGGCAGATGATCGCCATCCCATCACTCCCCTTCCCACCCTGCCAGCCATGATCTTGTTGTGAACATTATAGACCCACCAGGATCCCATCCCACCGAGAACCTGCTCCTGCCCAGGGCCTGACCACCCATTAGTCCTCCAGGTCACACACACGTGCTAGGAGTGGAACTGTTGTGAGGGCGCCCAGGCAGGATCACAACTATCACCTGGTCTTCATTGCCCTGCCCTGTGTCACCCTGTATTTCCTTTGGGTGTCTCCTGCTAAATGGCCAGATTCTTCTGCATTGAGGGATTAGCCAACATCTGCAACATGGAAAAGGTTCTCACTCCAGGTTTTACTGAAGTAAGAGCCCTGGAAAGTGGGAAGATAAGAAAACATCTTGTTCTCTTGAGCACCTCTGTTCAAGTGAGCTGAGGAGGGGGCTGACTTTACAATGTTGGTAACTGGTTACAGGGTTCCAATTTTTGTTCTCTTATATCTCAAGGAAGTGTGTTCACTTTCTGAGTCTCTTTACCTGTCCCCACCTTGGATAAAATCTGACCTAAGGCCCCTCTGGCTGCTGACTCTCCTCTCCCGCCCTCTATTTAAATCTACACATGTACCAACACAGTCATCCCTAGAGGCAACGGGAAGGCCTGAAAAATTCAAGACCCCGGTGTTGAGGTGGAGCTTGGTTCAGACTTTACTCCTTCTTCTGCCAGTTCTGTGACCCTGAAAAAGTCATTGTGCCTCTTCGGTCTTCCCAGTCACCCCACCTGAACCATGAGGATCATTCTAGCATGTACTTTCTAGGGAGTTTAGCAGAGATATATACAGTAGTCTCTATAAAACTTGTGGAATGCTGCCACAGGTACCAAATACATGAACTTAGAGATGAAAAAATTACAAGAAGGAATGGAAGGCAGCAGGAAGTTCAACCCCAAACAGGTTTGATTTCTGTTGATGTGATCTTGGGAAAGTAACTTCCCTTCTTGGCTCCATTTTCCAGTCTACTCCATGATGGCCTTGAAATTCAATGAAAATCAGATACCATCCTCTGGCTTAAAATGCTTCAATGGCTACCCATGATATTTAAATCAGAATAAGTGCCTCATCTTACTTTCTGTGGTAGGCCGCCTGTAAATGGCTTCCAAGGATCTCTGCCTCTTGGTTCACACATCCTTGTGAGGAATTACTCTTTTCTAATCAATAGACTATGGACAAAGAGATGATATGACACTTCCAAGATCCATAAACCATCTGTGACTTGTCCTGCTAGTTCTCTCTTTCTTTCTCCATGAATGTATGTATATATCCATATCTATCTTTCTATTTATATTTTTTTCTCTTATTCTCTCTCCCTCCCTCCTATCCCTCATCCTGGCAAAGAAGCTGCGGTGTTATGGGCTGCCCTGTGTAGAGGTCCACATAGCATAAAACAGAGAGAATGCCTGAAAAATAGAAAGGGACAGAGGCTCTCAGTAGAAACTGATTCCTGCCAATAACACATGAGTGACCTTGGAGGCAGATCCTTACCCAGGGGAGCCTCAGTTGAGCCCACAGCCTCAGCCTTTGAAGGTGGTGACAGATGGTGCTAGGTACCTCCGGGTTAGGAGAGCTGGGCCAGACTTGGCTCTGGATTTGGCAGCAAGTTGATTGTTGGGGATTGCCAAGAACAGAAGTGGGGATACAGGTCACAGTGGGGTCACAGAGTCATAGACACTCAGCTGTGGACTGGAAGGCAGGAGGATAGAACTGTCAGCTGGGAGAGGGCAGTTGTCAGTTAAACTGTTGCAGGCTGTTGAAACTTTGTATATGCTCACAATCTGAAGAGGAGGAGGTGACCAGTGTAATTATATGTGCCTCCAAGTGCAGAGAAGTGAGGAAGGGTATCAGAGAGATTGTAAGAAAGAGAAGAACTCCAGGCGCCACTGCTGCCTTGAAGATGGAGGGAGATATGGAAAGCATGAGAATGAAACAGAATTTGCCAACCTCCTGAATGACCTCAGTTGTGGTATTTCCCTAGAACCTCCAGGAAAAACAGCCCTGGGGACCCCTTGATTTCTACCTGGTAAGACCCTGAGCACAGGACCCAGCTAAGCTTGCCCAGATTTCTGACCCACAGAAAGTGCTGGGTAAAAAATGGGCATTGTTTAAAGCCATTACATTTGTGATAACTCGGTATGTGGCCAAAAAAAAAAAAAAAAAAAAAAAAAAGCAGCTACTTGATAGACTTTTGCTGAGTGAAACTTAAACAATATAGATAGGAAATATCTTCATATGTGTGAGCTTACTCTCTATTCTTTTTTTTTTTTTTTTTTTTTTTTTTACCCTAGAGAAGTGTTTGGTTTACAGAACAAATGTGCATAAAATACGGATTCCCATATACCACCATATTACTGACACCTTGCATTGGCTTATTTTTTTACAATTGATGATGGCCCATTTCCATAATTGTACTATTGACTGTAGTCCATGGTTCAGCTTAGGGTTCATTGTTTGTATAGTGCAGTTTCATGGAATTTTTGAAAAAGTTTTTATTTTATTACCATCTATACAACCTATTATTTCCCTTTTTAACCACATTCAGATACATATTTCAGTGCTGTTAATTATGTTCACAGTGGGCTCCCATCACCACCATCTATTACCAAAACTTTACAATCAACCCAAACAGAATCTCTATACAATTTAAACCTTAATTTCCTATTCCCTATCCCTAGCCTGTCTCCAGGTAAACTATATATAGATTCTAACTATGAATTTGCTTATTCCAATTATTTCATATAAGTGAGACCATACAATTGTCTTTTTGTGTCAGGCTTATTTTACTCTACATGATGTCTTCAAGGTTTATCCTTGTCGCATGTACCAGAACTTCATTCCTTTTTATGGCCCTCTCCATCTTTGCATCCTAGTTGGTCAGTTTCCTCCCCAACCATTCTATTTATTATTCCATAACAGATAAACAGGCCAAAAGATATATTCCCCACCCATACATCAGTCTGATAATGACCACTAGAAAAAACTATTTCATAAAGTCCAACAGAAAGTTTTCTGCTAAGATGTGCCCGTGATTAGCATCATCACAGCCCAAAGGTGCTTGCTGAGCTTATTTTTTGCATTGGCATTATGTCAAGTGATCTAGACAAAGTCCTTGATGTCTACAACTGGAGACTTCAACAGCTACTTCAGGTTTGTCCCAAAGAATTAGGCTGTGAGTGGTTGTCTAAGGTCTCCCTATGTTTAGTAAACAATGAGCTTGTATTACGATGATAATTCTTAAGAGTTAGTTATTTAAGACCCCTTTCCTTTCTAAAACTGGCCCAGGGGTCTAGGCTGCTTAGTTGGAGAGAAGGAGAGCGGCCCAGTGAACAGTGAGAAGGAGATGCCAAATGGTCCCATATTTGTCCGGGGCAAAATTGACCTCCAGATGGATTGGAGCAGTTCAGAGAACACGATGTGTGGGTCTCCCCTCTTTTAAGCATGTTTGCATCTCCTCCCTGAATCCTGTCCCTGTCCCTGGCTTGTGCCTCTTGGCTCCCCTGCTTCTTGGCCATCTGATCCCACTGTCAGCAGCTTAACTTTCTGCTATCCTGGTGATGACCCAAAAAAGCATCTTGGCCAAGAGATTAGCAGGAATAGAGCACAGAGCTGCTCTGTGCAGGTAGGGGAGATCAGAGCAGCTGTCTCTTCCTAAGCTGCTCCTTCAACCAGATGGAGAGAGCAGCAAGCAGGGTCAGAAGGGGACATTTTCCTGAGGATAGGAGAAAGGTTAAAAGGAGAAGCTGTGTGTGTGTGTACATGCACATCTGTGCGTGTGTGTGCATGTGTGGTTATGCTTGTCTTGATGTGTCAATGCATGCATATACCTGTGTATCTGTCCAGAGAGATTCTTTTCCCCCCCCCTTTGGTAGAGAGGTTGTGGGTTTATAGAACAATCATGTATAAAATACAGGATTCCCATATACCACCCCTCCACCAACACCTTGGTTTGGCATGGGACATTTGTTAAAATTGATGCTAGTACATTTTTAATAGTACTATTAATTAAAGTTCATAGTTTAACTTAGAGTTCACTGTTTGTGTAGTTTTGTTCTATAAATATTTTAAAAAATTATTGTTAACATATATACAATCTAACATTTCCCCTTGTAGTCATATTCATATATTTCAGTGCTCATTTATCTTATTTTAAATTGTATTAAATTGATCTAGATGAAAAGTTCTTAAGGCTAGAGAGTAGGGATGGTATAGCCAAACAGTGATGTGAAAAATGTTTGTAAAAGTAACTTTTTAAATATAAATGTAATGAGTATTCGTATGTTGAGGAAAACAGTAGGGCACAGACATTAAACCATTCACTTAACACCATGTTGTGGAGAGATTTTAGTTGCTCAGTATTCTATGACTGCACTTAGTCTCATCTTGAGGATAGAGACTACTTTTTAAAATGTATACTTAAAAGTGGATCATAGCCTCTATAATGGGCCATTTTCTGTCTTTGTGATTTTGAAGGAAAAACAGCTGTGGGCATTTTTGGTTGGCATCTGTGCAGCACTCCTGGGCATAGCTATCATGATAGAATATGTTTACTTAGCATCTGCTTGAATCAGGAATATGTCTAAACAACAAATCCTACCTCCCCAGAGCTTATGATCTACACCAAACACCATTAGAGAGCATTAAAAAGAGAATTTAGATTCACAACTGCACACATGAGCATAGGGAGACTTAGAAAAATCATTGTCTAATATTTGTGCATTAGCTCAGATGTAAATGTGAAGAAGGGATAAAAGAATTTTAGATTTTTGCAAATAAGTACAGATCAAATAAATTAAAGCAAGGGTCAAAAAACTCCAGACCAAACCAAGCTGATGTGTCTGTAGTTAATAATGGTACTTTCATTTTTAAATTGTTGAAAAACTTTTTGAAAATGAACAATATTTTGTGGGATGTGTAAAGTATATGAGATTCAAATTTCAGTATCCATAAAGAAAGCTTTTGTACTTTTCCCCTTCTGCTTGTTAGTTGGAGCTGAGCACTACTATTTTGGAAACCACTTGTTGAAGATGGCACAGCCACAAAAGAGAAGTACCTGGGTCCTTTAATCACTTCTTCAAAAAGGTATCTCTGATCAAGAAACAATACTAGATTGTACTATGAGTAAAAATAGCGTTTTAACATGTTACGACAGATATTGTGATTTGTCTGTCTGTAAACATCCTGTTGACTCCTTCTGTCTGTCCCAACAGCAGAAGATGCGACTGGAGTGGTTAGAAGAGGGGCCTGGAAGGCCTCTGCAGGAATATTACCTCTGGACTATTTCAATCATGGAGGCAAGTGTGGATTTTTTTTTTTTTTTTTTTAAGATTTTATTTATTTATTCATTTATCCCCCCCTTGCTGCTTGTGCTCGCTGGGTCAGCTAACCACGCCGTGCAGGCGGGCTTGCCTTCACCAGGAGGCCCTGGGAACCGAACCCGGGGCCTCTCACATGGTAAACGGGAGCCCTACTGATTTAGCCACAGCCGCTTCCCAAGTGTGGATTTTTTAATTCTCAGAAATATTAAGTGCTGGCCACTGGCAAATATGGGACCCTGGCTTGAAAAGGCCTTCTGATTTGGGTATACCTAGAAGCCAGTACCTTCTCCCCTTATCTTAGATGGCTTATGATCACTGTGCTCAGGAGAGGTGCTCCCTTTAGTGAGATATTATTGTGAGCATTTCTTGGATCTGCCGTCATGAAAAAATTGTGTTTTGGGGTGGAAATGATGCAGCTTGCTGTGGTGAACTGCTAGGTAAGAAACCAGGCAATGTCTTCTGTGGACACCTTCCTTATAGGGACTTGTTGCAAATGGGCCATGGCCTACAACCTAGTGTTGAAATAAACTGACCAAAAATGACTTCTTTAACAGGCTTCCTCTTCCAGCCACCTTTGGCCAGGCATGGCCAATCTAATACCAGTGGTTGGCTGGGAAAGCTGGTAATTGGTGATGTCTTTGGCTTTGTGCATATGTCAGGCTAACTCAACAGGTGCTTTATCCCGAGAATTACTAACCCCTTCTTGGAAAAAGGGGGCAGAAATCCAGGACTAGATTCTGAAAAATAGGTGGCCAATGATTTAGGTTTTTGAATAGAATTAAAGCAGCACTCCCCGCCAACCCCAGCTCCCAAGCACATAGGAGACAAGTATTTATATAGACTATCTCCCTATGGCTACAGGGGGCCGTGGCTGGCCATGGGAGGCTGATGCCTACTAGTGAAGCTGATCTTGCTTTGTCTCCTTTCAATGTGAGTAAGCATTGTTCGATCCCATGCTTGTGTAAATCAGGTCTTTTGTTGGCAAACCCAACATCTGTATGGAGTGGTTGACACCTCTTAGGTATTTTTCCTAATCTGTAGGTGGTAATAGGTGTCTGTTCCCCCAAAACTTTGGAGCAGTAAGCACAGTCCCCAAGAAAGTGGTGGGGGGGTCTCACAGAGAAAATGACATGGCAGAAGAAAAAGTTGGAGTTTTAATGCTGGAGCCCCGGGAAGTAAATACACAGAGAAGCAGATATGTGAGCAAAGAGAGACAGCTCCATTAGACATGGCAGAGGCCCTGGGAAGAGAGACAAGCCAATTGCCTGAAAATCTACAGCTGACCTTGTGGAGAGAACAGAGCAGCTGAGCCCAGAGAGAAACAAGCCCCTGGAGAGAGACGAGACTTATCCCAGCCTGTGGCTGGTATTGGAAGAAGCTGGGACCACAGAGCCTTAAGAATAAGAGGAAGCCTGAACCCTTGCAGACATCGGCAGACATCTTGCATGTGGCATCTTGCATGTGGCAACAGACTTGGGTGAGGGAAGTAAATTATGCTTTATGGCCTGGTAACTGTAAGCTTCTACCCCAAATAAATGACCTTTTATAAAACCCAACATATTTCTGGTATTTTCCATTAGCACCCCTTTGGCTGACTAATATAAAGGCATTAATAGAAGAGGACCCTGAGCTGTAAGAATGAGAATTAAAAGGGAAACCCACCAGGAAAATATGGGCAAGCCAAGATGGTGGAAGGGGAAGAATTTAATCAGTTCTATAAACAATTCTCCAAAATCAGGAAGGAAAGATCAAGAATGATGAAGAAAGTGGCCATTTCATATGAGAATTTGGAGGTAATTGGAAATACTCTTTGGAGATTGGTTTCAGTGGGGTGGTTGGCTAGGGTTCAGCAAGTTCAAAACCACAGAGGATTGAAGTAGAGATGAATAAGTGGGGAGAGGGACTGCATGTGATTCTTTCTAAGAAGCTGAGCTCTGAAAGGAGAACAAGAGGAGGGCAGTACTTACAGTGGTGGGGACCTTCAGGAAGCTGTCATCTTACTGTTGAATGAGGATTAAAGAGAGAGAAGCATATGCTCATGTGCCAAGAGGAAGCCAGAGAGAGGGAGAGGGTGACCACCAATGGGATTGACAGTTTGTTGAGGCAGGACCAGAAGTGACATAGCCAAGGTCTAATACATTAGGCCCAGCAATATTTTCTTGCTCTAGTCTATTGTCCATCTTTTGGAATATTTTCCTAAGATGCAATATTTAGGACAGATTCAATAAATTGGATAGAGTTAACTTCTTACCTGTTTGTATATTCCCTACCACAGTAGGCTAGACATACATAGGTGTTCTCCAATTATTTAAATTATTCCTGAGTTCTGTAATCAGCAATCCTGTATGGCTTACAGGTCATAAAAGTTGAACATAATAGTGCCCTTCAGAATGTAGCCTGAATCTTCATCTCCAGCTTCATTTCCTGCTGACTCCACCACAACTACCCTCCCCAGCCAGGCTCATCCTGCTGCTTCTGCCCTGCTCCCACCCCATAATACTATTATCCCCCAGCCCACTTTGCATATAGAGATTCTAGGATAAAATCCAAACTTGACTCCAGTCCTTCCAAGGCGCCATGTGATCTGCCATAGCCCTAAGTCTCCAATTACTTCCTCAATTAGTCTTCCCCACTCTCTCTTCTGTTTCTTGAACTGGCAAACTGCTTTCCCTCTTCTGGGCATTTGCCCTTCCTGTGACTCCTGCCAGAAAGACTCTTTCCTTGGCAATTTGCTTGGCTACCTGCTTTTCATTCTTCAGGTCTCAGCCTGAAGGTCACTTCATCTTCTCACATGAAAGGAAATCCATGTACAGTAAACACCCCATCCTTTATTAGCAATCATAACAGTCATTTTAATTCCTTCTTATACTTGGGTGGAGCCATGACCATCATTTCTCGCTGTTAATTAGGCCTTCTGGGGATAAAACAGCTTCAATGTGGCTGTGATTTAACATAATGACAGTTTTTCAGTGTTCATTGTATAACATTCTAGATTGGGAAGCAAGTAAGAGCAAAGCAGTCAAGTTTTATTATCATGCTCTTTCAAGGCTACTCTTGGGCAGAGCTAAACATCATATTCACACACGGGCTCAAATTCAAATATTGACATTATCTCCAAGTGAGACTGTATATTCCTAAATTGTATGTGTTAAAAGATCATTTATAAAGTGTAATATATTTGAAGCAGACCTGTTACATAGATTCACAAGTTATCTTAAGACCATTCTGTATAGTTTTGAGGAGTGGAAAAAGGAATTATTTTAATATTTTGCTTTGTTGTTTGTGGTTTTATTTGTTTTCTACGAAATACTTTTATATTTATCATAAACCAACTGCTTGATCTTTTTTCAATTCAAACACAATATTTAATTATCTTATTTTACAGGAGCCAATGAAATGGAGTTATTCAAAACACCTATACTAAAGAAATATATATATATTGGTAAAATACTACCCTAGAAATTATAGTAATATCAAAGTTCAATAGGAACATCAATTAAATGACAGCAGTAAAACTAAAATGAGATCAATCAAAATTACTTTTAGAGAGCAAAAACCCAGGCAGAAATCTTGCTGTACTTGAGGATGGGCAACAATCAGCAGCTATGAAAACTGAATCAAACTTTCAGGCTCTTGAAGGTTGCAGTTGGAACATCAAGTACAAGAGGGCCACTTGGGGAAATCTGGGGCTTCAACTCTGCTTTTGCTAATAATTTTCTGATGCCATCATTTTTCTTTAATTCATTGAGCTTTCTCTCAGTGGACAGAGCTTTCAGTCCCCTTTCTTGACCTTTCTTCTCATAGTATATAATCTTGTTGTGAAAGAAGGAATTGGTGCTGTCCAATTCATTTTCCGTGTCATCAGCCATCTTAGAGAGGTTCTCTTCTGATTTGTGAAGTTCATATTTCTATACACTTCACGAAGTTTCCTCTCTATTTCTGAGCAGTAAGATTCCTCCTCCATTGAATTTCTCTCACATTTTGCAGCACATGTTTTTGATGAACCTCAAAGTATTTGAAGTTTCATCTGAAGTTTTTCTTTTTTTTTCATTTTTAAAACAATTTATTGAAGTATATCATTCATACATGAACATGCATAAACAATAAGTGTTTAGTAAACATTGTGAACCTATAAAACAAACATGCATAACATCATACAGGGCTCCCATACATCACCCCACCACAAATACTTTGCATTGTTGTGAAACAGTTGTTAACAAATTATGAAAGAGCATCGTCAAAATATTACTACTAACTATAGTCCGTATCTTTCTCCCCTATACTTTTTTTTAAAGATTTATTTATTTACTTACTTTTATCCATTTTAACCCCACCCCCGTTTTTGCTGTTTTTGTGTCCATTCGCTGGGCAACTCTCTGTATCCATTTCCTGCCCTCTCTTCTCATCCTTCTCCTCCTGTCTTCACTGGGATTCCATCCTCAGAACTTCCAATGTGGGAGAGAGGTGTCCTACCACCTACGCTACCTTAGTTCCTGGATTTTTGGTGCATCTCATCTTGCCTCTCCCTTGTGTCACTCTCCTGTTACATCATCATCTTGCTGCGTGGCTTGGCAGGGCCTAACGGTGCACCCTCGCATGGGGCCTCTTGGCCCAGGCAGTTTCTATATTTTTCTTTTTTCTAATTTTTACTCAGAAGTCATGGGGATCAAACCCAGTTTCCTCCATATGGGAAATGGATGCCCAACTATTTGAGCCACATCCGTCCCCCTGCTATATCTCTTAAGGTTGACCAAAGATATCTACAGTTACAATCATTTCCCATACAGGATGGTCATATAATAAATCAGTCTTGGTTTATCACCAGCATTCTAAAACCCAGACCTAGGGAGAAAAACTAGGTCTGGGAACACATGCATGATTTCTAATGTAGTGAAAGTTTAGTCTACCATGATTATCACAAAATCAGGACAGCGAGAATATTCGCAATGAAGCTTTTCAGTCTTATTTTCCAGGTGTGAATTTTCTGACTGCAAAGATGCTTGCTCATTCTTCCCACTTTTTATATGCCTTGTAATTTCTTCAGTCATTTGATTTTCTTCACAAACTTTCCTGAATGTTTCTAGTTTTCCTCCTTCCAGCCTTTTAGAGGAAACATTGAAGTCCTCAATATTAATAAGTTTGTTCTTATCAAATTCTGATGAATGGACTAAGTGTTCTCCATTTTCTAATTCGCTTTTGTTGTCTAATTCCACATTATCATTATCCTTGTAAGTTTCTCTTAATTGTTATCAGGCAAGATTATCATCTTCAGCTCTGTTTCAGTGAGAGATTTTATCTTTATCTTCCACAGCATTTTTCATTCTTGCATTGGAGTGGTCAAGCACTTTTATCTGTTCCTTCATTTCTTGTTCCCTTTGCTTCCATCCCACCATTTCTTGGGCAGTCATTTGTAGATTTTCCTGAAGATAAATGTTTTCATTCACACCATCTGTTATTTTCTTCTGAACTTGTTCTCCTTCAACTGAGATGCTTCTAAGCTCTTTTTTTATTTTTAATATATATATTTTAAAAGATACTTAGATTACATAAATGTTACATAAAAAATAAAGGGGATTCCCATATGCTCCACTCCCTATACCTCCCACATTTTCCTGCATCAACAACATCCTTCATTAGTGTGCTATATTCATTAATTGATGAACACATTCTGGAGCATTGCCACTAAGCATGGATTATAGTTTACATTGTGGTTTACACTCTCTCCTGCCCAATCTTGCAGGTTATGGCAAAATATACAATGGCCTATATCTGTCATTGCAAAGTCACTCAGGACAATTCCCAAGTCCTGAAAATGCCCCCATATTACACCTCTTCTTCCCTTTCCCTGCCCTCAGTGGCCTCCAGTGGCCACTGCCTCCACATCAGTGATATAAGTTCGTACATTGCGAGAGTCACAATAAGTCTGTAGTAGAATAGCAGTAGTCTACTTTGGTCCATAGTTCATCCCCCAATCCTGAGGATTCTGAGGATTCTGAGGATGCCAACTCCACCTCTAATTGAGAGGGGACTTTGATCCCATAGGGCAGATGGATAGGACTCTCTTGCTTGCAGTTGTAGACTCGATTCCTTGGGATAGTCATTGTCCATCATCTCCTTGTCAGTTGTCCTGGGTGAGTCCAATGAACTGGAGAGTAGGTGTTGCAACTCTATTGAGATTCAGGGCCCAACTGGTACATGGACAGCCCAAAGATTTAAGTCTCCTGGAGGTACACCTATCAACTCTAATACTAATTATAGGTTCAAATAGAAGGGTCAGAAGAGCCATGTGTAGGGAAACCACAACTGAGTCCAACTCTGTCCAAAGTAGGGCTCACTAGCAAGGCCCCAAACTCATGAGCTGTCTGCCCTGACTATAGTGTCTGGATGTCTCCAGAGCCCCCAAGAGCCCTACTATTTGATGTAGTATTTACTTTGGCAGTCAATGAGATCCTGCTGAGATGTATATAAGCGTAACCTCTGGAACGAGCTCCCGACTCACTTTGAAGTCTATCAGCCATATAAACTCATTTGTCTTTACCTTTTACCCCTTTTGGTCAAGGTCTTTTTCCAGTTGCATTGCTAGTTGGTGCTTGGTAGTAATCCTTCAGTGCCAGGGAGGCTCATCCCTGGGAGTCATGTCCCACACTGCGGGGAAGGTAATGCATTTATATGTTGAGTTTGGCCTAGAGAGAGACTACATCTGAACAAGGAGTTTCTCAGGAGGTAATTCTTAGGCACCCTGTAATACTAGGCTAAGTTTCAATTTCACAAGTAAAGGTTCATAAGTACAGTGTTCAATATCAAGGGCCCGTCAATGGACCATCCTCCTTCACTAGTCATTGCTCCTAAACTTGGGGGATTCTTACAGTTCCATTAGAGAATGTGGCAGAGGTCCCCAGGATGGGAATTCGATATTCTTCGGTTATTGTGTGAATCTCCACCCACCATGACAATGCCCCATGAACACTTGAACACATTTTTATGCCTTATATGTATGCACCAGGTGAACCTTCTCCCATGTATCTCCCACACTGATGCCCCGCACCAATGATCCTCCCCTGTCATAGTTGTAACCCTTCTGTGATCCAAAACTTCTTCAAAAATGAAGCCAACAAAATAACCAAATACAATTAATAGGAAAATGAAATGATAGTTTCATTAAGTGCTAAAGGATACTAGTGAAAAAGAAAAAAAAAAGTCAGCAAAATTATATATGAACAAAATAAGATATTTTCCTTTATTGGAAGGTTGTGGGTTTACAGAATAATCATGCATAAAATACAGAATTCCCATATATCAAACTATTAACACTTGCATTCCTTGGTAAAAGTTATCTAACTGCTGTCCCTCCATTTGGTGAAAATAACAGAAACTAATTTAGAGATTTCTTAGAAGACAGTGAATTTAATACAAGTACTGGTATATAAATACACTTTTTATATATCCTGACTATATTCAGACATTTTTATATCAAAGCAACACTTTACATTGTATTGTGACAACTTTTGCTTCACCATACTCATTTCATGTTTTGACTCTTGGTGCCCTTTTAAAATTTTTGTCTGAATGTATTTCAGTACTTTTTATGGCCTCCTCCAAGATTCTAAGTCTTTGCTATTCAATAAAGTAAGCACTAGCCACATGTGGCTATGAAATTTAATTCAATTTAAATAAAACTAACAATTCACTTCTTCAGTAGTAGTAGCCAAATTTTCAATTTCTAAACCCACTTGTGCCCAGTGGCTTCTGTAATGCATTGTGCAGATACAGAACATTGTCTTCATTGCAGAAAGTACAATTAGGCACGGTTCTCTGGATCTTAGATATTTCTTCTCCTGTATCCACTTATAAATGATTTAGTTTTTGCTTCTCTCTATTAATCCCCATGTCTTTTCGTAAATGATATTTTATTTCTTTTAAATGTTTATGGTATGGGTCTATATAATTTAATTATTTATGTTAATTAATGTAAGTATCTCTCATGCTAGAAGGCCAAGAATTTTCCTGGGAATATTTGTTTCGCTTTGTAACTTTGGCAATTTTATGTAATATATTCAATTATTATTAATTTTAATAATGTACATTTTATTTGTGCTGATGTTAGTAACATTTTCCCCTTTAATTTTTAGTTTATAGACTATATCTTTAGTTTGTAAATATTTTGTGGTTTTATTTCAATAGTGACTATTGGTTATCCTTTTCAAATTTTTGAAGTTTTCCTCCATCTTATTTTTTTAAAAGAAGCTTTAGATTACATAAATGTTACATAAAAAATTTGGGGATTTCCATATGCCCCACTCCCTCCCCCTCCCACACTTTCCCACATTAACAACATCTTACATTAATGTGGTACATTTGTTACAATTGATTAACACATATTGAAACATTACTACTAACCATGGACTAGCGTTTACATTATAGTTTACACTCTGCCCTGCACAATTTTATAGGTTATGACAAAATGTATATTGATGTGTATCTGATGGCAGTGTCATGCAGGACAGTTCCAGTGTCCAAAAATGCCCCCATGTTACACCTATTCTTCCTTCTCCCTGCCCTCAGAACCTCTGGTGTCCATTACCTTTCTATCAATGATAAAAGTTCTTCCATTGCTAGAATAGTAATAAGTCTATAAGAGAATAATAATACGTCTACTTTAGTCCATTGTTCTTTCTCCAGTCTTGAGGATTTGGGGATGGTGATGCCCACTCTGTTTCTAATTGATATTGGGCTTAGATCCATTGGGGCAGATGGATGGAACTGTCTTGCCTGCAGTTGCAGATACTCTTATTTTTTAACCATTCTAATGTCAGGTCCATGAACTCTTTAAAGATAGATTTTCCTTTTTGAAATGTGGTACTTTTATAATACATTTGTTGAATAATTTTGAAAATCATTTTGTTTTTTTGTTTTTTTAGAAAGTATGAAGCATTTTATTGTCAAAACAAGTGAGAGACTCAAACATAACCAATGATAAATAACTTAAGTAGGCCCGATGTGGAATCTCTCATGCTGAGCCCTTGTGAACAAACCAAAACTTAACTAAATTCCTGTCACTTGTAAATGCTTCTTTTCCAAGAACCTGAAATCTGAGAACAACCAATCATAACTCACCAGCTCCCTTTTTCTTTTGTAGATTATTTCCCCTAATTCAAGGTTAAGGTAAGTAAGGAAAATTATCATTTACCAATCAATGAGATTATATTCTTTAATACTACCTTGTTCAACCTGTATGAGGTTTACTCTTAGGTTGAATGTTCCTTCATGCATTAATCACTTAATAAAGGTGTGAGATAGAAAAAAGTAAATTCCTTGTTTATTTCACAGTTTGAGCTATGAGGACAAAATCCAAAGACCACTGCTGAGTACTCTGGAGACAAGAAAGACAGAAAAAGTTTCCTGCTGAATCCTTTGAGTTCTCTGTCTTCCCCACCATCTACAGAATTTATGGGTAAGTCCCTCTTGAATCTGTGCTCCCAGTCTGTAGCAGTTTGGCAGTTTGATATAATTATGAATTCCAAAAATAGATATTGGATTATGCTTGTAAACTGGTCTGTTAATCTGGACGTGATTAAGTTATGATTAGGGCATTGACTAGGCCATGTCAGTAGGGTGTTGAGCCCCACCCCTTGGTAGGTGAGGAATCAAATATAAAAGGCATGGCAAAGGACACAGATGTAGTAATTTTGATGTTCAACTTTTGATGCTGGAGCCCAGGGAGGCCAGCAGGCAAAGGAGCTTGGTTGTGAGGAAGGAGAGAAGGTCCCAGGATAGAGATGAGCCATTCGCCTGTGAGTCTACAGCTGACCTTGTGGAGAGAGGCAAAGCCTAGAGAACCTCATAGTCTATAGCTGACCTTGTGGAGGAAACAGAGTAGCTAAGCCCGGAGAGAAATGGAACCCCAGGAAGAAAGGAACCCAAGAAGCCTGAACCCTGGCAAACGTCAACAGCTGCCTTGCTCCAACACGTAGCAACAGACTTTGGTGAGGGAAGGAACTTATGCTTTATGGCCCAGTAACTGTAAGCTTCTACCCCCAAATAAATACCCTTTATAAAAACCAACCGATTTCTGGTATTTTGCATCAGCACCCCTTTGGCTGACTAATACAGAATATGGTACCAAGGAGTGGGGAAGTGCTTTTGCAATTACCAAAATGTTGGAACAGTTTTATAAATGGGTAAGGGGTATTTTTTGGAGGAATTGTGAGATGCTTAGTAGAAAAGACCTAGAGTGCTTTGAAGAGACTTTTTACGATGCCTTGGAAGTAAATGATGAAACTATTATTGGAAATTGGAGGAAAGGCGATCCATGTTTTAAAGTTGCAGAGAACTTAGCAAGATTAACTCCTGGTGTTATATGGAAGACAGAACTTGAAAATGGCAAACCGGAGCATTTAGCTAAAGAACTTTCCAAGGTAAACTCGGACAATGTGTCTTGGCTGCTTCTTGCAGCTTATAGCAAAATACTAGATGAGTAAAATACACTAAGGACTGAATTTGGGGCACAAAGAAAACAGAAACTGATACCAGAACTTCCAAGTTTCTGGAAATCAAGTTCCCAGATAAAAGTGCCCCATTTGAAGACTTAGCTAAACCTGGGACTTGCAAATCAGAATTGAAGATGCAGTTATCTCGGAAAGACTTGTGGAAAGTCTTACTGTCTCATGGCTTGGACCCCTGCTTCCTGCATGCAAAACCAACAAGGTTTTTGAGAGCATTGTATGAACAAAACGACTATTTGCTTGGACTAAAGAGGAAATGGAAAAGAGACATTGAAGAAGAAACACCTTTAAGGGGAAAACCATGGAAGCTGAGATCTGGAATTAAGACATCACCTTAGACCAAGAGAGGAGCCCCACCCATGTGTACAGAGAGGGTGAGTTTGCCCCAGCAGTTAAAAAGGGTGGCTGTTCCCACCCAATGTTCTGGGAGAGTTTTGCCACCCCAGTGTGCAGAGAGGGTGAGTTGGCCCCAGCAGTTGAAGAGGGTGGATCTTCCCATCCAATATTCTGGGAGATTTTTGCTGCCCCAGGGTACAGGGAGGGTGGAACATATTTCTCAAAGATTAGGGCAGTTAAGGTCAGCACCCCATAGGTTTGAGAGGGGTGCACCTGTCCCCCATGGATTAGGGAAGACCAGGTGGTCAACTCGTTTCTCTGAGAGGGTTGAGCCTGTATGCCAAAGGTTAGGAGGAATGTTATCTTCACCTCACTGTACTAGGGAGGCTAAGATTCTAACCCAAAGATTAGGTAAGGTATGGCAATCACCACAACACTCTTGGTGGGTGAGGTCTAGAGCTTGGTCAACACCTAGAAACTTGATGAGGGTGGAAGCCAGAAAGTGGCCTTTGGGCAAGCCTGTGGAAAGGGTGAGTTCCCATGTAGCCCCAAGGAGAAGAAAAAGAAACCATTGTCTTAAGAATGACTGTATTGGAAGCAGTTAAATGGTTTTGTAAGTTTCAGAGGTCTACAGCAGATGAGATTTTGCCTGAAGACAAACTGTATTTCTTTAAACTGATTATGATGTGATTTTGTACTTGCATTGTCACTGATTTAAGGTTTTTTGAATAATGTAATGATTTTTGGAATTCAGAGGGTGGAGTGTAGCAGTTTGGCAGTTTGATAAAATTATGAATTCCAAAAATAGATATTGGGTTATGCTTGTAAATTGGTCTGTTAATCTGGGCATGATTAAGTTATGATTAGGGATTTGATTGGGCACGTCAGTAGGATGTTGAGCCCCGCCCCTTGGTGGGTGGGGAATCAAATATAAAAGGCATGGTAAAGGACACAGTTGTAGTAGTTTTGATGATCGAGTTTTGATGCTGGAGCCCAGGGAGGCCAGCAGGCAAAGGAGCTTGGTCGTGAGGAAGGAGAGAAGGCCCCAGGATAGAGACAAACCATTCGCCTGTGAGTCTACAGCTGACCTTGTGGAGGAAACAGAGGAGCTAAGCCCAGAGAGAAACGGAACCCCGGGAAGAAAGGAACCCAAGAAGCCTGAACCCTGGCAAACGTCAGCAGCTGCCTTGCCCCAACACATAGCAACAGACTTTGGTGAGGGAAGAAACTTATGCTTTATGGCCCACTAACTGTAAGCTACTACCCCAAATAAATACCCTTTATAGAAACCAACCGATTTCTGGTATTTTGCATTAGCACCCCTTTGGCTGACTAATACACAGTCTTTGTATGTTTGAGCTCTTTGATCTCACTAGCTTTCAGTCCAGAGGTCAGCAGGTCAATCTTATTGATGAGAAAATTCAAATTTTGAGCCTGAGTCTCTAGACTTATAGTGCAATCCACAATTTCACTTTTGCTGCTGCTGACTTCTCTGCCCTGTGCACAAGGTAAGAAGCAAAATGATAAAGATGTTATCCTCACACTCCTTTAAAATTTTGTTTCTCCACCATCTGGTACTTTGGCAAATTACATGGTTGAAGATCAAAGGTCTGGAAGCTATGCCTATCTAAGAAAATGGCAAAACCACACAACCTAGAATTTCAAAGAACGTTATGGGCCTCATTCCAAATAGACAAAATTACTCATCTCAGAAATGCACTCCAGAGAGGGTGTGCCTTGTCAGACAAGGCTAATTTCATAATAGTAGTCAAATTAAAATAGGTGTGTCTTTGGGATTATCAGTGTAAGTAGAGCAAAAGCATATAAACTCATTTTACTTAATGTGTTCTTCCAAAATTTTAGAGGTTTACTGATCAAATTAGCATTTTATCTGCTAGATCCTTGTGATGATGAAAATGTAAATTTATATTTAAAGAACAATTGTGTTTTTAAGGATATTAGTTTTAAGACAGCTTCCAAGATCACTTTGATAGCTTAAATATGTAAGGCATGCAAGATACCTTTTGTTAAGGGAAAGAAAGAAGTTTTGTCTTAAAACTACTGTTGTAAAATGAGAAACTCAAATATGTAGGGCAATCATGAATGGATATAGAAAGTTGTAGAAGGTTTGCAGAAAAGGAATTTTATTTGGTATGGTCAAGGTTAGCTAAGATTTAATAGGTATATAAGAGTTTTTTTTAAAGATGTTTTTGTTTTTTTCCTACTCGCCCCCTCCCCTTTGTTTATGTTCGCCGTCTGCTCTGTTTGTTGTGTGCTCTCTGTGTCTGTCTTCTTTTTAGAAGGCACTGGAAAACAAACCCGGGACCTCCCATGTGGTAGGCGGGCACCCAACTGCTTGAGCCACAGTCGCTCTCTGCTTGTTGTTTCTCTTGTTGCATCTCCTGGTTGGATCATCTCGTTGCATCATCTCATTGGGTCATCTCGTCGTGCTGGCCCATCATGTCAGCTCGCTGTCTTCTCATCTTCTTTAGGAGGCACCAGGAACCTAACCCAGGACCTCCTGTGTGGTAGGCAGGTGCCCAACTGCTTGAGCCACATCTGCTTCCCAAGAGTTTTCTTATCAGAAAATATTTCATGTAAAAGTAGAATTGTGTTTTCTCTGTGTTATAATAGTTTTCTTGGATTATTGGTCTGCTCTTAATAGGAAGTTGTAAAAGTTTTTTCTTCACTATCTAAGTAACTTGATTCAAAGGCAAACAGTTTGTATCTTATCAGAATAATCTCTTGTGCTTTATGTTAACCTTAAATCCTTAATTACTCTAGAGAACAGGTTTTCTCACTTTTGAAATAATTGTTTATTTTAATATCATGCCACCTCCTCTATTTATTTTTAAAATCTTTTTTGAAAAAAATTAAAAAAAAAAAATTTAAAAAGGGGAAAAAAGTCTTTTATTGTTTCTTTGGTTAACTAGGGAACTAAACATTGTTTCACAATGACCCATGATCCTATTTAACATAGTGTTAAAGCCTGACAACTTTTGACATATTGCCTTCCCACAATGGAACCCTAAATGATGTCTTCTTGAGCTCATTTTGTCATTGGGATTTTCCAGAGAGTCCCTCAAACATCTCAAAGGATGTGTTCTTTCACCTTGCAAAAAGAGAGTTCTAAAACTACTTAAGGTATTTGATATGTTAATAAATTTACAGGAAGTGGTATCAAATTTCAAAGGATTTTCCAACCTTCTGTTTGTTAAATGTATAGGACAAAATGTTATTAATATAGAATTTTGGGGTGTTCTGCTCTGGCTGCAGCAGCAGTGGCAGTGGGATGCAGGGGCTCCCTTGGGACTTGGCCCCAGTAATGAGGCTGGGTTGCTGAAGGCAACGGAGGTGCAGGCAGCAGCTGAGACAGCGCTGGGCTCAGGTGCAGCTCCTGAGTGAAGTCATAGTCTAGAGGGAGGTATAAAGCTACAGAAAACTGAGGAAATGTGTATTTGAGGATCAGCCAAGTGCAGCAAGTTAATGTCATGGGCTTCTGAAGGGGGCAGAGTGAGGTTATGATTGCGTTTTTAGTTGGATCCCTTCCAGAACTGATGGTGGATCATTGCTCTTTGAATTCCAGTCCTGTACCAGGCTGCCTTGAGTTCCAATGAGCAGTGACCCATCAACTCTTCCCATCATTACAAGTCTTTGGGGCCAATCCCAGAAGCATCATACACCAAAACACCACCCACTCAAAGAAAATGAACAGAACCCTAGACCACCCAGACCAAGCAGGTCTTGATCCTATCCAGATGTTTGTGGGCCAGGTTCCAAGACCTGGTCTGAGAAGGACTTCAGGGAACTTTTCAAAGAGTATGGTGCTGTCTCTGAATTCAGAGTCCTAAGGGATAGCAGGCAAAAGGCTCCACAGAGCAAAGGGTGCTGTTTTGTTACATTTTACACCCGTGAAGTTGCATTAGAAACACAGAATGCGCTCCACAACGTGAAAGTCCTCTCAAGCTTGCATCATCCTATACAGATGAAACATGCTGACATGAAGAAGAACAATACAGTAGAAGACAGGAAACTGTTTATCGGTATGATTTCCAAGAAGTGCCTTGAAAAATGACAGGTATAAAATTTCTGATTGACAAATGTTTTCTTTCAGCACTTTAATTATTTTGTACCACCACCTTCTTCTGTGGTATCATGTGAGAATTTGGAACTTAATCTTTTTGGAATTCCCTTCTACATAACTTATTGCTTTTCACTTGCAGCTTTCACAGCTCTCTCCTTGTCCATGGCACTGAGTGGTTTGATCACTATGTGCCTGGCCATGGTTCTTTTTTCTGATCCTCAGCATGACTCATTTCAATTGTTTTGTCTTCAGGTTCACTGATTATTTTTTCAGCTCCAGTCTGTTTTTGAAACCCTATGAGGACTTTTTCATTTCAGTTACTATGGTTTTCAACTGCAATATTTTTGTTTGATACTTATTGAGAATCTCAAAGAGATTTCCATATTGATCCGTCTTTGTTTTCCTTGTACTCTTTAGTTCTTCCTCCATGTTTTCCTTCATTTCCTTGAGCTTAATGAGTACACTTTTTAATTGTGTTGTCTAGTATGTCCAAAGTCTGACCTTCTTTGTTGATAGTTTCTGGATTTTAATCTTGTTCCTTTGGATTGGCCATAATTTCCTGTTTTTGTTTTTGTCTTGGATCTTTTGCACACTGTACATTTTAATATTTTTAAGTGTTAACTCTGGGATTTAGTGCTTTAGCTGTCTGTTCCTCAATGTTGTATCCAGCTAGTGATATGACAGAATTTCTTGAGTGCCAGGAGCTAGCCAAAAGAAACCAAAGCAAAAACAACCTCACAGTCTTTGCAAATTGCTTTGGCTGGTGGTCACCTTCATCTCTTAGCCCTTCAGTCATGAAGATCAGCCTGAGGCGAGTTCAAAGTGTGGGGTCCTCTTATCTGAGCCTGAGTGGAGCTCTGTAGCCTGCTCCTTTTCCTGGTCTTGTACTTGCTTGTCACCTTAGGAATTCTCCTGTTTCCAGTTTACAGGAGTTCAATTGCTTCCTGTACTCCCTTTGAAATAGACTTTAACCTTCTCCTGGGTGACCCGTAATGGAAGCACAGGCTAGCACCACAAAGTGCTGGGGAGGGGTTGGTGCAGTAAGGGTGCCAGTAGCTTCTATGGCTTTGGATTTGCGTTCTCTTGATTCAGCACTCAAGAGAGCCCTTTAACTGGTTTTCTGTAGCTTTACGGCAGCCCTTTAACTGGTTTTCTGTAGCTTTGAGGAAGGATACTGTCATTCATATTCTTTTGCTGCTTTTGCCTGAGAGCCAGACCCCAGAGATCTGAAGTAGCTCCTCAAAAACAGTGATTGGCAATCAAACCACACTCCACTGAAATTTGGAGGACTAGGTCTTTATATGGTACCCTGGCATCAGAAGCTGCTGCAGGGGCCTGGGCTGAAGTCCCTACTGCTGCTAGCTGTGAAGCTGGGTGACAGGAAATAGTAGCTGCTGCACAGAGGATGAAATTCACCAGTATTTGCAATAATTCACCAGCCATTTTTTTCTTGGATTATACACAGTGTTCCACTTGAATCCAGAGTTTCAAAATAGTTGAATTTGACAGTTTCTTCCAGATCAGTAGTTGTTTTGGTGGAGACTAATTCCTGGGGCTTGTTTTTCTTAGCAATATGCATTTGATTTGCATCCATGTCTTTAGGTGGCAGGATAGTTCTTTCCTTTTTATTGCTGTTTAGTTTCCCAGGGCATAGTTGCACCACAGTTTGGTTTCTTCTAGCTTCTGGTTATTATAACTAAAACTTGCTACAAAGATGTGGGTGCTGTTTTTTTATGTGGACATTTCTTATCAAATAAACATGGGTATATACCTTGCAGTGCTTTTGATGAGTCACATACTGAAATATCTTCAACTTTGTAAGACATGCCAAAATGTCTTCCAAAGTGGCTGTACCATTTGCATGCCCTCCAGCAATGAATGAGGGTTCCTGTTGGTCCACATCATGGCTAGCAGTTGGTATTGTCTGTTCTTTGGGCAGTTAGCCACTCTAATGGGGATGCAGCATGCCTCACATTTTAAGTTGCTCTTCTCAAGTGATAGACGATGCTGAGTATCTTTATGTGTGCTTTTTTGCCAATGGTATATCTAATTTGGTGAGGTGTTTGATCATTCATTTTTCAATTTTTAATTTGGTGGTTTGTGTTCTTTTTATTGAGCTATAGGCCTTTTGTATATTTTTGTCCAAGTCTTTTTAGATAATGTGTTTTACGAAACTTTCTCCAGTGCAGGGTAGTGATCCTTTCTCTTTTCATTCTGTTAACGATCTCTTCCACAGGATAGTATTTTAATTTTTAAAATAAAGTTCAATTACCAGTTTTTCCTTTCATGATTCTTTATTTAGAGGCTGCATATAAAAACTCATCAAATCTAAGGTCATGCAAATTTTCTTTTGTTGGATTCTAAAATTTTTATAATTTTCCATTTTACACATAAGTCTATAAACTGTTTTTGGTAAATTTCTGTTGAAAATGTAAAGTTTATGTCTTTGTTTATTTGTTTTTCTATATGGCCATCGAGTTGTTCAGTTACCATTTATTGAAAGGATTATGTTCAGTTGACTACATTTGCATAAGTCTACATGTGTACTCTATTCATTTCCATTTTTCTTTGTTCCACAGTACACTTTATTGATCAACGTAGCTTTATAATAAGGATTGGAAACAGGCATGTGGGCTCCCCAAATTTCTTCTTCTTAAGCAATTTGTATGCTATTTCAGGAGTAAAAACAGTTTGTCAATACCTACAAAATATGTTTCTGGAATTTTGGTTGAGATCTTAAAAATAGAGTCTACTTACCATGAATAAGGGATAGTTCTCCATTTATTTAACTTTCTTTTATTTCTTTCAAGTTTTTCATAGTTTATGAGATAAATATATTTACATAATTTTTAGGTTTGGCAAAGGAATTTATTGCATGTATTTATTATTATAAATTCATTTGTTTGTTTTTACTTTATTGTTGGTTTATTGCTGAGAGGGTGAAATCAGTTGACTTTTGTATATTTACCTTATTCTTTGCTTCTTATTATCTCCATGCATTCTCATCAAGGCAGTTGATAATGAGCTTCATTTCCTTTGAACTTGCAATGTAAAGCCTTGAAAATTATGAAAACTTAATTTCAGAGATTCTGAGGGAGCTCTGAAGGGGGTGCATGTCCACACCTGAAGTTAGCACCAAACTTCCTGTGCTGTGCCCTGGTAGCCAGCAGAAGGTTCCAAGCCCAGCTTTTTGATCCGACTGAGCCCCAGACCAAGTGGCAAAGACCTTCTGTTGGGCCCTGAGACTGTGGCGCTGCGTCCCCTGTGAGGACAAGATCTTTCTTGTACAGGACTAATGTGGGAGGCTCCATGGCTCTGGGAGAACTCAGGCTTATCCATAGTGGGTAAATAGCTTTCTGTTTCATGTCCCTACTGCTGAGGAGGGGGCTTTGCCATGGCTTCTCCATGACAGTTTTTCTCAAAACATTTTCTGTGCTGTTCCCATGGGGTTTATTCTTTACTTTCTCATGGAATATTTCAGCAAGACTTAGGCAAGTTTCCATTCCTTGAGGGTTTGATGGCTAGAAATCATGGCATGCTACAGTATATTTTAAGGATTCAGGATTGTTTCTGGTGAGAAACTCCAGTAGATTCAAGGATAGTGGGAACACATATGCAATAGTGACACTAACATACAAAATGTTGGGACCTTCCAGTTGGATAAGTTGTGGACAGGTGCCAGTGCTGGATGAGCCATACTGAAGCCCAAGGAGAATGGGCATATGTGTGCCCCTGTTTACATGTTTCATTTAGTTTGTAACAGAGAATAATTCCTGGAACATTGTAGTAGTGAAAAGTATTTGAAATTGAGAAGTAGGTGAAAGTTAAAATAAAACAATATTTTAAGTGTAAAATTTCATATATAAAAAATCCAGAATTTTTAAAATACTAATTTCTTAATTTTAGTAGAAATGAAATTTTCCAAAATATTTTCTCTTTTTACTGTCTTGTCCATGTCTTTTATAATTGGCATAATTGCAATGTTTGCCAATTTCTCATGAGTGAATAAGGGTGTAAAATAAGCTTTCATTAATTTTAGCTTGGTGTTGGTGGTGGAGTGAGGTATGGGAGCCCTGTGTGGTGATATACATGTTTGTTTTGTAAGTTCACAACTTTTACTATGTACTATTTATGTATGAGCATGTATGTATGAGATACTTCAATAAAATTTTATTTTGATAAAAGCTGCCTCACAAATATCTTCCTTGCTAAAGATCAACTAGGAATAGTTTCCTAGGATCCCAGGAGGATTCTACTTTAGGAAAGTGTTGACCACATCATCCCCTAGAGGGCAACTTAGGATGTACAGTCCTGCCCGCCCTTAGTCCATTTGCTAGCAAACGTCAACTGGTCTTTTCCTTTGCACGTTGTAAGCTTCATCTTTTTCTATATTCCCCCACTTAGTGCTGATGGAATTCCAGAGTTCACCTTGAAAACTACAAATTCCTGATTGGAGGTAAAAAGAAACCTCAGCATGAGAAGCAAAAAATATTCTCACTTCCTCCAAAGCTGTAGACAAAAAGCCACTGTCCTGCATTAGGAAACGGCCCTTTTTAATGTGATTTTAAAGACACACAGAGGTTGTTGCTGTGCCCTGTGAATGCCCCTTCAACCCTCATCTCCGGAGTTCTGATCGGCTGTCTCAGCACCTTCCCCAGTATAATGACACTGAAATGCACATCTTCTCTGCAAATGGGCACTTGTGTGTTTCCTTCAGTAAGCCAGAGAAGGGTGGATGGACCTTTGAACTGATCCTATGTATAGTACTTGATGACCTTCAAGAATTTCATTTCAATGAGGAATGATAGCATCTGTATCTAATTTAAATGAACACAGGAAACAAAGGAACAAAGCTGAACTCCAGGCTATTGTAGAAAGAGGAATTTAATGGAATAGTCAGGTTGAGAACTTGCTATTTATAACAAAAAATATATAGTCCCTACCCAAATGATTTCCTTTGCCTTTTATACAGAAATTCTGTCACCCTCCCACCTCTCCCCCAAATACTCCCTCCCCACTAATTGCTGTTTCTTCTGTCCTAAAACCCAGAAAGCAGTGGCCCTTGGTACTTGCAGAGCCTGAGATTAGAGATCAGATGTTAATATCATTTTTTTTCTTTATGAGAAAAGTTGTGGGTTTATAGAACAATCATGCATGAAATACAGAATTCCCATACACCACCTGAATGTTAATACCATTCCCAATGTTGTGCCACCATCACCACCAACCATCACCAAAATATTTCTCTTGTTCTAAATAGGATCCTCATATATTGTAAGTGATAACGTCCCATTCCCTATCCCTGCACAATCCCCTGGTATCCTAAATTCTAGATTCTGACTCAGTAAGTTAGCTTATTCTAATCATTTCATATCAGTGAGGTGATACAATATTTGTCATTTTGTGTCTGGTTTATTTCACTCAATATGATGTCTTCAATGTTCATGTATATTTCATGTTTTAGTTTCTGAGGCTGCTCAAAGCAAATATCATTAAAGGGTTAAACAGTTAACCTTGTAAAACTGGCTTAAACAATGGGAATTTATTCACTCACTGTTATAGTCCAGGAAAATGTCCAAAACAAGATATCATCAAGGCGATGCTTTCTTCCCAAAGAAAGGCACATGGAAGCATGTGCTGATGTCTCCTCTTCCAGGATTCTTTGATTTCAGTTTCTTGCTCCAATGGCTTTTTTTCTCTATCTTTGTATGTATCCTGTTTACAGAGGTGTCCATAATAGAATTAAGACCCATCACAATTGAGAGGTGTCCTTTTGCTAGTTCCTTGCTGGTTTGATTACTGTGGCTTTGTAAAAGTTTAATTATCACAAAGTGTAAGTCCTCCCACTCCATTCTTCTTTTTCAAGATGGCTTTGGCTATTCAGGGCTTCTTGCCTTCCATATAAATTTGATGATTGGCTTTCCAGTTTCTGAAAAAAAGGTTGTCAGAATTTTGATTGGGATTGTGTTGAGTGTAAAAATAGCTTTGGTTATGATTGACATCTTAACAATATTTATTCTTCCAATCCGTGAACACAGAATGTCCTTCCATTTATTTAAGTCTTCTTTGATTTCTTTTAGCAATGTTTTGTGTACCACAGCAGACCTCTCCAGGCAGGCTCATCTTGCTGCTTCTGCCCAGCTCCCACCCCATCATGATATTATCCCCCAACCCACTTTCCCTATAGACAGTTTTGAATGTCTCTTGTGATCTGCTTTTGGCCAACTCTCCAATTGCATCCAAAACCACTCTCCCCCATTCTCACTTCTGTTCCTTGAACTGGTAAACTGCTTTCCATCTTCTGGGCATTCTCCCTTCCTGTGACTACTGCTGGGATTGCTCTTTCCTTAGCACTTTCATGACTGCCTGCTTCTCACTCTTCAGGTCTTATCCTGAAGGTCACTTCATATCCTCACATGAAAGGATATCTATGACAATTAAACACCCCATCCTTTACTAGCAGTCATAATACTCATTTTAATTCCTTCTTATACCTAAGTGACTCTGTGACCATCTTTTCATGCTTTTAATTAGAATTGTTGAGGATAAAGCACTTCAGAGTGGCGGTGATTTACCATAATAGCAGTTTTCCAGAATTCTTTAATGATAATATTCCAAATTATGAAGAGAGTAAGAGAAAAAGAGACAAGATTTCTTGTCATGCTCTTTCAAGGCTACTCTTGGGCAGGGCCTAGACCTCATATTCACACAAGGGCTCAAATTCAGATAATGACATTATCTCCAAGTCAGGCTGTATATTCCTAAAGTGTATGTGTTAATAGATCACTTATAAAGTGTAATAAGCCCTTAAAATATGTCATAATATTATCCTGCTTTTGGCCATTTTTTTGTTGAATAAATTGGTCCTCCCCCTCCACAGATGGTGTTGCACCACCACAGGGAGCTGGATGGAAAGGGTGACTTGGAAGGGAGGGGTTTGGGCAGCAGGTATTTCATAGCCAGCTCCCAGTCCTTTGTGATTTAGGTCATGTTCTCCGATTAGGACCACGTGGGTCTTAACCCAGGGAGAGTTCAGCAGTCACTACACTAACCTTCTGTCACCAGGCTGCCAAGATATCACAGGTGGGCTGGGATGGAGTCAGGGAAGGGTGGGGATCCCAGGAAGGAAAAGCTGGGGAACAAGAGTTGTCACGTGAGTGGTGTGCTGTCAGCCTGGAGGGAGCTCAGAATTGGAAAGGTGACACGGCCAACCACACCTGCCCTGGGCTGTGTGGGTGGGCAGTGGGGCTTCTGAGCTGCAGCCTCAGACCTTCCAGCACCTGAAGTCCTCTGTGGGATGGTCTGTGTGCATGTCCATTTTTCCTTTTTATCCCTTTTACATGTCTCATTCTGAAAAACAGAAGGTGTGGGTGCAGAGCAACCTAAAGAGCCACCCACTCTTCCACCAGCAAGTGTAGGGCTACCAGGGCACCCATTATACCACGGACCTCTCCTGTTAATGGAATTACAGGCTATACCCATGTGGACACATCTCCCATACATAAACAATTCATGTTTATTTTTTCAATTTTGGTATTTTGGGGGAAGAAGAAACACTCCAATAAGGCAGAGGAAATTGGAGGGGGGCAGTCACGAGGAAATCAAAGTCCTCACTGGAAGATTGGCCCTTTCTTCATTTCCCTGATGCAGAATTTGAAAGGGTGCTTGACTCCTCAGGTTAGCCCTCCCAGAACTCTGGAAGCCTTCCTAGAGCAGCATTATGGCCAAGCCACCTCCCCCAAGTTAAATGCCCTGCATCCTGATTTTGCATCTCACATCCACATCCCTGACTGTGTGCTGCTGGAACATTCAAGGTTGGCTGCCAGGTACAGTCCACCCTTCTGATGCATCTGGATCCAACCGGTGTGAATAGGATGAGACCCCTTCCCTCTTCTGGGGTTTGGATCCTGTGTTTCTAGCCTTTGCAACACCCTACCTCAGAGATCTCCTGAAATTGAAAAAGTCATGTCAGCTGCCAGGTGGGTGGCTGTTAGGCAGGTGGGTGGCTGTTAGGCAGGATAGGTGCCTGTGATACCTCTGCACCTACCTCTCCCCAAGGCTACAGAAATCTGGGATTTAGGGGCTTTCAAGAGAGACTGCCTGACTGCAGGTTCTGAAAATACCTAGCCTTGAATTTCCAGTGAATAAATTTCCAGTCAGATTTAAAACAGTGTATATATTATCAAGGTACTTTTTGGAAAATAGACATTTGTGGAAGAAGGAATAATTTTACCTGCATTTGGGGAATTTCACTTAAAACAATGATAACTTGTTTTGGGGGTGCTGCTGTAGGTGACTAGGCATCCCTAGGCCCAGCTGGATTTCATAACTGCCACTGACCTACCTGGACATGTGACTCATCGTCTGTAAAGCTTACATTTCTTCATTGTTCAGTCTATGAACACAGAATGTCCTTCCATTTTTTAGGTCTTCTTTGATGTCTTCAGCAATGTTTTATAGTTTTCTGTGTACAAAGTCCTTTACATCCTTGGTTAGATTTATTCTTAGCTATTTGATTCTTTTAGTTGCTATTGGAAATGGAATGATTTTCTTGATTCCTCTTTAGATTGTTCATTACTAGCATAAAAAACACTTCTGATTTTATCTTGTACCCTGCAAATTTGCTGAATTCATTTATTAACTCTAGCAGTTTTGTTGTGGGTTTTTCCAGATTTTTTTTTGTGTATAGGATTATGGCATCTGCAAATAGGGAAAGTTTCACTTCTTCCTTTCCAATTTTGATGCCATTTATTCATTTCTCTTGTATAATTTCTCTGGCTAGAACTTCCAATAAAATGTTGAACAATGGTGGACAGCCTTGTTCCTGATCTTGGAGGGAAAACTTTCAGTTTTGCACCATTGAATATGATGTTAGTGGGGTTAGGTTATCATGTTGTGGAAGGTTCCTCCTAATTCTATTTCTCTAAGTGTTTTTAGCAAGAAGGGGTGCTGGATTTTGTCAGATGCTGGTTTTTTGCATCCATTGAGGTGATGAAGTGTTTTTCCTTTCATTCTGTTAAAAATGTGGTGTGTTACATGAACTGATATTCTTATGCTGAACCACCCTAGCATACCTGGGTAAATCCCACTGGATCATGGTATATAATTCTTTTAATGTTTTGTTGGATCCAGTTTGCTAGAATTTTGTTAGGATTTTTGCATTTATTTTCATAAGGGATATTGGTATGCAGTTTACTTGGGGTATCTTTTTCTGGCTTTTTGGTGTGAGAGTGATGTTGACCTCATAGAATAAGATAAGGGGTGAGCTCTCCTCTTCAATTTTTTTGGAAAGGTTTGAGCAGGATTGGTGTTGCTTCTTCTTGGAATGTTTGATAAAATTCACTTGTGAAACCATCTGGTTCTAGACTTTTCTTTGTTGGGAGGTTTTTGATTACTGATACAATCTCTTTATTATTTATTCATCTGCTGTGATCATTTATTTCTTCTTGAGTCACTGTAGTTTGTGTGTTTCTAAAATTTGTCCATGTTATAGGTTATCCAATATGTTGGCATACAGGTCTCTAAGTTGAAATCTTTCTGTTTTTAAGTAAACAAGTCGAGATACTAAATTTCCCTGTCAGCACTGCCTTTGCTGTATCCCATCAGTTTTGATGTGTTTTGTTTTCCTTTTCATTCACTTCAAGGTATTTCCTAATTTCCCTGTGATTTCTTCTTTGACCCATTGGTTAAGAGTACATTTTTCAGTTTCCACATGTTTGAGTTTTCCATTTCTCTCTCTGTTACTGATTTCTAGCTTCATTCCATTGTGGTTGGAGACTGTACATTATATGATTTTTGAATTTATTGAGACTTCTTTTGTGATCTAACATATGGTCTTTCCTAGAGAATGATCCATGTGCACTAGAAGAATGTGTATTCTGCTGTTGTTGGGTGAAGTGTTCTATATATGTGTGATTGATCTAGTTGGTTGACAGTATTGCTCACGTCTTCTATTTCGTTATTGATCTGTATAGAAATTCTATCCATCATTGAATGTGGTATATTGAAGTCTCCTACTACTAATATAGAACTCTCTTTCTCCCTTCAAATCTGTCATTGTTTCTTAAATTTTGGTGCTTTGACATTAGATGCATATATATTTATAATTGTTATGTCTTGTTGAATTGATCCTTTTATCAGTATACTGTGACCCCCTTTGTTCCTTAAGGTTTTGACTTAATGTCTATTTTATCTGATATTAGTATAGCTACCCCAGATTTCTTTTTGTTACTATGTGCATGGGATTTTTCCCCCATCCTTTCACTTTCAACCTACTAATGTCTCTGAATTTAAGGTGAGTCTATTGTAAACAATATACAGTTTGGTCGTACTTTTCTACCCATTTTGCCAAGCCTTTTGTCTGGAGAGTTTCATCCATTCACATTTGACACAAGAATTTCCTCTGCCATTTTGATATTTTTATCTTTGTAAGTCTTATTCTTTTTCTGACTTTCAATTCTTCCATTACTGGCTACTTACAAATTGGTTTGATTTTTTATATTGTATCATATTGAATCCCTTCTCATGTCTTCCTAAATATATTTTTCATATATTTTCCACGTGGTTACCATGGGGTTAAAGTTTAACATTCTAAATATATAATAATCATATTTAATTTGATACCAAATTTACTTCAGTAGCATACACATACATTATTCCTATGCCCCTCCCCCAGTTTTTTTTGTATGTGTTACAAATGATATCTTTGAACACTGTATGTCCAAAACCATTGGTTTATCATGACTTATCATGCATTTGTATTTTAGGACCTGTAAGAAGTAGGGTTAAATACTAAAAAATACTTGATCAGTCATGTTTTTTTTTTTTTTTTTTTTTTTTTTTCATATCCTGTAGTTCTTCCTCTGTGTTTTCCTTCATCTCCTTAAGGATAATGAGAATGCTTTTGTAAAAGTCTTGTCTAGTATGTCCAAAGTCTGGTCCTCTTTGTTGATAGTTTTTGGATTTTCATCTTGTTCTTTTGGATTGACCATCATTTCCTTTTCCTTTGTCTTGCAATCTTTTATTGCATAGTGTGCATTTTAATATTTTTAAGTGTTAACTCTGGGATTTAGTCTTAAGATTCCTTAAGTTTTTATTCAGCTAGCGATAGGACAGAATTTCTTGAATGCCAGAAGCTAGCCAAAAGAAACAAAGCAAAAACTTTTCACCTTCTTTGCCGATTGCCTCTGCTTCAGCTTTGGTTGCCTTCATCACTTAGGCCTTCTATCAAGAAGGTCACCCTCAGGCAAGTGCGAAGTGTGGGTTCCTCTCTCTCTCTCTTATCTGAACCTGAGTGGAGCCATGGAGCCTGCTTCTTTACCTGGTCTTCTGCTTGCTTGTGGCCTTAAGAATTCTCCTTTTCAACTTTACAGGAGTTCAGTTGCCTTCTGTACTCCCTTTGAAATAGACTTTCACCCCCTCCTGTGTGACCCATAATGGAATCACAGGCTAGCACCACAATGTGCTGGGGAGGAGGTGGTACAGAAAAGGATGCCAGGAGCTTCTCCTATGACCTTGAATTTGCATTTTCTTGATTCAGCACTTGCCCATTTAAAGCAGCCCTTTTAAGTGTTTTCTGTAGTTTTGAGGAAAGGTAGAGTCTTTAAGAATCCTCTGTTGCTTTTACCTGAGAGCTAGACCCCAGAGATCTGCAGTACCTGCTCAAAAGCTACTTCACACCATACACCCCTGGAGTTTGAAAGTCAAGGTCTTTATTTCCTATCCTGGCACCAGAAGCTATACCAGGGGCCTGGGCTGCAGTCCCCAGTGCTGCCAGCAATGAGACTGGGTGATGTGAAATGATAGCTGCTACACAGAGGGTGAAATTCACTGTATTTACTATAATTCACCAGCCTGTCCCTCCATTTCTTTCTTGGATTCCACAGAGTGTTCCACTAGAACCTGGACTTTCAAAATAGTTGATTTGGACAGTTTCTGCCAGGTCAATAGTTGTTTTGGTGGAGGAACTGATTCCTGGGGCTTCCTGCTCTGCCATCTTCCCACAATGCTCCTTCCCATACTTTTTTGAAATAAGCTTTGAAATTGGTAGGTATAAGTCTTCTAACTCTGTACTTGCTTTTGAAAATGGTATTGGCTATTTGGAGTCCGTTGCCCTTCCACAGTTGGAAGGGAAGCTGATTTGAAGATTAGCTTTCCAGCACCATTAATGCCCAATGTAATCAAGCCTCAAGCAGAGATGGCCTCTAACCACCAGTGGCTCAGGCTTCCCTCCCAGCATGCAGAGTTGTTGTAGGAAGTGGTTACTCTGCCTGGCACCACTTTTCCAGGCCTTCACCTGCAGGAGGGACATTACGGCTAGTTCTGTATTGTTACCAGAGGCAGTAAAGAATGGGTGTGTCTGCTTCACCTTCTCTTTCCCCTTCTGCTGGCTTGATGGAGATGAGCACTACTATTTTGGAAGCCACTTGTTGAAGATGGCACAGACGCAAAAGAGAAGTACCTGGGTCCTTGAGTCACTTCTTCAAAGAAGTCTGCCTGATCAAGAAACAATATTAGATTGTTCTATGAGCCACCAAAAAAAAAAAAAAGCATTTTAATGTGCTAAGACAGAAATATTGTGATTGCATATTACATCAACTAAACATACTTTAAAACACCAGCTGTCTGTGCACCCTGTGACATGGCACACTGCTTATTCTTTAGGGGAACAACTTTTAACTCCTTCAGAGCTTGAGAGGGCTGCCTATCATTTTGCTTTGCCCTCTATTCTCCCCAGTTTGACCCAGATGTTTAGCTCATGACCCAAACTAGTTGAGTTCTCCATTAATTTGGTTACATGAACTGTTCAGGGATGGGCTCATGGCTCAAATTAGGCCAGTCAGAGTCTCTTAAGACTCACTAAGTGAACCATGTGAAGAGTTTTTCTCTTCCTTTGGGCAAAATGGTGGCACTGCAATATAGTAAGATAGCTGAAGAAATAAGATGATGAGAGAAGGAGGAGCTGAGAGCTGGAAAGAGAGGCAGAGTCCTGATGCCACTGAAACTCTGAATTTAGCTATGCACAATCCCAGTGCCTGGGTTTACCAGTTAGGCAAGCTGAAAATTCATTGAGTTTTAAATTTTTAATTTCCTTTTATTTAATGTGCTTAAGGAAACTGTGTTGGACTTTTGTCTCTTTCAATCAAAGGAGTGTGACTAATGCCCTGCCCCACTACAATGCTCCTTCTCGCCCAAAATATAATCTCATCACTGCACAGCTGCCATCCTAAACCACATTCCTTTATTTTCTACTCTGCTTTTTCCAAAGCCCCCTAAATGGCCATTCAACTTCCATTCTTGTTTCCCTATAACTCATCCTTCATATAGCCATCAGTATAACCAAGAAGTGTATATTGTACTGCTCAGGTCTCTCCAGTGTCATTCCTTTAGTATTAGAATATAGTCCAGACCTGGCAGGTCCTGGCATTTCCCTGCTCCCCCCTCACTCTTCACATTTCAGGCATCCTAGCCTATTTCATGGACCACTCTAGGAGCTTCTGTAGTTTGAGCCTTTGTACCTGCTCCTCCCCTCACTTGGGAATTTACTTCTTTGTTCATGTGGTGGCTTTGCTGCCTCCTTGAGGCCTCGACTAGCATGCCTCACTTCCTCAGAAGGGTCTCCCCTGACCATCCTATTTTAACTTCTTTATTTCCTTCACAGAGAGTCTGTAATTGTCTTGAATATTTATTTATTTTCATTCTTATTATCTGCCACTCTTCATTAGACTGTAAGCTTCAAGAAGGTAGGGACTTGGTTTGTACCATCGGGAGCTGAATATCTGATCCTTGTGTCTAGTACACAGTTGGTGCTCAATAAATAACTCACCTTGCCATGTGGCAGGCCCTAATCAGTTCCAACTAAGATGTTTGAACACTGCCAGACTAGAAATTATTTTGGTTGTGTGTTCCAGACTTTAATGATACTTCTGTACTAAATGCAAATCAGATATAATGTCTTGTTTAACATTCATTTAAGTTGGAGTGATGGAGGGGCATATTGCCAATGATTTAGGATTGTAGCTGTTTTCATGGAATAGTTTTCCAACTGGAAGTCAGCAATGTGTCTTTTCTTTTCTTTTTTTTTTTTTTAAAGATTTTATTTATTTATTCATTTATCCCCCCCTTGCTGCTTGTGCTCGCTGGGTCAGCTAACCACGCTGTGCGGGTGGGCTTGCCTTCACCAGGAGGCCCTGGGAACCGAACCTGGGGCCTCCCATATGGTAAACGGGAGCCCTACTGATTGAGCCACAGCCGCTTCCCCCAGCAATGTGTCTTAACTTCTTTAAGCCCCCACCTCGCACCTATCTTTTGTAGTGCATCAAATTTCTGAGTGAGCAACGGATCGATCCTTAATGAATCAAATAATACTTTAAAGTGGTCAAGTTGTAATGATACAAGACATGTTGCCAAGGAAAGAAGTTTGACCAGTACATATCTTTAAGAAAACTGTTGAAAATCTTATGATATGCTCAAACCCCTGGTCTCCATTTAAGGAATGTTTGCAAGTAGAACATTTTAACAATGTAACAATGTTTACTATTACCCTAAATATATCTTCTCTATGACCAGTAGGCGGGAGTAGTTGTACACTTTTTTCCCTTCAGTGTGCTCAATACTGGAAATAGAGATTTATGTAAAAGGCAGAGTTGATTTAGGCTCTTGGATAGAATTAAAGCAACACTACCCCACTTCCCCATCTGTACCTTTTTTGTTTTGTTCATTGAGGACGGTAATAGTTAATTTAATAAAAGTAATGCTTTTTTCCTTTTTAAAATCTTTCTTATACTTCGTATTTTGAAACAAAGAGAAATTTACATAAAAGTTGCACTTACAGTACAGGAACTTCATTTTATCCAGACTCATTTGAGAGTAAGTTGTCGATGTCTATTTTCTACAAATAAGGACATTCTTATACACAGCCACAAGATAGTCAACATCTGGAAATGAACATTGTCAAATTACTAACCTGCAATACTCTGATATCATTCAAGTTTCACTAATTGTTCCAATGAAGTCCTTTTTAGCAAAAGGATGCAGTAGAGAATTATCTGTTCTATTTAGTTATATCTCCTTAGTATCTTCCAAACTGCTCATGTTCCACAGTATTTCTGTAATTTCATGACCTTGGTACTTTGGAGATTAGGTACAGTTATTTGTAGAATATCCCTCAATTTGAGATTCTATTTCTTCCTTATATTAGATCAAGTTATGCATCTTTGGCAGGAATATCACAAAGTGATGCTATATTCTTATCATTGCATCCTGTCAGGGAGCACCTGGGTTCAATTTGCCCCATTAGTGGTGATGTTCGCTTCCATCACTTGATTGCATTGCTGTCTGCCAGGTTTCTCCATTGTAGAATTATTCTTTTCCTTTTTGTAATTTACAGGTTATGGGGAGTTACTTTGAGACTGTAAATATCATGTTCCTCATCAAACTTTCAAATTCCCATTCATTTCTTTCCTTTGGCATGGATTCATGAACTCCTATTATATGCAATGGGTTATCATTATTTATTTTGATTCTCAAAATGTTTCCTATTTGGTCAGTGGGATCTACTTCAAACAGTCTTCTATGTCCTCTTGACATGATACCATCATTAATTTCTGGGAAAATCAAGTCTTCAAGGTTCAGCTAGTGCTTTCCCTGCCCCAGTCCTGGAACCAGCCTATTTTCCTAAGAAGGCTGGGTCCTTTTAGTGGAGAATGGTATGTAGATATCAAGATCTAGGTGATAGGGAGCTCACTGCTATTGGGTTGTCACTGTTTACTGTTCTTCTCAATAGACAGAGCTACAGAATATATGAATATACTATGTGTATATACATATATCTATATGTATATACATAAGTGGGTACATAAAGACAATTGCATCTATATTTATATCCATTATCTATATACATTGAAAACCACAAATTCAACCTAAGACCAATTACTTAATTTGCAGGTCCCAGTATGAAATGATAGCGGAACCCTTGTTCTAAAAAGATGAAAAAGGTGTCAACAAAGATTTTTAAATATAAAGCTTTTTCCTTTCTCCCACAATAGCTCTACTTTACATGGTATATTTTACTTACTATTTAATACCATTCTAACTAAAGAAAAATTCAAAATTGAAATTATTACCTGAATTGTACTGTTTAAATTGTGCAATGTCACTTTTAAATACAAATACAAGAGCATTTAACTTGTATGTGGCGTCACTAAAATTACACAATTCTTATTTCAAAGTTCTATTTCACTGCATGTGTATTTAACAGAATAGTGGACACGCTGCACAAAACTAACTCAACTCTTCATTTTAATTTTTTAATAGATAATTTTTATTAGAGAAGTTGTGAGCTTGCAAAACAATCATGAATGATGTACAGAATTCCTATACATCACCCCTCAACCAACACCTTATATTGTTATGGAATATTGGTTAGAGATTATGAAAGATCATCATCAGACTTTTACCACTATGATTCATAGCATACATTTGGTATATTTTTTCTGTATACTCCATATCATTAGCACAAGGTATTAGTATTGTACATTTGTTATAATGCATCAGAGAACCCTCACATATTGGTACTGCTAACCATTGTCCATCTTCTACTACATGGTTCACTGTGTTATACCATCCCATGCCTTGTACAATCTGTCCAAAATGTACACTCAGTGGCTCTCACTTTCATGACAGAGTTGTACATTCATCACCTCAGTAAATTATTGGACATTTTCCCTAGTCCAAAAGAAAAAAATTCTCATACCCCCCCTCCACCAATTGAGCCTTTGCATTGACATAGTACCTACTTTGACAATGACACAAAAATATTACAATATTGCTGTTAACTATAGCCCATAAGTTACATTGTTTTTTTCCATGCATTATCATTTTCTTACCACTTTGTAATTGTGATGTATCTTTTGTTCTAGGTCATAGAAGAACATTCTTGTTTTTGTAAAATTAATCACAGTCCTCATCTACCTCTGGGTTCTCTATGATTTCAGACCCTAGATTATTCTCTGCATTTCTTTCAATTGACATTTGCATTCCTAGACTACCCCTTTTAACCACAATCTCATTTTTAAACCGGCTGTGTGAGCTATACTCTCTATTATGTGTTACCATCAACTCTACCCATTTCCACACTTTTACAATAGAGCTAATTAAAAATTCTACATACATTAAGCATCAGTGCCCCTTCTCATCCCTCATCCTATCTCCTAGTAACTTATACTCTAGTTTTTAATTCCTTGTGTTTATTTTTCATATTTAGTTCATATTAGCGATATGATACAATATTTATCCTTTTGTGTCTGGCTTTTTTCACTGAGCATAATGTCCTCAAGGTTCATCTATGTTGTCATATGTGTCCCAAGTTCACGTCATCTTAGAGTAGCCTAGTATTCCATTGTATGTATATACCACATTTTGTTTATCCATTCATTGGTTGATGGGACACTTGTGTTGTTTCCATCTTTTGGCAATTATGATAATGCTGCTATGAACATCGGTGGGCAATTGTCTGTTTGAATCACAGTTTTCAGTTCTTCTCGATATATTTCTAGTAGAGGAATTGCTGGATCATATGGCGGTTCTATATTTAGCCTCCTGAGGAACTGCCAAACTGCCTTCCATAGAGGCTTCACCAGTCTACATTCCTACCAACTGTGAAGGAGTGTTCCTTTTTCTCCACACCCTGTCCAGCACTTATTGTTTTCTCTCTCTTTTTAGTAATGGCCATTCTATGTGGTGTGAGATTATATCTCATTGTAGTTTTTATTTGTATTTCCCTAATTGTTAATGATACTGAACATTTTCTCATGTGCTATTTTTCCATTTGCAAAAAAGCACATGAAAGTTAACTCAACTCTTTCCATTTTACTTTTTTAATAGAAATGGCCATTTAAGTCTTTTGTCCATTTTTCAGTTGGATTGTTTGCTCTTTTACTGTTGAGTTGTAGGATCTCTTTATATAGCATGGAAATCAAATCCTTAACAGATAATTGATTTCCAAATATTTTCTCTCATTGAGTTGGACTGCCTTTTCACCTTGTTGACTAAGTCTTTTGAAGTACAAATTATTCTATTTTTTGATATGTACATATTTGACCAACACTCTTCCTTTTGCTTAATCAGGAAGGACTAGAAGGAAAGGAACTATTAGTTATCCTATCTTTCCCTTTTGTCAACATTTTCATTGTAAGAGGTTGACTAATAGAGGGCAACAGGAGTAAGAAAGACTATGATAGGAATCCTTGGTTGTTTTGTATTTCTTAGAAGGCCACCTTCTACCTTCTACCTTGGAAATAAGCTCTAGTTTGAAAGGAAATTGCTGCCTTTTGGAGCGGTCAGCCACTGCTTACTCATAGAGGTTTACATGGTGTATTAGTCAGCCAAAGGCGTGCTGAGGCAAAATACCAGAAATCGGTTGGTTTTTATAAAGGGCATTTATTTGGGGTAGAGACTTACAGTTACCAGGCCATAAAGCATAAGTTTCTTCCTTCACCAAAGTCTGTTGCCACATGTTGGAGCAAGACAGCTGCTGATAATTTGCCAGGGTTCAGGCTTCTTGGGTTCCTCTCTTCTAGGGGCTCCATTTCTCTCAGGGCTCAGCTTCTCTGAGCTCCACAAGGTCAGCTGTAGACTATCAGGTGAATGGCTCGTCTCTTCCCAGGGCCTTCTCACCTTCCTCATGACCAAGCTCCTCTGTGTGCTTGCTTCCCCGGGCTCCAGCATTAAAACTCAGCATCAGAACTCCAACATCAAAACTCCAACTCTGTCCTTTGCCATGTCTTTTATCTTTGATTCCCCACCCACTAAGGGGCAGGGCTCGACACCCTACTGATATGGCCCAATCAAATCCCTAATCATAATTTAATCATGCCCAGATTAACAGACCAGTTTACAAGCATAATCCAATATCTATTTTTAGAATTCATAACTATATCAAACTGCCAAACTGGTACACTCCACCCTCTGAATTCCAAAAGTATATTACAATATTCAAAAAACCTTAAATCAGTAACAATGCAAGTAAAAAATCATAACATAATCAGTTTAAAGAAATACAGTTCATCTTGGGGCAAAATCTTGTCTGCTATAGACCTCTGAAACTTACAAAACCACTTAACTGCTTCCAATACACAAATGGAAAAACAAAGGATAAACAATTTCATTACCATAAGGAGAAATTGGGAGATTAAACATGACTCATGGGTCTTCTACAGTTCAGTAAACCTGCAGGGCGTCCTTAATTCGATTTCAAAGTCTGAGAGTCATTTTTAACATGATGCTTTCTTCTCCTTGGAGCCACATGGGAACTCATCCTTTCCACAGGCTTGCCCAATGGCCATTTTCTTGGTTCCACTCTCATCAAGCAGGTGGTTGTCATCCAGGCTCTAGACCTCACCCTCCAAGAGTGTTGGAGTGATTGCCACACCTTACCCAATCTTTGGATTAGAGTCTTAGCTCCCCTAGTACAGTGAGGTGAATACAACATTCTCCTTAACCTTTGGCATACAGGCCCAACCCTTTCAGAGCAACGAGTTGACCACCTGGCCTTCCCTCACCTTTGGCATACAGGCTCAACCCTCTCAGGGAAACGAGTTGACCACCTGGCCTTCTCTAATCCATGGGGGACAGGTGCACCCCTCTCAGACCTATGGGGTGCTGACCTTAACCACCCTAATCCTTGAAGAATGTGCTTCACCCTCTCTGTATCCTGGGGCAACAAAACTCTCCCAGAACATCAGGTGGGAATACATGGTTACCCTTGTACTCATGTTGAGACTTACTGAACTCCCACACATCAAAGATTCATCATAATTTTGTGTCATGGGATGTTGTGAATGAGACATGATAATGGAGTAACAAGGAATGGCAGATATGCATATTACACATTACTCTTCTGCTACACTACACTGTTGGACTTAACATACAAAAAACAGTGCCTGCCCTATGGAATTTGGATACATGAATAGAGAACCATGACTAATACACAGTTGCAGTTAAGTTATCAAATCAAACTTTATTGTTAAAGATTTAGGATGTTAAATTTAAGCCCGGAAAGCAAATGTGGCTCAAGCAGTTGGGTACGTCCCTACCACATGAGAGGTTCTAGGTTTGGTTCCTAGTGCCTCCAAAAAAATGAGCAAGACAGTGAGCTCATACAATGGGCTAATGTGGCGAGCTGACACAACAAAATGATGCAACAAGATGACGCAGCGAGATGATGCAACGAAGAGACAGCAAGGAAACAAAATGAGAGACACAACAAGCAGGTAGTGGAGGTGGCTCAAGTGATTGGGTGCCTCCTGCCCACATGGGAGGTCCCAGGATCGGTTACCAGTGCCTCCTAAAAAGAAGACTAACACAATGATCAGATACTGAGAGCAGACAGTGAGCACAAACAACAAGGGGGGGTGGAGAAATAAAGAAAATAAATCTTTAAATTTAGGCCCCCTATAACCACAAACCAATCATCTGAAAAATTTACACAGAAAGAATTGCGAAGGGACTAAAAATGGTTCACTTCATAAATCAAATCAAAATGAAAGTAGGCAATAATGAAAGAATTGAGGGTATACAAAAATTTAAGACTTGCAAAACCAAAGGGCATAGCTATACTATATTTCAAAGAAGTTTTTAACAATCATGTAGGGACTTTTCTGTTCCTTCCTGTGAGGTGTCAGTGCCATGTCCACCTCCCAGACACCACCACCTTGTTGAGTAAGAGGGACACAGAGCACAGATTGTTGACTTACAGAAGAAAGGGTAGAAGACTTGCTTTCTTAATGTACAGCTTCACTCTCTACATGTAAAGACATGAAAAAGGATATATCATTGAGTTTTCTGGCTCATGGAAGGGAGACACCTACAACAAAGAACCCGGGCAAAACTGAAAATATGATGAAAGCAATCTTTCCCTAAGCATTATAGATGCCAAGAATGTACCTTATTATTCTTTAAGCAACAGAACATTTTCATAGAGAACCATGCTATCACTTTAGTTGTGCTATCACTTTGAGTCGGATTGTGCAGAGTTATGGAAAAAGGAATTGGATATTTCCAGTGTAGACATTCTAAGCTCTTTCAAAGCCATAAATTATTACAGGTTTCCAAACTAGAAAAGTAGAAGCCACTGTGGCATTCTAGGTTTTAACTTCTGATAAGGAACTATAGACAGCTATAACCCACGTAAACACAAAGCTCTATGGGATCCTCAATAATTTTGTGAAAAGTATAGAGGATGTTTGAGACCAAAAAGTGAGGAAAAAACACTGAGGATGACCACAGCCTGGACTGGTCCATTTCTTGCAATGACCTTACAAGGAGCTATTGTGATAGAACTCCATGTCCCTATCTAAGGCTCTGGACCTTAGGTTTGTGGTCTGCTAACCCAAGAAGCTGTTTTTGGTGACTTCTGGGACTAGCACTGCTCTTTGTTTATTTCTTGTTATTGTGGAGTCTTTTGTTTCATTTATTTTTTCTTTTTGTCCTAATTCTTTTTTCCAGATTTTGTTTTCTTTATTCTTTCCTTTCTGTTATTTTTAAAATTCTTTTATATTTTTCTTTTGCCTGTTTTTTTTTTTTCCTAAAAAATCTTTTCCTTTTTCTTTTACTCCTGTTTATTTTTATTTTCTTATATATTTTTTTATTTTGTTCATTTTTTTCCTTCTAGGATTTTATTTCATTTTTTTTATTAGATCAGTTATTCAGGTAGACATCAGAAGAGTTTGTGTTTTTTTTGGTGATTTTGACCTTGTCACCAGCTCTTCCAATTTGAAAGTCTACCTAGCATCACCAGGTCTCCAGACCAGCAGAAATACACCATGCTGCAGGCTCTCTCAACCATGTGTGCTGAGGAGAAGACTCACGTGGGGAACTATCGGTTCCTCAGAACTGTAGGAAAGGGTGGATTTTCCATCATGAGATTAGCATGGCACATCCTCACTGGCCACAAGGTAGCCATGAAAATCATTCAGAAAAAGGAAAACTCCACCAGCCTCCACATGCTCTCTCGAGAGGTGAGCATACTGAAGGCCTTGAGCCACCCAAACATCATCAAGTTGTTTGAAGTTATTGAGGACGACAAGAAACTCTCCCTCGTCACAGAATATGCCAGCGGAGGAGACCTCTTTGAGTACCTGGTGGCTCAAGGCCCTCTGTTAGAGCAAGAAGCCCGAGCAAAATTCCACCAAGCAGTATCTTCTCTGCAATATTGTCATCAAAAGTTTATTGCCCACAGGGACTTGAAAACGGAAAACCTGCTGCTCGATGCTGATGGAAGTATCAAACTTGCCGATTTTGACTTAAGTGCCAGATTTAACATTGACCGGAAGCTGGAACCCTGTGCAGGAGCCTCTATTTTACTGCCCCCGAAATCTTTAAAGGACACAAGTATGATGGGCCGGCTGTCGATGTCTGGAGCCTGGCAGTGATTCTGCGCACTATGGTTAGTAAAGATGTACCTTTCACTGCACAGAGCTTCTAGGACCTGTGGGAGCAGGTGGTCAGCAGGGAGTTAGACTTTCCGGAGTACCTGTCTGTGGACTGTGTTGACCTCATCAAAAAGTGTCTTAACAGTAGATCCCCACAAGAGAACACTACTACAGGATGTAATGAGCGACTCCTGGGTAAATGTGGGGTATCAACAGCAAGAACTGAAGCCCTACGTGGAGCTGCACCTGGATTACCAGGACCCCCACTGGACAGGACTCATGGTAACCATGGGTTACACCATAGAGGAGCCAGAGGAATCATTGATAAATGTGAAATACGATGAAATCATGGCGACGTATCTTTTGCTGGGCTACTCCAGATGGGAGTAGGAGACCTCCACCATCGCCCTGCAGCCCCTGCCCTCACCTGACCAGAGATGCAGCCGCACTCCTTCCCCACACCATGTAGAACAGCACAGTGTGTCTGCCCAGAACAGGCAGCGAAGATACAGCGAACCTGGAATTCTCCCCTCTGAGTCCTTGTCTAAAACCATTAAATACAGGGAGAAGGACCAGAATTCAGGGAAGAAGGCTTGGAGCATAACTAACATTTTTGCCAGCCCCCTGCCAGGCCAGGAGTGGGAGAAGCCCACCTCTGTGCCCTCCAGACACAAACTCTCTACTTGTACAGGTCATCCCTGCAATACTCCACTCCTGGAAAGCATCAGCCTTAGCCAGGCCTTCATTGACAAGGGCAGAGAAAGCCGACACACACTGGTGTCAGGAGCCTCCAAGATGTCTGCTTCAACCACAGAGTCCCTGGCCCTGCCTCATCTGCACCAGCAGCCTCTGATGGCCTTGGAGCAGCCCAGCCAGGCCACTAGGCTCTGCCCCAGGGAGAGTCACCAGGAGGGTCCCCAGCTTGGCCCAGTGGCCACCACCTCTGCCCACATCAGCTGCGGTGGGGATAGAGGACTTGAAGGAAGCAATTCCCTGCTATCTGTTTGTGAGGGTAACTGCATCCCCAAGGGCAAAAACCAAGTTAGGGGCGAGCAACAGAACTTGCCCTATAGGGTAAGGCCAGCCTCCCCTTCTGGCCAGCCAGGTGCCTTGAGGCATTTCATGAAATTCATCTGGCTTAACGTGTGCCTAGGGTATGCCAGCAAGAAGGAACGCCAGTGGAAGAGGAACGGCCAAGGAGGCCCTCAGGAGGCCCAGCCACAGTCACGTAACTTAAAGTTGGGGATTAAGATCATGAGCTCCCTGGAGCCCCAAGAGATGATGCAGCAGATCTGCCAGGTGCTCGATGCACTTGGCTGTGAGTGGGACCTGACCGGGCGCCACGGGCTGCTGTGCATGTGCGGCTCACCGGTCCAGGAGGACTTTGTCCAGTGGAGGATGGAGGTGTGCAGGCTGCCACAGTGTGGTCTCTATGGGGTGCACATCAAAAGGTTGTCTGGACCTCCAGGGCCTTTAAAGACATTGCTGCCACACTGGTAAAACTGCTGCAGCTTTAAATGGCTCCCAGACACCCACTAGGAGACCAGGGAAGGGTCCTGCAGGCCCTCACTGCCCAGATGACCACTCCCCACCCCACCCAGGCAGAACTCCAGAGGCTGAACTGGTTGTGTCCCCTGGGGCCTGCTTCCCTCTCCTGTCCTTTTCCCAGCCTGGTGGTGAGGGCCAGTGGCTGTCACTTTGACACCCACACCTCTCCTGGAAGCCTGATAAAGCAGTTAGTTTAGGGTTAATGATTTTGCAAGCCAAGGAGGTGCTGGAATCCTCCTCAGTGGAACCCCACTGAGACCCCACCATGGCATCTTCTCACTGCCATCCTGCCCTGTGCAACATCCTCCAGCCTGCTGTGACACACATCACAGCAGCATATATTGGCTGCTCAGGTCCCACTCGTGGCTATTTGTGTTTATCTCCCGTATCATCTCTGTGGGCTCCGTGGGGATTGTGATCTTCATTCTCCAGGGTAAGTCTTGTGAGTGTGCCTTGGCTTCCTGAGTATTGAGTTTCTCCCCGAGGTATTTGCTTTGTGGTTCATTGTGGTTACTTCTGACAAACTGGACCCACATATATCTGCATTTAACCTTGAACAGGTTCCTATTGGGTCTGTTTTGGCCTGGCTATTGCTAGAACAAGAGGCTGGGGACTCAATGCAGGTAAAATTTTCCTAGTTACCTACCTGTGGGAGCTGCTCTTTGTGGGCAGAGCTCTCTTTGACTTAGCTTGGGAAAATGTTTTGTTTCTGGATTCCATCCCTGCTGCTGATGTTGTCAGGGAGGTGAGGCCACAAGGCCATGCTGTGGGGTTCCTGGTTCATGGCCTCTCCATTGAGAGTCTGTGGGGCTCAGTCCAGAGATCCTACTGGGCTGTGGCTAGCTGTGCTGTGAGCTGTCTTTGAGTCCTGGTACTTGTGAGTCAAGGAGATGGCAGCAAAAATAAAAAGCACCTGGAGATGCTCCCACCTCACATGGTGAGCAGCAGAGGCAGTCACCAAAAATGGAAAACATGTGAAGAGTCCAGGCTGCTCTCACTAGATTTTCCAGGAGGACCAAGATCACGAATGACATGGAGCCTGAAAGGACAATGGGGGAGATGAGCAGGTGCTGGACACAAACAGCTGTAAATTGGAGTGGAACAACAGTTTTGGGCTGCTGGGCATGAGCGGTGTGCCAGGCTGGAGGACTCAGGGCCATGGAGGGCAGAGGTCTGCAGATGTTGCGATGGGGTCTTGGTGGGGTTCACCTGCGGAGTATCCTCACCTACAAGGCCTTCATAACCATTGCCTCATAAGTATCCAGGAGGCTTCAGCTTCCAAAGGTGGCTGGAAGCATCTGGGAGACCAGAGAAGGTGTCTTGAGACCCTTGCTGCCAGGTGGCCCCTCACCCCCATCTGTGGGGCCACAGAGACTGGACTGGTGTGTTTCCCCTGGGGCCCTGCTCCCCTCTCGTGCCTTTCCCCATCTTTTCCTCTTTCTGGGAGAGTGGAGTTGATTCTGGAGAAATAAAGAGAATTCAAATGAGACCAGAGGCTGTTTATTCAATGCTTGCTATAGGAAGAGGGTCAATACCACCTCTTGTTTTTGGCAGAGACTCCAAGGTAGGCAAGACCCTGGGAAACTGCATAGCGAACAACAAGAAGGCTCAGGCCTACTCCCAATGCATGTTGTTGACAGTGAAGCTGAAGGAGGGCTAAACTGAAAGGCCTCTTATGTGAGTGTGTGGGGAGCTTATTTGGCTTCCCCTGGTAGGTCCGTATTTGGAAGAATGGGTGACTTCAGCAGGGTAAACACACAGGGAGGCTGTACATCATTGACAGAAATCCTCTCCTCCAGGGCCTGATCCTTACAGAGGTTTTGGGGGTCTCAGTTCTTTTCCTGCCCAGAAATTCCCTTTCCTACCCTGTTCTCTACAGTGGTCCAAGAAAGTGGAAGAGTGAAGTTGCAACAGGGCTCTCTCACAAACAGGTAGCACAGGGAGTTTCCTCTAAACTACACTAATATATAACAACAAAAAATAAAATTCCAAGGTCCACTTCTTCTCCAGCTCCATGGAGAAAGTAGAGACTGCATCTCTGGGGTCTTGCTCTGGTGGTGGAATTCGCTGTTATCCCTTCCAAAGCTCACTTAGGCTTCTACCCCTCCTACCTCCTTCCCCTCCAAGCACACCATCAAAGTGGCCTCTCCCTCACCTCGGGACCCTGTGACCCATGCCTGGGTATCTGTGGACCTGGCCTGGTGCAGCTCTGAGCAGGTGGGGCTGGCAGCTACTCTAGAATGCAGAGGTGAGGGTGAGGGCCTCTGACCACCCTTCACACCAAATCCCATGCCCTTTCTCCTTCCCCAGAGTCAGTCCTGTTCTTCCCCAAGCTGCTGTGCAGGCGTCCTGTCCTCCAAAGAGCCTGTGCTGTCACCTCCCACAGCCCTCCAGGGTAGAAAGAGGGGCTGACCCAGGTTGGAGAGAGCAGGGGGCTGCAGGGCTAGTGGGCTCCTCTGGGTCACCAGGAGGCTGCTCCAGCTGCTCTTCTCCCTGGTGATGGGACACTGAGCCTTCTCCTTTCCAGGAGAGTCCTGTCTGGTAGCACCCACCCTGCCACTCCTCTTCCCTTATGGGATGTCCTTGGCTGTGATTCATCTAGCTCCTGTCACACAGTGGCTTCCTCTTACCCTCACCTCACTGCCCCATCGCTCTGCTTCCTTGTCCTCCCTTGTGGACAGTGTGGTCCTCCAGTTCCTGAGGTAGAGGCAGGACCAAGAGGATCCAGCCTCCTCTCAAGGCCATTTGGGAGCAGGTGTTTATGGGCACTTAACTTGTGACAGACAGTATATCCTTATTTATTTCTCTGCTATCTTGATCTTTTGAGATATTGATCTTTTGAGCCATACACAGAGGTGTTCCCACTCTCACCTGGACTGTGCATTTTTTGAGGGGTTATTTCTTACTTTAATTTATGAATTCATGATGAATCCACATCCATTCATCATTTCCCCCTCCCCTGATGTCATTCCAGGCTCTGAGGGAGCTCAAGACCCTGGGAACATGCAGGAGGCCTAGCCAACATTATCCCTCCTGTCCTTCCTTCCTGAGCAACCCCTCCCCCCTCTCATTTCATGCCTGTGGAACCATCCAGATGATCTGAGGGTCCAGAAGGGCACAGCATAGCTCATGAAGCAGGTGAGGTCAGAGGTAGTCCAACAAGGTAGAACCTTCCTGTCCAACTTCCCATCCTGCACTAGCTTCTCTGAGCAATTAAACCCAAAATCAGAATTTTGTGGAAGGTAAAACCTTGGGGAGCATAGAGGTTTTCACCAATAACTGACACAATGTGATGTATGTTTTAATGGGACCCCTGCTTATAGAAAGTGTTAGGGGGACAAGCGCAGAAGGAGGTGGATACTGGAAACATTGCCATATCCAGGGTTGTTTGACTGGAGCAGTGTCGTGGCAGCAGCGGTGGAAGAGGAGTGTGTCCCCGTGGCTGTCAGCTTGCACCTGCTGCACTGCCCATTAGCTGGCCTGATTCACAATGGACCTCCAGCAGGGCTCTCTTTGCCTCCCAGGGCAGGAAAGTCATACACTCTCTTCTCCCTGACCTTGTCTCCAACTAATCCACCAGAAGATTCAGGTAACAGGCAACAAGAACTATTCTAAGGTTTATGTTAATATGGAACTAGAGAAGAGAAACAGGAGACAGTCATCTGTTCATGGGGCTTAGTTCCAGGTAACAGAAACCAACTCAGGTTGATTTTAGCAGCAGGAAAGGGATTTAGGATATTGTGTAAATTGCAAAATTGTGAGAGTAGATGGAGAATCAGGTTCTGTGAAATTCAGATAGGAAGCATGCCACAACCGCATGGCACAACTCATCTGTTAATAGTGAGGACATCCACCCCACTAAGCAAAAGACTAAGCCTGTACCAAAACACACCCCTATCTCTGGACACTGACACCACTCCTACCCCATTATCACAACTGCCCTAGGCATTCAATCTGAATGAAGGTTCCAGGTCTTCAGCTGTCTGAGTCAGTGAAATGCCCCTGACTCAGATGGCTGAATCTGATCAGTGGAATGCCCCTCACTGCAAGGAAGTCTAGGAAGCAAGTGCCTGGCACTTTCATCCCCATTCAGGTGAGGCATTCTCTGCCTCTCACTGTGGCTAACAAAGTTGGGATATCCCAAACCTACATGGCATTGCAGATGCTAAGCAGCCTAAATGTCACAAATGCCCCTAAGGAAAAGTGTATGAGAGCAGAACCAGTGAATGTCCTTTGAATATAGAATGAACACAATGTTTTCTTTTGTGGCTCTAATCTCTTTCATTCTATGAATTTTCCACCTGAGGGAACTATGATAAACAATGATTTAAAAACTACGATAAAGCCTACAGAATTGAGTGGGAAAGAGTGTAAACTACAGTGTAAACTATAGTCCATGCTTAGTAGCAATGCTCCAAAATGTGTTCATCAATTGCAATGAATGTACCACACTAATGAAAGAAGTTGTTAATGCGGGGAAAAGTGGAATCCCTTATATTTTTTTATGTAACAATTTATGTAATCTAAGAATCTTTCAAAAATAATATATTTAAAAAAACTGATAAAAAAAACACTTGCTGGATGCTTGTTTAAATATTGTCAAAAGCATGATAACGGTGATAAACTGTAATTATATATACTTATATACATATACAGAAATTCATGTATCTGCATATGTGTAAGGAGAGAGAATGAGGAAATGATAAAACCCTAAAAATATCATTTGACACCATTATTTTATCCAGTTGTACTTAGAGCTGAAGAAAGTCTTAGAAATCCCAGGTATTCAAAAAACTTAATTACCTTTTGGGTCACAGTTAGTTCATGATGAGTTTCTGTCATTTAACATCTGTCTGGAATAAATAAAAAACTATATGAATAAAATTGGCATTTAACATCTGTTGATTCTATTTTTTGCATTATAGACATAAATGTACATAGGTGAGGATATGTATATGTACTAGAAGAAGGAAATGTGAGATAAAAACAAATGATTTTAGATTTAACTTTATAATCCTCTGTCAAAGGTAAAAAAAAAAAAAATTCTACATTTAAAATTTTTCCTTAGTTTTGAAGGTTTACTTTATTTCTAGTGTGTAGGTAGGGAACAAATTTATTTGACAAAAAGAAGCTATTGTATTTAGAAAAATTGTTTTTAAGTTCAGTTAAGCTGGTTCTATTCATTCTTTGAAAGTATACGTGGCTTGACAAAAATTTAATGTTGTTTGCTAAAGAATCATCTTAAAACCTAAGTAAATTTAAATATGAGAGCAAAAGAATAAGGAAAATTATATTTGGGTTTAGAAAATATTTTACAAGCATAAAATTTAGGCTCCACTAGGAATCTGAGTCCAGTGCTCTTTCCTCAATACACAACACAAATACACACAAATATTATTCTCTAAGGGTTCTAGAACATTAGATTAAATGGGGTATGAACATTAGCATATTAATTTTATGACTTTTCCCAAAAATCACTGAAGAATGAACATGGACATTTACCTCTGCTTTCTCACTTAACTTCACTGAAATAATAGTAAAAGTGATTAATTTATAAGGTTAAACCACAAGGATAAGCAGAAGAGACAGGGAGAGCAGTATAATAAAATATTGAATGTAAGAATGTGGATATATGACTAGTAATTTGTTGGCAAACAGTAGAAAACCCTAAGCTGAGGCGGCAGTGACAGAAGTACAAGCACACTGATTTATGCTGCTGATCTTTCCTGCAAGGCTCAGAACTGCAGACATCAGGTACCCTGTGGTGGAACAGGTGGGGAGAAAAATAGGTCAGTAAACTGGAAGTCTGTGTATAGAATGAGCAGAAGCCCATAGCTCCTGCCCTCTGCAGAAGACTGGAGGTTTACTTTCCAGAGATGTTGATTCAGCGAAACCCTAGAGTGAAGGAACCAATCGCCCCTGTGTGCAGTTATACTGCACTTAAAACAAGGAACTATATGAAAGTCTACCTGTCAGAGAGACTTCTAGTCCTGGGTATTATGTTGTTTCCCATAGTTATTCATTAGAAAAAATGGTGTGCTGAGCACCCCCATGAACAAAGGTTTTTTCCCTTCTATTGCAGATTTTCTATATATATGCTTTCTCTATATAGAGTTTTTCATAAATCTATTTAGTAAGTGATTTCCAGGTGTGACAGTTTGAATTTGGTGAATCCCCCCAAAACATTTTTTTAAATCCATTCCTGTGCGTGTGGGACCTTTTGATTGCATTAGATTTGGTTCCAGGACTTTGATTAAATTACTTGATTAGTTCCCTTTGATTGGACTACATCAGTCAGGCGTGACCCAGGTTTGGTTTCCACCCTCTTCCTGGGCCTTGTGTAAATGGAGACACAGGGAGGAGACACACAGAGAAAGGAAGTCACCATTTTGACCCTGCTATGTGAGAGAGGACTCAAGGATTACTAGCAGCTGAAGCTGAAGCCCAAAGCCTCCAAAAGGCTGGGCTCATGGAGCAGCTCAAGGCTGAAGAGATGAGCCATATTCTTGACCACCTACAGCCAAGCTCTGGGAAATGGTGAGCCTTGAGGGGAAGGCAGGGACTAGGAAGAGATCCACTGCCATCTTGCCTCACCACATGGCAGGAGGCCAGGATCACCAGTAGCTGACTTTGGTGAGAAAGCATCTCTGATGATGCCTTGATTTGGACATTTTCCCAACCTTAGAACTGTAAGATTTGACCCTAATAAATTTCCCACTGTAAAAGCCAACCCATTTCTGTTACTTTGCATTGGGAGCCCTATGTCAAACTAAAACAAGTTTTTCTGTTTCATTTCTCTTGAATTAACTTTTCTACTTTTTTCATGGAATCATGATGTAATGGAGTAGATTCAATATTGAAGACTTAAGCTTTTAAAAAATTAGATTTCAAGACAAATTTCTTTAAGAATTCAATTATGAAATTGTTTAGGCTTTCTGCTTTGTCAACAGTGTTGATCGTGGTGTTAATTCTGTTTTTCTGTGTGTATGTGTGTGTGTATGTGTGTGTGTGGTATGTACATGTGTGTGTACAAGCTTGTAGTTGTGGATTGCATAAATATTATAGGCTGTGATTGTCATCCTTTATAAACCACAGTAATGTGACTTTCATAGAGCTCAAAGGGGAGTCATCTGTTTTCTGCCTCGTTACTTGAAAGCAGTGAATTCCGTCTAAACAATCTAGAAAACCTTTTTGAAAGGTGGACATTTGAGTATAGTCTGTGAAATCATGTATTTGTACTGAGCTAACAAATATATGCAGAAACTAGTGAAATATGTAAAACTTTTTGGCACCTCCTGAGCTCTAAGATTTCCCAAAAAAAGCCAATGTTATAATTTTTATGGGGCTTTGTTTTTCCTTTGAATTTATGTTCATAGAACAGAAGAAAGAATGGTGGGAAGCAGAGTCCTTTTCTAGGATTTTAATTTTTCCAGTTAGTTCTTCAGAGACTAATACAAACTAAAGATTTTAATCATCCAACAGAACATGAGATTTTAAGATTTTGTTTAGCCCTGTTTTCCAAATAGAAACAGAAGAAAATAAAATTTCAGTTTCCTCCATAAAGGAAAAGTGCTACTCAAGCATAACTGATTTTTGTGTCCCAATCAGCACAAAAATTGTTTTTTTTTCCACAACCAGAGAAATTTACTTAAAAATAGAAATATATATATATTAAGCTTTAAAACAATCAAAATTTTAAACAAAAGAGGAAAAAGCCATTTGGCCCTAGATAGCTGGTGCGGAATGAGTTTTCACAGGCACCTGAAATGTACCCAGGAGCACTGGCTCCACCTGAATGGAACTGACCCCTCCCATCTCCAGGAACCCCCGGCACCTGCCAGGCCAGGGGAACACTGCATGAGGGGGGAGCCGCCAGACAGCACAAGGGCCTCACCCGCCAGGCAGCTCTGGGACTGAGATGGAGGTTGACCTGTTTTGGGGGGCCTTCTAAGTACCAACAGCCCCCCAAATGCAACATAAAAGGAAACTTGTTTACATTGTCTTAGAATAATCAGCACTGGAGAAAACAAGGAAGCAAAACATACTGTCTTTGAAAAAGTATTTTTTGCTTGACAGTTGTGTAATAATTAAACTTGGATGCTGAGAAATTTCAACGTTACTGCACACTCATATCCATGAATGTAAAGTGGGATATGAACAAAAGTTAAATCAAAACCATAAAATTTTGAGTAAAATTGATGTGTGTTGTGATTTATAGCCAAAACTATGTATAAACATAAGTTTAACTTCCCATTTTAATTTCAGGGGGATTACTCTTTGGGAAAGGTATTCAGTGAATGTTTTATAAATTACTTTTTCTCATTGCCAGTCTTGCCCTAATGATCCCAGCAAGCTAATGCCCTGTCTTTTAAGTTATGCCCCAAACCTTTTAGACACTAAAACTCCTATAAGGCCATGGATAGTTTTCCTTTAGTCATTAGAAAATCAATTATTTTCCTATTGTAAGTGTGTACTTTTCTGTGTGTAAAAGAATCAGTCAGGGAAGCAGATGTGGCTCAAGTGATTGGACTCCTGTCTACCATATGGGAGGTCCAGGGTTCAATTCCCGGGGCCTCCTGGTGAAAGGCAAGCTGGCCCACATAGAGAGCTGGCTCACAGGGAGAGCTGGCTCCCACGGGAGTGCTGGCCTCCACGGGAGTGCCAGCCTACACAGGATTGCTGGCCCACGTGGAGAGCTGGCGCAGCAAGATGATGCAACAAAAAGAGACACAGAAGAGAGACCATAGGAGATGCTGCAGAGCAGGGAGCTGAGGTGGTGCAAGAGATTCAGTGCCTCTCTCCACTCTGGAAGGTCCTGGGATCAGTTCCCGGTGCTGCCTAAAGAGAAGACAAGCAGGCACAGAAGAACACACAGAGAGCAGAGAGCAAGTGCAGAAACAGTAGAGAGGGAGGGGAGAATAAATCTTCAAAAAAAGAGAATCTATCAGGTCTCAAAAGAGGTACATTATGCACTTGTCAAAACAAAAATAATTGTATAATACCTTATTTTTATTGCTAGTGTGTGGGAACAGAATCATAAATTATAAGGAATTGAAATTGTACTATTAAATCTCAGAAGGAACATGACTGTTTATTCAGTCATTTTTTAGTAACATTGTCAGATAATAGGCACAATATTTAATATGTTCTCATTTTATATCTTTTTAAAATATTTATTAAAAAAAAAAGACTTAGATTTCATAAATGTTACACGAAAAATATAGGGCTTCCCATATGCCTCCTCCCCACACCTCCCACACCCTCCCACTAAACAACATCATAGTGTGGCACATTCATTGCAATTGATAAATATATTTTAAAACATTAACAAAACATAGAACCTTGTCTTAATGCTATGAGGAAAAAAGTCATCAGATTATATCACAGAATGTATGTCATATATTTCTGGACTAATGTTATTTCACATACTGTGATGATTAGAAAACAAGAGCTTTCCTAGTGCCACAGTCCCTGGAATATGATTATATTCTTCTTGAAAGAGAAAGGGAAGTGAGGTTGGCACGAACTGTGTTTGGTAAATTCATGGTAGCTGCTATTAATTCCAGGATACTAGTAATAATGAGAGTGCTTCTGCTGTCAAAGTGCCTCTGGAACACAACAAGATGATTTTACTTTATCTTGGGACAGGGAAAGTGACTAATGATATTTTCCTTACTTTGTGCTCTGCTCGGCATTTAGTTTCAATGTGTCCCATTTGCACCCAGCACTCCTATGCATGCCCACCATAATGGAAATTCCACGTATGCCTCTGCTAGGTGTGAGCTCCATGCATGCTCAGGCCATCAAGTTCTTTTACTATGTGTGTCTCCGGCACCTAGCACGCAGTTCTGGTTCCATTAAAAAGTATTTATTGACTCTTGTGAGTGAATGTAGTCATCATAATATTGCCAGGAAAATACATGTTTCATTGTTTCATAAATGAGGGGCTGCGGGTCAGTACTTACCATACCCCAAACCATGCAGACGTTTGACAGCCTGGCTGTTGTGAGTGTGGAGGCCTTATGCTGGCTCCTCTGCCCTGCTGTGGCCTTTTTAAAGGCTGTGCACTCAACAATGGATTAGGAACTGGGGACCTGGGTCCTGGCCCTGGCGCTTTCACTAAGCACATGGGTGATATTGGGCAAGATGCCTGTTGGGAGCCCTGTTCCCTTGCTGTCAAGTGAAGGACTTTGGAGAGAGGACCCTGAGTCAGCTCTTGAATGGTATGGTTTTACCTGGGTATTGACCCTGTCATTGCTCTGACAAGCACCACACAATGAGTTGGCTCATACAAGGGGAATTTATTGTCTCATTTTGGGGGGCTAGGAGGCATGTTTCCTCCTGGGGTTGGAAACATTCAGACGCTGGTTTGGCAGCAGCCGTGGGGTTCTTTGCTTTCCCATCACACGGCGATGTCCTCTGCTTTCTCTTTTGAGTTCCCGCTGGCTTCCAGCTTCTGCCTCCTCCTTGTGGCTTTCTCTCTAGCTTCCCATTTCTTTCTCTTTATAAGGCCTCCAGCAATCTGGATTTAGACCCAGTCTCTTGCAGTTGGGCCCCACCTTAGTTAAAAAGAACATCTACCATAGATCCTCTTTACAATGGGCTCATACCCACAGGAATGTGGATTTAGATTAAGAACAGATCTAAACTGGAGTACATAATATAATCTACATCTCTAAGATTATAGTGGATAAATGACACTGATACTATTACCTAGACATGTCATTTACAAATGACCTACAATTCATACCCTTTAAACAAGGGTCCTCCAACCAATAGAATACTTTTTGGAATTCCTCACAGCCAGCACCCACTTTCACTGAGGCCAGCAGAGGATGTCAGGAGGGAAAAAACAAATAAGTCTGTTAGCATCTGGTCCCCATCAGTTTTTAAGAACAGAATTACCATTATGACCTGGCGATCCCTCTAATAGGCATTTACCCAACAGTATTGACAGCAGGGACTCAAACAGGTATCTGCACACTGATGTACTCACAACTGCCAGAAGATGGTAGCAACCCATGTCCATCAGCAAATGATTTGATAAACAAAAAGTGGATATACATATACACACAAATGTGAGCTGTTAATAATAGGGTGTATATTTGAAAAAATACACCATAATGTAAACTATGGACCATTGTTAATACTACAATTATAATGCTCTTTGATCAGTTGTAACAAAGTACCACACTAATACAAAGTGTTAATAATAGAGGGGTATAAGGGAAAACTGTATTTATTACATGATTTTTCTGTAAACCTAGAACATTTCTAATTTTAAAAATTAAATTAACAACAACAACAAAAAAAAACCCAAATTTTCTTTCCAATCTAGTTTCATGTAGTTTTTCTCATATATTTCCTTGCAGAACGTTTGTTTTCATTTTATGTTTAGTTCAACAATCCATTTGAGTTAATTTTGTGCAGAATTTAAGTATACATTGCATTAATCTGTTGTGATTAGTTGGGTAACCTGTGACCTTTTCTCCATTATTCAGGTCACTCAAGAGGTCATGACATATATTTTTTAAAATCTGATTTTAATTTATTAAAAAGTTGTATTTAACACATATAAAGCAAGTCATCAGGAGAGTGGATGTAGTTCACGAGCATGAGTGCCTGCTTCCCATGTACAAGGACCTGGGTTCAAACAACAGTACCTTTTAAAAAAAAAAAAAAAGCAAGTAATCAAATCTTCTCTTAATTTTAACTCAAAGGAAAACCACATTTTATAGTCTGCTTTCAAATGTTGTAAATTAAAATGGACATGTTCAGGTCAGAGTTAACTCATTCTGCTTGCAATGACCTATATTTCTCTTGGTGTAATGTTCTGCCCAAATCTTTTCTTTACTTTGAAATCTGCATCCTCCTGGCTAGCAACTGTAGGCTGACCTCTGCCAAGGCCTTGGACCAGTCTTTTTGCTAATGAGGGAGTGGCAGCAATCTATAGATCAGAATCATATGAGCTCAGTATCCAGCTATTCCTGCTGCTAGTGCTGCTCTATTCTGAGTTCCTTTGTTCCTCACTTCCTGGGTTTTACTTTGTTTTTCTCATTCTTCCAAGGACTGCAATCTTAATCTAGTGTTTTCCAACCCTGTTCATGTCATGGCACAAACTGGAGTCCTCTGGAGTTGTGATGCATTATCAACAACATATACATTATCTTCATCCTCTTCTCTGAAAGTTCCATCATCATTGAGTTCTAAGGTAGTGGTTCTCAACCAAGGGCAATTGTGCCCCCAATAGGGCATTTGGCCATTTCTGGGGGCATTTTTAGTTGACATAATCCTAGGTCGGTGGGAGGAGATGCTGCTGGTATCTATCTAGTGGGTAGACAGAGGTCAGCAATGCTGCTAAACATCCTACAGTGCTGAGCACATGCTCCATAACCAAGAATTTTCTAGTCCAGGGCACCAACAGTGTGAGAGTGAGAAAGCCTGCTCTAAGGAAACCCGGCTCTCCTTGTATTCCCAGCATCCATTGCAAGTGATGGCTGCTGTTCTCCCATACACCCCCTACTTCTGGTCTAGAGTGGGGGTGGGGGGTGTCCACCTTGCTCCTTATTAATGCTTTCAGATAATTATTCTTTCCTTTTTCCTTAACAGAGACACAAACCAATGTTTGAATCTCATGTCATCAGATGACATCACCCACTGTCCTCACTTGCTGTCCACTGCAGCCCCCTGTTATGGAACCTCATTTCTTGACAGTTTCCTCTACTGGCCCCTGTCACTTTCCCAATATTCCTCGCAGCTCAAGTCATGAAGGTTTCAATATGCATGTACACGACCAGTCCACATCCTAGCCTCTCAGTTTGTTGTCTCTTCTCCTCCCATGATCTTGTCTCCACTCTCTGCAGCCATGCACTGTCATGATCATCTCTCAGGTCCTCTCATTAGCAGTAGCTGCAGTCTCTCCACAATAGTGGTTTCATGCATCCTACTCTCAGTCCACTCCTGGCATGGCATATAGCACCTTAAAATTTGGGGCATGGACTTCAAGTGTCCTCATGGTTGTTTACTCTCCTGGCAGGTCTCTCGAGCTCATAAACCAGTAGTAACCAATTGTAGCTAGAGTTGCTAAACTAATTGCATGTAAAATAGACAAAGTGGAAAACTGTTAAGAGGGACAAAGATGGTCATTATATACTGATAAAGGGGTTAATTCAACAAGGAGACTTAACCTTACAAATATATATGCATCTAATGGCAGAGCCCCATAATATATAAAGCAAATACAGATTTGAAGGGACAAATAGTTGTACCTTAATAGTTTTGGATTCAACCAATAAATTAAAAATTAAAAAGAAGCCACTGCTTTTTAAAAAGCAGTTTTATTGAGATATATTCACATACCAGAGTCTACCCAAAGTGTGAAATCAAGGGCTTTAGTATAATTCACCATTTTGTGCATTCATCACCACAAACAATTTTAAAACAATTTCATTACTCCAAAAAGAAAAACTCCACACCCCTTAGCAGTCACCTCTCAGAGACTTGCTCATCAAAAAATTAACTTCAGCCAACATAATTGAATTTGTAAACTTTACAATCAATCCAAATAGAAACCTTGAATAATTTAAGCCTTTTCTTCCTACTCCCTATCCCCACGCTGGCACTGAGAACCAATTTTCTAGATTCTGAATATTATATCAGTGAGATCATTCAATATTTTTCCTTTTGTGTCTGGCTTAATTCACACAACATGATGCCTTCAAGATTCATCTGTGTTGTCGCATGTATCAGACTTCATTCCTTTTTATGGCCCTATTTGGTAATTAATAGTTGGAGCATTTAAGAGAGGGGTGATGACCAGAGGAAAAATGCTATGGGATACCCTGGGAATGATACCCTTGATGTGTGTTTCATTTCTTTGTTTCTTACAGGTCTTTATTAGCTGATTAGTAACTTTCCAATGCTGTATGCATTCTTTCTAAATTTTTGTTTGTGTCATTGGAAACAAATTTAAAGTCCCTATTTCAATAGAGAAGTAAAATAATTTTGAAAAGAAGTGGTAGGTTACTGTGAAGTCAGAATTTAAATAGGAAAGAGTATATAAATGATGGCAAACGTATAATTAGAAAGCCTAGTATAGATGGCTTCTTTTCTCCTCCCTCCCTCCCTCCCTCCTTTCATCCTTCCTTCCTTCCTTCCTTCTCTCATATGTTTGTCTGTTGGCTCCCTCAAGGGCATTATTTGAGACTGTTCTATTTACAAGACTGAGAATAAAATGGTATTTTGGATATACACTTACAGAATCAGTTTTAGGTTTGCATTAAATTGGTAGTTTGGTAATGAAATGAATGATTGTATTGTGGATTGTAACTTTCTCTGTATCTGTTCTTTAGAAATTATCTTTGAGAATAACCTTATTTTTCTGCAAAGGCTTAAATTTTATGAAGGCTTCCCATAGTACCTCCATGGTGAAATGAGATAAGGTATGTAAGACATCAAGAGGGTGAAAAATCACAGTGTAGGAGGAACAGGAACCCTGTGGTCCAGCATAGGCAGGCAAGGACGAAAGAGGAGGGTGGGGCCCTCCCTGGGAGGTACATGTCACCAAGGGTTAGAGGTGGCTCAGAGGCAAGGGGGCACCTGCGAGGGGAGGGCTGTAGGCAGCGGGCGAGCCTGGGGGTAGATAAGGGGTGTGGGGGAAGCAGCTCACCCTGGGGCCTCGGACGGCTCTGAGGGAGGGAGCCTCTGCTTTACAGTGGGAAGAGCCGTAGCTGCCGGGCAGGTAGGCTGGGGAATAACTGGAGGCTGGTACCCAAAGCCTCTGCTCCCTGCGGTGGTCGCCTTCTTCGGCCCCAGACGGGCCCGCTGGCAGCCACGCCGCCGCTTCCCTGGCTGAAGTGGGGTCGCCCGGCGCCCGGGCTCTTGGTCTTTCGCCCAGGCGGGTACTTGCAGTCGGGGTAGTGGAGCAGGTGCCGGGCGGGAGCCGCTTCTTCTCCTCCAGGAAGGGCCGCTCCTCGGCCCCGCCCAGCCGCTCCTACCGCGCGCCGGGCGGTTGGAGATAGCGGAGCTGTGCCTCTTCGGGCTCTGCTGCGCCATCTGGTGGCGCTGGGCGGAGCTCTACATCGTGGGCCCCCTCACTTTGTCCAAGGGAGGCCCTGCAGAGACCCCCGGGTTCCCAGTGCCCTCCAGTTCCTGGGACCCCGAGGACGAGGAGGAAGGGGCTGCAGGATCAGGAGGCTCCAGGCTCCAGGACTGGTCTTGTGAGGATCCGGAGAGCGCAGTAGAGGGTTGGGGGTAAGCCTTAAGAGGGCATACTGGGCGCCCTCCCCTCCAAAGTGAAGCTTGATCCCAAAATGCGGTTTCCAGAGAATGGAAGTGTTTTCCTTGGGTGTAGTCATCTCCACAGATAGAAAGCAATCAATTACACAGTAATTGATTGAAATACATTTGTAGCAAGTCCGAAGGCCCGAGACTCAGCGTCTGCGGCTTTTTTTTTTTTTTTTTAAACAAAGCAAGTATTACACCATTTATTACAAGCTGGCTAAAAGTTAAGGCACGCCAAACTTTATGGCTTTCTTTGAGGTTACAATTTTGTGGCATCTCTCAGTACTTGACCAGTACTTTTCCATATCACATGCACGGTATATAACAACTACTTTCAGCTCAGCAACCTAAACTCAAGGAAGTGTGAATTTACATACATACTACTATAGTAATACAAATTTCATTAAAGTTTATTAGAAAGTTTCTTTTATGAATAAACAGCAGAGTCAAAATTTGAAGGCTGCTATAAAATATTCAGGAATGTATCAGAA
>JAKSZT010025481.1:0-10942 GCA_026826555.1 Tolypeutes matacus | reverse complement strand
GAGTTAAGTTTTCTCTTTGGCAGTTTTTCTTCTTATTTTATTTCCTTACTTCTTTCTATGTTCCCTTGAAGGCAAAAGGTTAGGGCCAGAGGAATCAAAAGATGTAAGGAAGGCAGAAGGATAATAGAAATGTTGATAAAAGTTAGAAGAGGGGCCAAATGAGACTTAATGAAATGAATATTTAACTTGTGTAGGCAGTGTAGAGTACTAGGGAAAAATATGGAGTTCCTATAATGGACTGGGAAAACAAATGGAGGAATATATATATATAGTGATTTAGAAGGCTAGAATTATGAGGAGGTAGAGAAATAGTAGAGAAAGTTCTGAAAGGAAAAAGTTAATACTAATAAAAAAAAAAAAAAAAGAAAAAAGAAGAAGGAAACAAAATAGATGGGATAGAAATTGACACCCTTAAGTTGTGGGCCTATGAAAAAATGTTGTCTCTAAGAGCCACAACAGAAAACAGAAGGCAGAAAGATGCAGGAAGGATAAGCGATAGTTTGTAATACAGAATCAATATATACAGCGAGTGGGAAATTACTGAATAAGAAGCCCAGCAAATAAGCGACCAGCTGGCAGCACCTATTTAAAAAAAAAAAAATAGAAGGAAAAAGGAAGGGGGGAAGAAAATGGGAATAATAGCAATAGACCAGAAAGTAACAGAGAGAAACCAATGATCCACACAGGCAAGCAGTCAAACAGAGCTAAGAGGGGTCAATGATTCCCCTAGGGTCCACGTGGATCCTTCCTGCCTACTTGTGTTTATCAATGGATTTCCCCACAGGGTTCTATATGCAGGTCCTGAAGCAGCTTTTAGCTATTAAACTAAATTAAAAAGAATTTATTTTTCAATTGTTGAGGTGACCTCACTTTTTTTTTTTTTTTTTTTTAGCCAAATGCAGGACCCAAAATAATTCCTCTTCTAGACCAACCCCCTTACGGAAGGGACCCTAGCTGGGCCCATGGAAATTAATCAAGCACGTTCCACTTTCCGGACTCCTCAGGTTAGCTGAAACTCTGATGTTAGTCAGTGAGGAGTGCTAAAGACGGCGGATTCCGCCTCTTCTGGCACCGAGCTCCAGCGTCACCGGGCTGCTCAGTAAATCAGTTTGAGTGCAGATTCGCGTCTGCTCTCAGCCTGGTGCTGCTTCAGTTCGGCTTATCTGCTCCCCAAAGCTATGGGGCGGTGCAGGCAGCCAGATCGATGTCTAAAAATATAAAATACCCTTCCCTGTCTTCCAACCGAACTCTCCCTTCTTTAGGAAGTGTCCCTTCCTCTTGGCTCCGCAGCGGCCTGGGTCTTATCCCTGGGTGGCTAGGGAAATCAGCTGCGTTCCCCGACCAAAATCCCCCCTCCAGTTCACCGGGTGCTGACTAGCTTGTTTGCTCTGTTCACACAAGGTCCAAGGGGCGCCAGGCAGCCAGCTCCCCAGAAAATAAAAGTTTTTCGCCCCCGCCCGCGGCTCCAAATGGCCGTTTTATTTTTTATTTCTGTAACCGCGGGGCTCAGCCGCCTGTGCCAACCTCCACCGGCAGCCTCAAAACTCACGAATCTCCACCGTTCGGTCCACGCCGCCGATCCGCGCAGATAGATGTCCCAAGCTTCTCACTCCACGCGTGCACAGCACAGACCCCCGGGCAGGACCCCGTCCCCAATCCGCCTTGCTCTGGGAGCTTGCAGTGTGCGCCCTCCTACACCAACGCCATCTTCTGTAGTATCTCTGCCTGATGGGAATTTGATATTTTTTGGTTATTGTCTGAATCTCCACCCACTGTGATAATCTCCCATGAACATTTGAACACATTTATATGCCTTATATGTATACCCAGGTGAACTTCTTCCCTGTTCCGCCAACTCTGACACCCCACACCAATGATCCTCCCCTGCCATAGTTGTAACCCTTCTGTGATCTAAAATGTCTTCAAAAATGAAGCCAATAAAACAGCCACATACAATTAATAAGAAAATGAAATCATAATTATAGTTTTATGCATAAGAAGGAAAATAGAATATTTTTAAAAATAGGAATATTAAAAAATAATGAAAAAATATTTGAAGGAAGAAAAACTATTTATTTGTTTGTTTGTTTATTTATTTATTTATTTATTTATTTATTTATTTACATTTTGCCTTTCATCACTGCAAGACTGTTGTCCTGTATGTATATTACATTTTCTTCCACTTACTTCCCCAGTGTCTTATTTTTTTCTTTTTTTTCCATCTTTTCTTCAAAGAAGTTTTAGGTCACAGTAGAGTCACGTACAATATATGGGAAATGCCCACATACCCAACATCCTCCCCCTTTTCCCCTTTCCCCATCAATAACATTTTATATGTGGATGGTACATTTGTTACAATTGATGCACAAATATTGAAACACAGCTACTAACCATCATCAATTGTTCACATTATGGCTTACATTTTGGACCATATACTTTTATAAGATCTGATAAAATTTATCGTCATCCACAAAGTTATTAATTTGCTGAAGGCGTTTTTGATGGCTCCTCTGTGTTTCCAGGTGTTTCTCTGAGACCAAACACAATAGCCTAGTTATGTTTTCTGGGTGAATGCTTGTTTTTTTCCCTTTTCTTTTTCAAAGAAATATAAATAAGTAAGTAAGTAAATAAATAATCATTTGGGAAATTATACGTCTGGTATCAGCCGCTCTCAAATTGCCTTCCTGGATATCCAAGAGACTAAATGCTTTCACACTTATTCTATTTTTGAATGTTAATGGTTTCTCTTTCTCAAGCAAGTTTCTTTTTTCCTTTTTAGCGGAAGTCTGTTTTTTCCTTAGGTAAACACTGCTAAGGAATTACAGTGTGTTCACAGTAATAATAACAGAAAAAATTTTCTTTTCTTCATCATCCATCTGCAAACTTGCAGAAAGCCTAGTCTCCATTCTGTACCTTTGCATCCTCACGGTTTGGTGTAGTGCCTTGCATGGGCTCACAAATGTTGAATTCATGGCTGCTTTCTCCTCTGCCACAGCCAGCAAAGGCTCTGTGGAGCCAGCGTTGCTGCCGAGATACCATTTGGTTCTGCAAATGTATTCATAGTCAGGTCAAGCTACATAATTTGCCCGGCCTGGTGAAAAACGAAAATGTGGGCACCTTGTTAAAAAATAACAGCAACAAAAGCATCTCAAATTTCAAGAGTGTGGTGGCATGGCATTAAACCAAGTGAGGGGCCCTTCTAAGCCCAGGGTCCCATGCAACAGCACAAATCACCCGCCTGTGAAACTGGCCTTGTCCGTACTTCTTTCTCACTCTTGATTTTGGCTACATTGATCTCCAGGTCATGGCTGAGATGTCCTCTCTCCGTTCCACTAACTTGGATGATCATTGAAGTGCAAAAATGTGTTCCACCCTTACTTACAATGCATGCTAAGACTTACCCACAAAACAGTGTTGCCTTATGCCGTCACAAGAATTCCTTAGAATTTCACTCTCCTGGAACCAACGCGCAACCATGGAGCTGGTATGGAAGAATTTGAGCAGCTACCACTGTACAAGCCTCGATTTTCCCCACCCTTCTTGATGACACTTTTCCAAAGCAATTCTGGAGCATTCTGATCCTGCCAAGAGTTTACCACCACCTGAGCTTGCTTTCTCCCAATAGAGGGTACGTTTCTGGGAGGAAAACAAGGAGGAAAATTAAGAAAGAAATAAGACTTAGGAATATTATTCAACAAATAATTACCACAAAAGCAGAAGACAGAGTCGTGAATCTTCTAAGACACTTTGAGGGGAAACAGGCAATTTAAAGGAAACATGAGGTACATTGTAATCCATCCTTAGGTTTTATGGTTTAGAATATAAGACTGAGGAATTCCTGGAAGAGAAAGCTCATGGTGAGCTGGGGGAGGGGGTTGAGAAGATACACGGAACTATCCGCACAGGAGTTAGAGTTTGAAGTGAGTGGCCTTAAAAGATGGGTTAAAAATTAGGTTGTGAAAAGGGAAGGATGATGCAACTATAATTGATGTGCAATGTCAATATCAGCTTAAAAGTGGGACGACACTGTGCATCTAGTTATAAGGAATGGTGCTAGTAAATGAACTGCAATGGAGACACAATGAGTTGAGAACAGAAAGGAGAGGCGATCTGACTGCTTTGGAGCATTTGTGCTGAAGAGATAAAAAGGGACCAAAAATGTGATACCTCAGCACAGTAGAGTTCATTTCTTCCTCTTATCGCCACCTAGGGCAGTTCTAGGTCACTGCAGTGCTAGAGGGAAGGGTCTGGGCTCTGTTATATGCCGGGACTCAGGCTAATGGGAGCTGAATATTTACAATTTCAGACATGAAAAAATGCCAGTGGAAGTGACACCTTTGAAGGTGAGCCTTTAGCTTTTCAGATCAGGCTTAGTTAGGAGCCTAGATGGACTTTTCCCAAGTCAGACTGAAAACCTGTGGCTGTTTTTGCTTTTAGGAAAAAGTCAAGTTAGAACTAGTAAACTTGCATTGTAGACAAAATGTATTTTAAAGGTATCACAGGATTTTAAAATATCTGAAAAGGGCTTTCTAAGCTGTCTCATCAACTCTCTCGTTTAATGAATGGATGAATGGGGAAACCAAGACCCAAAGAATTTTAAACCTTGTCCATAGTCACTTACTGGTTCCCAAAACTCTTCTGGTATCTCCGTCCTTCTGCTTATTAAAACGTGCACCTAGTAATTTGTCATTTTGAAAATACTCTGAGCTACGAAATCATCATCTCATATTACTAATTTAAAACTCGGACTATTTTTCAATTTTTTAAAGTGAAGCTTTAATGGTACTAGTTTAGGCAGCACTGGCAAACCAAAAGAGGAGGTATTTGATGGAGGATATGAGGGAACCTTGCCAGTTCCTCAAAACCACATCGTCACATAGAGAATGCTTTCTAGCCGTTTTCTCATTATGGCACCCATTAAAAGAATGGTAGTATTTGTAAAGTACACTGGCATAAACAAGAGAGACTTCTCATTGTAGAGATAACGGGCTGGGGGCTCAGCTGCCCCAGGTGCCCTTGGCTGTCCTCTAGGCTGAGGAGCCAGGCTCTTGGGGCACACCAGTGGAGAATCTCCAGTGTGCTGACTCCCCCACATCTGTCTACACATGAGGGAGCTTGGTTTGCTTCACCCCCTGTGATGGAGGAAAGAAATCTCATTTGTGGCTGTGACTCCTAGAAGTATGTGATCTTTGCTCTTTATCTGGAACTAAATACTGAGTTGCTTGGGTGGGGAGGGGGTTAGAAAGTAATTCAATCAAAAGCAATGATCTGCCCACGTGACGTCATCCCGAGACGGTGGTCAGGTTTCATGTGGAGTTCTGAGTCTGCGCTCTTCCTGCAGAGGTATGATGATTTGAAACAAGATTTTTACACGGCGTAGAAATTCCAGCCTAATTAGGTCAGCACCTTGTGGATAGCGCAGAATTACATGCTACCATGTTTCTCACAATTCAGTTTTAAATTACTCAAGAGATGGTGAAATGAATTTGTCACCCCTGAGCTCCATATTCAATCATGCAACCAAGCAGCAGGGGTGGTTTGCCCAGCTTAATCAGAAAGAAAAAAAAAAAAAAAAGGAATGGATTCCTGAAAACTTACAGGGGTGCCCTTGTGGTAATAAAAGACAACCAGAGGGACTGCAAGTGAACAGAATTGCGAGCACAGATTTAGTGTAACACTTCAGATTCCCTAGGAAGCTGGCGGTGAGTCACAGAGACTCAATCAACAAGTACTTATGGGCCCATTTTTATTTTACCAGTGTATTAATTCTTTTCAGGACAGATGTGGTGCTTGGCTGAATATAATGAACTTTTAAAAGTTTTCCTATTTATTCTATTCCCAAAGCCTGTAGAAGGCACACAACATGAATTTTTACCCCAGGGAAAAATAGCCATGGGAAAGTAATGTCCGTTTAGCATTAGTACTTATTCCCTTCCTCTGCTATTAATTCACCTTATTACTTGTTCATAAATCTCTCTACACTGCTCGATCATGACCTATTTGCAGGCAGCAAGGATGAGACTTTATTCACCTTTATGTCCACGGAAACCTGCAAAGGACCTGCCCCATAAGAACATTTAAATATTGTTTGAATAAATTAAATGAAAGAATAAACGTGCCAGAGAACCCTCTTTTAAAGATACACTATATTTTCGTGATTGTAACAGAAATCCATGTTTATTAGAATATTTATAAATGCTTTATTTAAATGACAGAAATTAAATTATTTTAATTATTAAATTAAGAATTGGTAAGATCATTTCTAACTCCTCCTTTTAAGCAAAATCACATTTACAAGAAACAGAATCTATGCTTGGCTCTCCAATTTGTAAATGGATAAAAGGTGTCCAACATAAGCATAAGGTAAAAATTTAACGTGTAAAAGCTGAGGTATCTATCCCTGTATCCATGCCAAAATTAAAATAATTATTTTTTTCTGTTTTAATCAGACTTAAGAAGAGGGGCCCACTTAAAGATATTTTTGAGAATTTACTTTCCAGTGTGACTCAGGTAGTATTGTCTAGATGAAAATTCTTGAGTTGGAATCAGGAAATCGGGTTCTCCTTATTATTAGCTGGTTCTGGGACCTTATATTTGTGCAGTGTAATGCAATCATATTTTACAAATATTTATAAAGCATTGTGCAAAGCATGTATCTGAGTCATTTAGCTTTTCTGTATCTTAATTCCTTAATCTGTGTAAAAGTTATAATACCTGTATAACTTGTGGGATATAAGAACGTTTTGAAGTGATATTAAAACACTTTGAAAATAAAATTGCTAGTATCTATATGTAAAGTAACAGCATTATTATTAAGCAGTGTTACTTCAATTGATCTTGCCCTGAACTGGATTGGGTGATTCTATTATTTGGGCGGGCACTGGGCAGAGCATGTGATGACAACACAGCTCTTTCTCCTGCCATATTCCACTTGGTTCCTCTCTGGAGTGATTCTGATTTTTCATGTTAACTACGGCAACTTAGAGGGGTCAAAACTTCTTCACTTAGAAAGCTCGTTTTCCCTACCCATTCAATTTTTTGCCCTGGTCCCATGAATTAGCGACAAACATATAGGACCCATGATAGTGAAATTGGAAAAGAGTTCCTATATCTAGCCAAAAGTTGCAGTGAATTTCTGGGTCATGAAATCTATTTAATGGGCTGTGACCAACATTTAGAAAACATAGGATAGCACAGAAAATATGAGTTCATTCCACATAGTGATGGTGAGTGTTTCTTTGTCGTGTGTGTGTCACAGTGTGAAATGTATTTCTTACTGCCAGACATTTTTTTAAAAGACATGATAGTTCCATTTTCATATATGACAAATGAAAATTATGAAGCCCAGGAAAGTAAAATGTTAGGGTCATATATTTAGAGACATCCAGAAAAAATTCTCATCTCCAGACTTCCCATCTAGTTCTTTTTTCATTTTTAGAACTGGCATGATTCAGTAGAAAGAATAACGAGCATACATAGGGTTCAAATCAGTCATAAATTGTGTAACTGCGCAAGTTTCTTACTCTCTACACTTAGTTTTTCTCATCTCTAAAAAAAAGGTGTTTGATACTTGAACATTTCCTTACTGGATAGTTGGGAGAATTACATAATATAGATGAAACCAAAAAAAATTGCAAAATAAAAATATACAAATCCACATACATATAAATATATTCTTAATATTCTTCTTTTGTATTCATTCCCCTTGAAGAGATACTTCCCATACCCAGTATCTCTTTTTTCCTAACTCTTAATTAGTTTCTTTATTAAGTCATTCTTGAGCCCTCTCCATATTCTCCATCTTTGAACATCATCCAGCAATAAACATAGATTTTTGCATTTGTGAATGTGTCATAATTTAAAGCATTTCTCATTGGATTATGTCACTTGAAATGCTTAAAATGCATTGCATGTTGAAAGAACTCCAAGTATACCATATATATATATAAAAGAGTCACATGGAATATTAATTTTTGATCAGTCTATTATTTCAACAAATTTTTGTTCTCTCCAATTTGTTTTCAACCGAATTAATTTGGACCAAATTGCTTTCAAATGGAGTGTTTCTAATCGAATTACTATATGCTGATGGCATCTACTCTAAAATCAGCAGTTTTCTCAGCCTACACCTGCTCATTTGGTAAATCACCTTCTCTCCTACTTCCAATTATCTTTTTCTTCAGATCTCCATGAACTCAGTCTAGACTTCATCTTCTGCAAGATGTCACCTGCCAAATGTGTTATTAGCTCCCTAAGACCAAACTATCAAAGAAGATACTGCATATCATTTCATTAAAGAAAAAAAGCAAAACAAAACAGTGGCTTCTTCAATACTACATCTTCACCAACTGCACGTCTGAGACACGACGTCCTCTCTGTGGTCAGATATCTCATTGCTTGTCTGAAATTCCATAGCTCTTAAACTGTAGGCATCTTTCCAAGTCTACACTCTATTGTGACTGCAAAAGTGACTAAGTGACAGTGCAGACATAGCTATGATTGGCTGTGTGATGCCAAGGAAATGTTCAAAGGGCAAAGCTGTCACTCTGCAACAGATCAAGGGGAGGGACCCCAAGCCCTGTCCAAGGTTCCATATATCACTGAAACTATAACAAGTGGAAAGGGTTTAATTTACTAGAACAACAAGACAATTGTATTGCATGAAATGAGTATGTCATTGGGTGGGTGGGGCAGCAGGTAAGCTCCCCCGTGGGCAGAAGCAGCCAGCAGTAGGGCTTGTGTTCTGCAGAGAGAGTGCGCATGTTTTGGGTATGAGTCAAATTGTCTAGAACAATGGAGAAGCTCAGGGAGCAAGGCTACCGGAGAACCTCTTCCTCCATCCTACCCCCAGAGAGTGTTCAACCTTGTTCCCAAATAAATAACAACAAAAAATAATTTAAGAATATTTGTTTAAAGAAACACCAAATTATTGGCAGTTTCAAAAGAGAAATATCCCTAGATGGATAATTATTGATGATAAAGAGTGATAATAAATTCTTTTAAAAAAAAAAAAACTATATATTCACATATATATACATATATGTGAAGATACAGAAGCAAAGATTTAGATGATGGAAAGATATTCTCATTGTGAAAGGAGCTCAAGTTTTCCAGAATGAAGAACTATTGCCCCAGTCTTGTCAATATCTTGCTCTCTGGTAGAGAACAAGTTTGTTATCCGCCAAGATACACATTCCATATTTCGTACCATTACATCTGCCCTGCAGACTGACTAAATCCAGAGCAAATCAATTACAAGACTGGAGTTAATCCAATAGACTTCCCTTCAGCTGCTGGAAATCAGGCCTCACATCTGTGAAGATAGTGCTCGTTCTAACAAATGAGATCACAGATTTGACCATTTTATTAGAAGCTCTCTTCTAATGTTAACAGTAGAGGAAGGAGGTTAAGTTGAAATTAAATTGAAACCTCCTTTCCTCTGTATGGATTTCAAGATCTGATAATACCCTCAACTGTCCCGGTGCAGATCAATTGCCTGGTACTCAGAGCTTTAAAGGGAATAACTGGTGTCATTCTAGGAAGAAGACTCAGGGGCACCATAATTAGATTAACAGTATTTGACAAGGGGCCAGAGACGTTCCCTCTCCAGCCATCAACCAGGTTCCAAGAACCAGTCTGAGAAGCAGTATTTGCCCTACCAGTACGGGTGGGCAGGTGCACAAAGGCCACACCTCCCTGCCTTGCAGGTCTGTTTGCTATAGTCATTCCTTCAGCATGTACCGGGAGAGGCCCAGAGGTATGGAAGTTTTCCGACATGATATGAGAATTCTGTTTCTGTTCATGTTAGAGCAAGTTTACGTAACATTTACTATTTCTTGCCTTCCAGAGAATAAAGGGCATGCCTGTGAACCCACATAAATATACATGTTATCTGACTTGATCATTAGCATAATAGTGTTATGCAAATAAAGTACCCAGACTTTTCAAATTAAAGCCCTTATCTGGTAATGGTAATCACATTTACCATTAAATGAAAACTTCTTGGGTGCAAAACACCACATTTCTTACCTCTTATCATCTGACAAACCTGTCATCTATTATCAGCTATGTTTTATAGATAAGGAAACTGCAGGTCAGTGAGATTAAATCAACTGCCCTAAGTCACCCAGCTAGTCAGTTGGTGATTATCGAATTGGTAATTTACCCAGGCCAGCATGATTCCAAATCATGTGCTTGACACCATGTTGTAGGTATAGATTTTAATAAGATCATTTATTTATTGATTGATAGCCACCATAAACTCAAAATGCCATTTAAAACAATAGCAATTAAAGGCCAAAGGTTTTGTATCTCTGGGTGCAAAAATTGATCAACTCATCTGCTTATGCAAGATCCAGACTGTTCCAGAAAACATGAATCTTCTAAAATAGGATGCCAAAGACAAGACCAACCTTGTCAGCTGGAATCAGCAGAGATTATTGAGATTAGCACAGTCACAGGCTAGTTCAGAGCTCAGAGCAGTGGGCTGATAAAAATGCCGTGAGAATACAGGCATGTAAAGTTAATTTTCAGAAGTTGGAGACTTGGAACAATGTCAGTGAAGGGATACCCAGCCAGGAATGAGGAGGACCAGGCTCAAGGAGGGTAGCGGAAATTAGGAGTCCATGTGAGAGTCAGAGAGCTATGAAGTCAGCCAGGTGGAGACACAACAAAGAGAGATCAGCTGTGCAGTCCCTCTGGAGCTAGGTTTGAGTTGCACATTGTACAGTTGTTTTGTTTTTCTTAAACAGGAAGTTTTATAAGGTGGTGACACACACTTTCTCTAAACTTTAATATATATTTTTTAATTACAGAAGGGATTAGTGCAAAGGCCCTGGCAAGAAGTCAGCTATCATCTTCCACCTGAGCTGTCATCCAGGGACCTGAGGGTGGGAAACTCATCTGGGTATATATATATTAATATTAATGACTTGCTATATAT
>JAKSZT010025413.1:0-12522 GCA_026826555.1 Tolypeutes matacus | reverse complement strand
GAAAGAAGAAATAGATGAACTCAACAGCCCAATTACAAGTAAAGAGATAGACTCAGTCATTAAAAACCTCCCAACTAATTAGAGTCCAGGACCAGATGGCTTCACAGCTGAATTCTACCAAACATTCCAGAAAGAGCTAACACCAATTCTACTTAAGTTCTTCCAAAAAATAGAAGTAGAAGTTATATTACCTAACTCATTCTATGATGCCAACATTTCCCTAATACCAAAACTAAATAAAGATACCACAAGAAAGGAAAATTACAGACCAATTTCTCTAATGAACCTAGATGCTAAAATCCTTAACAAAATACTTGCTAATTGCATTCAACAACATATCAAAAGAATTATACACCATGACCAAGTGGGTTTCATCCCAGGTATGCAAGGATGGTTCAATATAAGAAAATCAATCAATGTAATACACCACATAAACAAACTGAAAGAAAAAAACCACATGATCATCTCTATAGATGCAGAAAAAGCATTCGACAAAATACAGCACTCTTTCCTCATAAAAACACTACAAAAGATAAGAATAGATGGAAACTTTCTGAAAATGATAAAGAACTCCAGAATTTACAAAGGGAAAAGTAAAACCACCCTTTTGACATTGAATTTAAGTGAAAACAAGTGAATAGTATCCTATTAAACAAGTAACTTCATTAGTTTTTGAAAACTGAAGAACCTCCTTCATTCACAGTGTTAGGTAAAACCAGGGTTTTCATTTTGGTTGTAAGTGAAAACAATTGCATAGCACCAAAAGAAAAATAACTTGCTTACTTTTTACAAATGAAGATATTACAACATTCACAAGTATAAGGTAAAAACAGCATTTTGACTTTGTTAGTGAAAACAATTGTGTTACAGACATTTATATAAATAACTTGCTTAATTTTCAAAACTAAAAGATGTCCTGCATTCATAGAGTGTTAGGTAAAACCACTCTTTAGCATTGATTGCAAGTGAGAAAAAATACCAGCAAATAACAGAAGTAATTTGTTTAGAATTCAAAAGAACATAACCTATTGCATTCACAGAGCATTAGGTAGAGCCAGTGTTTGACATTGATTGTAAGTGAAAAGAAATGTGCAGCAGTCATTTAAATGAGTAACTTGAATAGTTTTCCAAAATGAAGAACCACTTACATTCATAAAGCATTAGGAAAAACCAGTGTTTTTTCCTTGATTGTGAAAACAAGTGCAAAGCAGCCAGCTAAGGAATTAACATGCCTAGATTTCACAACTGAAGAATTTCCTGCATTCACAGAGTGTTAGGTAACACCACCATTTTGACATTGATTGAAAATAAAAAGAAGTGTGTAGCAGGAAATTAAATGGATAACTTGCATGGTTTTCAAAACTGAAGAACCACTTACATTCACAAAGGAAAAACGAATGTTTTATCATCGATTGTAAGTAAGAAGAAGTGAATAGTATCATATTAAACAAGTGCATTGCTTAATTTTTGAAAATTGTAGAACCTCCTTCATTCACAGTGTTTTAGGTAAAACCATGGTTTTCACACTGATTTTAAGTGAAAGCAAGTGAATAGTATTCTATTAAACAAATAATTTCTTAATTTTTAAAACTGTTGAACTCCTTCATTCACAGAGCATTAGGTAAAACCAGGGTTTTGACATTGGTTGTAAGTTAAACCAAGTGCATAGCAGCTGATTAAGGAAGTAACAGGGTCCATTTTCACAACTGAAGAAACTATTGCAATCACAGATTGTTAAGTATCACAACTGATTTGCCATTGACTGTAAGTGAAAACAAGTGTATAGCATTCATTTAAAGAAGTAAATTGCTTAGTTTTCCCAACTTAAGGAACTACTGCTTTCCAAGAGCGTTAGGTAAATCATTGTTTTGTCATTGATTTTAAGTGTAAATAAGTTCATAGCATCCATTGAAAAGTAAGTTGCTTAGTTTTCACAATGTGAAGTAACAACTGCATTCTCAGTGTTATTAGTTAGTAAAAACAGTATATTGAAACTGTAAGTGAAAATAAGTGCATAGAAACCAATTAAACAAGTAACTTGCATAGTTTTCAAAACTGAAGAATCTACTGCATTGACAGAGCACTTCATAAAACCAGTATTTTGACATTGATTGTAAGTGAAAACAAGTGCCATAGCATTCAAATAAAGAAGTAATTTGCTTTGTTTTCAAAACTGAAGAGCTCCCAACATTTACAGAGCATTAGGTAAAACCAGTGTTTTGATATTTATTGTATGTGAAAACAAGTGCATAGCAATCAATTAAATGAGGACTTGCTTGGTTTTCACAAGTGAAGAAAAATAACTGCATTCACAGAATCTTTTGTATCACAACTGCTTTGACATTGTAAGTGAAAACAAGTATGAAGCAGGCAATTAAATGAGTAACGTGCATAGTTTTCAAAATTGAAGAATCACATTCACAAGGGGTTAGGTAAAACAGTATTGTTTCATTGATTGTGAGAACATGTGAATAGTATCCTATTAAACAAATAACTTGATAAATTTTTGAAAACTGAAGACCCACCTTCCTTCATTCACAGTGCTAGGTAAAACCAGGAATCTGACATTCGTTTTAAGTGAAAACAAGTATATAGCATTGAAATAAACTAATTGCTTGGATTTCAAACATGGAGAAACTCATGCATTCACAGATGCTTAGGTAAAACCAGTGTTTTGTCATTGATTGTAAGAGAAAACATGTATGTAACAGGCAGTTAAACAAGCAACTTCCTTAGTTTTCAAAACTGAAGAACCTCATACTTTCACAGAACATTAAGTAAAACAAGAGTTTTGATATTGGATGTAAGTGAAAACAAGTGTGTAGCATCCAATTAAAGAAATAATTTCTTTATTTTCACAAGTGAAGAAAATTCTGCATTCCCAGGACTTTAGGTAAAACCGTGGTTTTCACATTGGTTGTAAGTTAAAACAAGTGAGTAGCAGCCAATTAAAGACGTGAAGTTCTTTGTTTTCACAAATAATGGAACTACTGCAATCACAGAGTGTTAGGTATCACAACTGATTTGCCACTGACTGTAATTAAAAACAAGTGTGTAGCAGTCATTTAAAGAAGTAAATTGCTCAGTTTTCCCAAATGAAGAAACAACTGCATTCTAAGAACATTAGGTAAACCATTGTTTTGAAATTGATTGTAAGAGAAACAAGTGTATAGACTCCAAGGAAAGTGTAACTTGCTTAGTTTTCACAACTTGAAGAAACAACTGTATTTTCAGTGTATTTGGTAAAACCAACATATTGACACTGTAAGTGAAAACCAGTGAATAGGAGTCAGGTAAACTAGTAACTTGCTTAGTTATCAAAACTAAAGAATCTACTGCATTCACAGAGCATTAGGTAAAACCAATGTTTTGTCATTGATTGTAAGTGAAAACAAGTTCCAGGGCAGCCAAATAAAGAAGTAATTTGTTTAGTTTTCAAAACTGAAGAACCTCATCCATTCACAAAGTGTTAGGTAAAATCAATGTTTTGATATTTATTGTATGTGAAAACATCTGCTTAGCAGACAATTAAACCAGGACTTCTTTCATTTTCACAAGCAAAGAAATGATTGCATTCACAGAATCTTATGTATCACCACTACTTTGACATTGAGTGTAATTGAAAGGTAGTGTGATATAGGCAATTTAGTGAGAATCTTTCTTAGTTTAAAAAACTGAAAAACCACTTACAATCACAAAGGTAAATCCTGTGTTTTTTCATTGATTGTAAGTGAGAAGAAGTGACTAGTATCCTATTAAAAAATTCCTTTGGTTAATTTTTGAAAATTGGAGAATCTCCTTCATTCATAGATTGTTAGGTAAAACCAGGGTTTTGACATTGGTTGTAAGTGAAAACACGTGCATAGCAGCAAATTAAACTACTTGCTTGGATTACAAAACTGAAGAAACTCATGCATTCACAGATCATTATGCAAATCCAGTGGTTTTTCATTGATTGTATGTGAAAAAAGTGCACAGCCACCAATTCAACAAGGACTTGCTTGCTTTTCACAAGTGAAGAAATGACTGTATTCACAGAATCTTATGTTTCACCACTGCTTTGATACTCATTGTAAGTGAAAAGAAGTGTGTAGCCAGAAATTAAATGAGTAACTTGCATAGTTTTCAGGCTGAGGAACCTCTTACATTCACAAAGAGTTAGGTAAAATCCATTGTTTTCTCATTAATTGTAAGAAAGGAGGAATTAATAATAACCTATTAAACAAGTACCTTGATTAATTCTGTATATAGGAGAAACTCCTTCATTCACATTGTGTTAGGAAAAACCAGGGTTTTGACATTGATTGTAATTGAAAACAAGTGAATATTATCCTATTAAACAAGTACTTTCCTAAATTTTTTAAAACGTAAGAACCTCCTTCATTCATTGAGCATCAGGTATAAACACGGTTTTGATATTGGTTTTAAGTGAAAACTAGTGCATAGCATCAAATTAAAAAGTAACTTGCTCAGCTTTCAAAACTGAAGAAACTATTGCATTCACAAGCATTAAGTAAAACCAACATTTTGATATTGATTGTAAGTGAAAACAAGTGAGGTACTGCCAATAATACAAGTAACTTGCTTAATTTTTTAAAGTGGATGACCTCCTGCAATAATAGAGCATTAGGTAAAACCACTGATTTGGCATTGATAGTGAGAAAAAATACCAGAAAATTACACAAGAAACTTGCCAAGAATTCCAAATAGTATAAACTACTGCATTCACAGACCATTAGGTGAATTCAGTGCTTTGACATTGATTGTAAGTGAAAAGAAATGTGTAGCAGCCAATTAGATGAGTAACTTGCTTAGTTTTAAAAACTGAAGAACCACTTACATTCACAAAGCATTAGGTAAAACCACTGTTTGTTCACTGATTGTAAGTGAGAAAATGTGAATAGTATCCTACTAAACAATTACCTTGCTTAATTTTTGAAAATTGAAGAACCTCTTTCATTCACAGAGTTGTAGGTAAAACCAGAGTTTTGACGAAGGTTGTAAGTAAAGACAAGTGCATAGCAGCAAATTAAACTTCTTGCCTGGAATTAAAAAATGAGGAACCTCATGCTTTCATGGAGCATTAGGAAAATCCAGTGTTTTCAAATTGATTGCAAGTGAAAACAAATGTATAACAGGCAATTGAACAAGCAACTTGCTTTGTTTTCAAAACTGCAGAACCTCATTCATTGACAGAGCATTAGATCAAAAATTTTTTGATATTGAATGTTAGTGAAAACAAGTGCATAGCAGCCAATTAATGAAATAATTTCCTTAATTTTCACAAATGAAGAAACTACTGCATTCCCAGAAACTTAGGTAAAACCATGGCTTTGATATGGATTGTAAGTTAAAACAAGTGCATAGCAGCTAATCCAATAAGTAATGGGTTTTGTTTTCATAACTGAAGAAACCACTGAATTCACAGAGTGTTAGGAATCACAAATGATTTACCATTGATTGTAAGTGAGAACAAGTGCATAACATTTATTTAAAGAAGTAAATTGTTTAGTTTTCCCAAATGAAGAAACTACTGCATTTCAAGAGCCTTAGGTAAACCATTGTTTGGTCATTGATTGTAATTGAAAACAAGTGCATAGCACCCAATGAAAAAGTAACTTGCTTAGTTTTCCCAATTTGAAGAAACAACTGCATTCTCAGCATATTTGGTAAAACCAGTATATTAACATTGTAACTGAAAACAAATGCATACCAGCCAATTACCCAAGTAACCTGTTGGTTTTCAAAATTGAAGTACGTCCTGAATTTTCAGAGCATTAAGGAAAACCAATGTTTTGACATTGATGGTCAGTGAAAACAAGTGCCATCACTGCCAAACAAAAAAGTAATTTGCTTAGTTTTCAAAAATGCAAAACCTCCTATATTCACAGAGCATTAGGTAAAACCTGTGTTTTTATATTTACTGTATGGGAAAAAAGTGCATAGCAGCCAATTAAAGAAAGATTTGCTTGGTTTTCACAGGTGAAGTAATGACTGCATTCACAGAATCTTATATATTGCCATTGTTTGACATTGATTGTAAATGAAATGAAGTGTGAAACATACAATTAAATGAATTTGCTTAGTTTTCAAAACTGACAAAGCACTTACTTTCACAGAGCATTGGGTAAAACTACCGTTTTTTTATTGATTGTAAGTGAAAAGTGTATAGTATCCTATTAAATAAGTACCTTAGTTAATTTTTAAAAATTGAAGAACCTCCTCCATTCACGGAGTGTTAGGTAAAACCAGTTTTTTAAAATATATTTTAAAAGATGCTTAGATTATATAAATATTATACAAAAATTATAGGGATTCCCATGTTCCCCACCTCCCAAATCTTCTATGACGGCCCACATAAATATTTTCCATTAGTTAGCACATCCCCTGCAATGCATATACACATCCTGGGGCTTTGCCACTAAGCATAGACCATAGCTCATATTGTAAACCACACTCTCTCCCACATTGTTCTGCATGTTATATGCTGATGTAAAATGGCCTATATCTGTCATTGTGGTGTCATTCAGGTTAATACCCAAGACGTGAAAAATCCCCTGTATTACAACTGCTTTTCCCTCTCTCGAACCCAAAAGCATCCAGTGACCACTGGCTCCACATCAATGTGGTAATTTCTTCCATTGTTTAAATCACAATATGTCTAAAACAGTATACAAGTAAATCCACTCTAGTCCATAGCTCTTCCCCCAATTCTGAGGAGTCTGCATTGGTGATGTCCACTCCACCTCCAAGTGAGAGGGAGCTTACATCTCATGGATAAGATGGATGGGATTATCCTGCCTGCAACTGCAGACTCTCTCCATTCCCTGGGATGGCCGTTGTCCATCATTATCTCCTCACCAGTTGATTGGTTGAGTCCATTGAGCTGTAAAGCAAGAGTTTCAGCTCCACCAAGATTCCAGGCACAGCTGGCACATGGACAGCCCAAAGGCTCCAGTCTCTGGAAGTACACCTACAAATCCCAGCACAAAGTATAGGTTTGAATAGAAGGGACTGATGGACCATATGCAGGGAGGACTAATTTGCGTCCAACTCAGTCACTCTCAGGAGCACAGATTCCAAAGTATAGTCCAATGATATGGCATCCATCTCTGGAGCTATCCCCTCTTATATAAAACTGGGTGTCTCCAAAGCCCTCAGGAGCCCCTATTTGTGGTGAAATATCCACTTTGGTGTTCTATGTGTTCCTACTGTGTGTGCATAAGCATTACCTCTGGGATGACCTCCAGACTCTCTTTGAAGTCTCTTAGCCATATGAACTCATTTGTCTTTACCCTTCCCCCCTTTTATTCAAGGTCTTTTTCCAGTCATATTGCCAGTTGGAACTTGTAATTAATCCCTCATTTCCAGGGAGGCTTATCCCCAGGAGTCATGTCCCATGCTGTGGGGAAGGTAATGCATTCATATGCTGAGTTTGACTAAGAGAGAGGCCACATTTGAGCAACAAGGAGGTTCTCAGGAGGCAATCATTAGGCATGCTATAAAAGTAGGCAAAGTTTCAATTACAAGGGCAAAGACCCATAAGACTAGTCATCAATAACAAGAACCAATTAGTGGATTATCCTCCTTTGCCAGATACTGCCCCTGCACTCGGGGACTGTTGATGCTCCCTTGGAGAATATGGCAGAGCTCTCCAGGCTGGGAATTCAGTATTCTCTCATTTATTGAGTGATTCTCCACCCCTTGATCACTTGAACAATTTTATAGATCTTTCATGTATATTCCTCCCATGAAACCCCCATCCCAGACACTGAACAAATGATCTTCCCCTGCCCCTGAAGTAACCCTTCTCTCATCCAAATCTTCCTTGAAGATGAAGCCCATATAATAGCAAAATACAATTATTAGGAAAATGAAATAATTTTGAAAAGTTTAAATATAAGTGATAAAATACATGGAAAGTAAAAAAACCATTAAAAATAAAATACAATTAAAGGATTGGGCTATTCAAATATTGGGAAAAAATAAAATTTTAAACATTTTTCCTTTTATCACTGCATTATCGGGTGTCCAGTGTGTACTGTGACACCTTCCCCCTATCATTCCCCTGTGTCTCCCAAATTTTCATTTAATTGTAAAAGAAGTTTTAGGTCAACCCAAAGTCACACACAGAATACTAGAGACTCTCATATACCGAAAATCCTCCCCCTTTCCTCACCCCGTATTAAAACCTTTTTGCATGTGGATGGTAGCATTGTTATAACTGTTATACAGACCGTGAAATATAGCTACTAAACATTGTCAATGGTTTACAGTATAGTTTATAATTTGGATGGTATAGTTTAGTAATTTTTTATGATATTTACCATGCCCTGTGTCTATCACTGTATGGTAATGAAACACATTTCCCCTGACCCCTAAATACCCCTTGTTTGATCTTTTCTGATCCTTCCTCTCCCTCACCCTGGGACACATGACACCCCCCTCTCTTGACTCATAGGATAACAAGATTCATAGTTACATGTTACAAAAGGTCTTGACATGCTGATTTTCCTCCCCTATTATTATCAACACTTGCTCATAAGAGATACCCACCTCTCTGTTTCTGGGTGAATCAGTCCTCCTAAAGATGGGGTCCATCTTCCCACTCACCATGTGGGTTACCACTCCCCAACACAATAGATTATGACAAGAAGAATATTCACACACTTCCCAGAAGCTTACTCCAGATGCACCCCGTCCTGAATGCTCCCCAACCTATACATTAAACCAGTGACACTACCTTGTCATATTGCCATAAGAGCATTCCCACTTCTGTACTTTCAACCTTATACTCACAAATCCCTTGTTCACCAGGTCCCTCTCCCATCTGTCCCCCCAGTATCCTTGGTAGTCTAACCCACCCTTCCTAATCTACACACATGCCAACCCTGCTCCACCAAACCCAGTAATATCACTCCTCACCTGTCCTATCCTTCAATATGCAGCTATACCCTATCACTTTACCATAGATTATGTCCGCATGGGTGATGGCTCACAACTTTCTCTTCCCTTTCTCTCTCTTGTTAACCATCTTTCAGACAATTAATCTCAGAGACTGCTCACTTTCCTCGAATCAAATCAGTGAGGACATGTACTGTTCATCCATCAATGCCAGGCTTACTTCACTCAACATAAGTTCTTCAAGATTCATCCATGTTATTTCGTGTCTTAGCACTTTAATCATTCTTAGAGCTGAGTAATATTCCATTGTATATATGTACCACATTTTGTTTATCCCTTCATCTGCTGATGGGCACCGGGGCTGATTCCAACTTTTGGCAAGAGTGAACAATGCTGCTATGAACATTGGTGTACATATATCTGTTCGTGTCTTTGCTTTCAATTCTTCTGGGTATGTACTCACCAGTGAAATTCCTGGATCACATGGAAGATCTATTTTAGTTTTCTGAGGAACCACCAAACTGTACTCCACAGTGGCTGTACAATTCCACAATCCCACCAGCAATGGATGAAGGTTCCTATCCCACCACATCCTCTCCAACACTTATAGTCTGCAGTGATTTTAATACCTGCCATTCTGATGGGTGTAAGATGGTATCACACTGTAGTTTTGATTTGCATTTCCCTCATAGCTAGCGATGTCAAGCATTTTTTCATGTGCTATTTAGCCATTTGTATTTCTTCCTTGGAGAAGTGTCTTTTCAGGTCTCTTGCCCATTTTTTTAAAAATGGGATGTTTGTCTATTTACTCTTGAGGTGTAAGTTTTGTTTATATATGCAGGATATTAGGCTCCTATCATATATATGGTTGCCAAATATTTTCTCCCATTGTGTAGGTTGCCTTTTTATTTTCTTCATAACGTTCTTTGAGGTGCAGAAGTTTTTAATTTCGAGGAAATCCCTTTTATCTATTTTTTCTTTTGCTGCTTCTCCTTTAAATCTTTGATCCATCTTGAGTTGATTTTTGTATAAGGTGTGAGTTGGCATTCCTCACTCATTCTTTTGGATATGGATATCCAGTTCTCCAAGCACCACTTGTTAAAGAGGCCATTCTCTCCCAACTGAGTTGGCTTGGTGTCCTTGTCGAATATCAGATGACTGTAAATCCAAGGATCTATATCTGAACACTTAATTTGGTTCCATTGGTCAGTATGTCTATCTTGTGCCTATACCATGCAGTTTTGAGTACTGTAGCTTTATAGCATGTTTTAAAGTCAGGTAATGTGATACTTCCAACTTCATTTTTCTTTTCCAATATATCTTTGGTGATTTGGACTTCTTACCTTTCCAAATTTATTTTATAGTTAGCTTACCCAGTTCCTTAAACAATACAAGGTTGATTTTTACTGGGATTGCATTAAATCTTTAGATTAGTTTGGGTAAGATAGACATCTTGATGATGTTTAATCTTCCTATCCATGAACAGGGAATATTCTTCCATTTATTTAAGTTTTCTTTGATTTCCTTTAACAATGTTGTGTAGTTTTCTGTATATAAGGCCTTTAAATCTTTAGTTAAATTTATTCCTAGGTATTTGATTATTTTAGTTACTATTGTAAATGGTACTTTTTCTTGCTTTCCTCCTCAGATTGCTTGTTATTGGTGTACAGAAATGCTACTGATTTTTGAGCATTGATCTTATAGACTGTGACATTAATGAACTCCTTTATATGTTCTAGAAGGTTTGTTGTAGATTTAACATGGTTTTCTATGTATAGGATTATGTCGTCTGCAAATAGTGAAATTTTTACTTCTTCTTTTCCAATTTGGATGCCTTTTATCTTTTTCTTGCCTCAGTGCTCAAGCAAGTACTTTTAAGACAAGGTTAAATAGGGATGGTGATAGTGGGCATCCTTGTCTTGTTCCCAGTCTCAGAGGGAAGGCTTTTAGGATTTCACCATTGAAGATGATGTTAGCTTTGGGTTTTTCATATATACCCTTTACCATATTCAGAAAGATTCCTTCTACTCCTATTTTTGCAGTGTTTTTATCAGGAAAGAGTGCTGTGTTTTTTCAAATGCTTTTTCTGCATCTATAGAGAAAATTATGTCAATTTTTTCTTTCAATCTCTTTATGTGGGGTTTTTTATTGATTGATTTTCTTATATTGAACCATTCTTGCATACCTGGGGTGAAACCCACTTGGTCATGGTGTATAATCCTTTTGATATGTTGTTGAATGAGATTAGCAAGTATTTTGTTGAGGATTTTAGCATCTAGGTTCATTAGGGAAATTGGTCTGTAATTTTCTTTTCTTGTGGTATATTTGTATGGCTTTGGTATTAGGGTAATTTTGACATCATAGAATGAGTTAAGCAATATTTCTTCTGCTTCTATATTTTTTTAAAGAGTTTAAGCAAGATTTGTTTTAGCTCTTTCCAGAATGTTTGGTAGAATTCAGCTGTGAAGGCATCTGGTACTGGGCTCTTCTTAGTTAGGAGGTTTTTGATGACTGAGTCTATCACTTTACTTGTAATTGGACTGTTGAGTTCATCAAATTCTTCTTTCATCAGTGTAGGCTGTTGGTGAGTTTCTAGAAAGTTGTCCATTTCCTGTAAATTATCATTCTTATTGGCATATAATTTTTCAAAGTATCCTCTTATGAGGATACCCCTTTATTTCTGTGGGGTCAGTAATGATATCCCCTTTCTCTGTCCTTATTTGGTATGTTTGCATTTGTTCTCACTTTTTCTTTGTTAGTCTGGCCAAGGGATTGTCAATTTTATTGATCTTCTCAGAACCAGGTTTTGGTTTTGTTGATTTTTTCTAGATCTTTCTTATTCTCTATTTCAATTAGTTCTGCTCTATTCTTGTTTTTTTCCTTCTATTTCCTTCTTTAGGTTTAGTTTGTTGTTGTTTTTCCAATGTCTCCAAGTGTGCAGTTAGGTGTTAAATTTTAGCTCTTTCTTCTCTTTTTAATATATGTATTTATGGCAAGGAAATTCCCTCACTGGACAGCTTTGGCTGCATCCCATAGGTTTTGATATGCTGTGTTGTTATTTTCATTAGTTTCAAGGTAGTTACTGATTTCTTTTGAGAATTTCTCCTTGACCCACTGTTTGTCTAAGAGTGTGTTTTTTAACTTTCATATCTTTTTGTTTAATCTGTTTCCCTGACCCTTAATGATATCCAATTTCTTTCCATTGTGGTCAGGGAAATTACTTTGTATAATCTCAGTCTTTCTGAATTCATTGAGAGTTATTCTGTGGCCTAACATGTGATCATTCTTAGAGTATGTTCCATGAGCACTCAAGAAGCATGTAAATCCAGCTGTATTTGCATGTAGTGTTCTATATATGTCAATTAGGTCCAGGTCCTCTAAAGTATTGTTCAGCATCTTTGTTTCTTTATTGATTTTCTGTCTAGATGTCCTGTCCAATGGTGATAATGGTGTCTTAAAATCCCCCACTATAATGGTAGAGGCTTTTATTTCTCCACTTATTTTTTCCAGAATTTGACTCATGTATTTTGAGGCAACCCAATTAGATGCATAAATATTTATGATCGTTCTCTCTTCTTGAGAGATTACCCCTTTTATTAATATATAGCATCCATCTTT
>JAKSZT010025368.1:0-15330 GCA_026826555.1 Tolypeutes matacus | reverse complement strand
CAAATTTGCAAGTTTATATTCCTCTGGAATACATTCCTATTAGCTATTTTCAGGAGAGGCCATTCAGTAAATATGGATGAAAATTTGGGAACAAATTAAGGTTTTAGCCAGTATTTGTATTTGAGAAAAAGGTTTTAAGCATAGTGAAAATTGTTTGGGTTTTAGAATCATTCAAAAAGACCAGATTGAGTCTTTCCCTTAACATTTGTGTAAACATGGCCTTTGGTTGTAATAAACATGTATATATAAATATACACACACCAATAATGTAAATGTATTCTCCAATAAACTATTGGGGTAGTAATAAACCCCCACTAGGATATACTGAAGATCAATTAGTGGGTCTATATAAAATATCTAATAAGGTACCTGGAATATAGTACCTATAACTTATGCTATTTAAATATTTTACTCTAAATCCATCAAAGAATTAAGCATATGAATTTCACTTTCATAATTTTTCTTTATAATAAATATAATAGATAATTAAAGAATCTGAAAAAATATATATTAGCCATTATTGGGATTTCATACTATCCATATCCTCTTGTCTAGGTAGACATAATTCACATATGTCAACAGCTTTTTCCTTCTTCAGTTTTCTCTTTTTACTTCTTCATTTTTCTTATTATTTTCTTTCAATCTTTTTTTATTTCAAAATGTAGAAAGCACATATTTCCTAGGATAATTTTTCTCTAGGGATTTAATTTGTAAGGGAAGAGGGACTTTTGGTAGAGACTGACAGTTAGTTAGGAAAAAGGTGCTCTTGAAATTAGCCCCCAAACACTGCATTTATTTGCATGTGATTATGTGTAGATGCATGAATGTTTCTGTGTGTGTATATTTGCGACAGAGTGGAAAGGGGAAGGAGAAAGGAAGAGAGAGGGAGTGACAAAAAGACAAAGAGAGAAAGAAGGAGAGAGAGGAAGGGAGGGAGGGTAGAAGGAAAAGAGAGAGAGAATGGATTTGCATATAGTTGAGGGAGATTTTAAGCATTAGAATAAGACCAGAAATGAAATGATATGAGGATATTTCCAGGAAATATTTCAGCATGATTTTGCTTTTTAAGAGGATTCCCAGTAACTAATTTCTGGGTTGTGCTTTTAAGGACCTTTTCTTACTTAGATGTGCGTTTTCCCAACTGATGTGGAATCATTGTAGGTACAGCAAGTTTGGACCCAAATGTTTAGAGATCCTGATATTTGCACCAAAATTAGGGGAATATTCTAAACCAAGAGTTTAGCTTTTTATAGTTTCAGTTGTCTAGTTATTTTAAGATATTTTCTATAGTTCTACTGCAAAATTATTCCTAGATATATTGAGTTCTTTAACTTATTAGATTAATTGACATACACATAGCAGAGATTTCGATATTCTCAATTTGTGATTATGTGCTATGTTAAGTTGAATTTTGAGTCCAGAATTCTTACACCAATATCCATGTTTTTCTCATATTTAGTATTTGTCTAACCTAAGTAAAACAACTGACAGGTGAATTAATTTATGACTATGATGGAATCCCATTGTATTACATAAGTATTTATCCTCAACAAAACATTTTCAGGGAGCTGTTCTGAGGGTATGGTTTATGTTAGAATCTTAAGCCCTTCTGATATGATGGGCTTCATTTCTTTTGCTGAAGGCAGAATATAAATGGACCCAATATCTTTGGTTCCACTTGCCAGTTGGATAAGAAATCTCAACAGAATGAGTTGATTAGCACGAACAATGTAGACATATTAGGATATTCAAGACTGTATGCTCATATACATACTCCTTAGACCTGGGATGAGTGCATTCCATCAAAATGTTACAATACACTAAAATAAAATCCAAACAGCAGTCCATTGAAAATAATAGTGTTTTTTTTTTTAGAAAAAGATGACTTGGATGAGGAAGGCCTTTTGACATGGGCTAAAGGTGGTGCTTTCAACATATTTGCTCCTTCTTTCCCAAATACACTGCATCTGAGTGTCTGGCACATATCTAAAGGTGTGTTCAAATGAAGTAATAGTTCCTTCATCTTATTACTTCATTCAACATGCCAAGAGAAAACACTTACCTTTCTAAAGTTTTTTCTAAGAGCATCCTCAAAATATGCTTTTAACATGATTAGGAGAAAGGTGAGTCTTTAATAACGTCCCAAATTCATATATTCAGAGACGTAGCAATTGCTATATCTAATTCCATATTTCTAGCAAACCAATGTCCTGAACTTCAACCATACATGAGAAGAAGTAAAGTCACTAAAAATATTAACCACTAACTTAGGTTATTTCTATGATATGATTAAGTTACTTGTTTTTTTTTTTTTTTAATTTCAATAATAATTATTTAGTTCCAATAGAGGTGTAGAATTATAGGGTGATTTGGGTCTCCACACAAAATATTAGTAGCATAGAAAAAGGGAAGGAGTTGCTTACAATTATGTAAGTAGTTAGTGGTAGAGATGGAGAAACACCTCATTTATTTTGCAAAGATGGAAAATAGCTGGTCCCGTTTAGCCTATGGCTAACACAGCATAGCCTTAAGAGCATAGAATCTAGCATAGGGTAAAGTTTCTTATCTTAGATCTGTTACTATATATCTTAATGATGTGGTATAATTAATTGAGCCCTCCTATGCCTCCAGTGAACCATATATAAAATAAGAATAAGAATATTACCTACGTAGGTTTGGGTTTTTATGGGAATTAATACATATAAAATATTTATAAAATATGAGGCTGGGAATTAATACATATAAAATATTTATAAAATATGAGGCTTAAAAGATGTTCTCATTGAAAAATAATTTAACATGACAAAACAGTCCTAACTTAAAAAAGATTTTAAATGGTAAAACCTGTAATAAATCTACCTTGACCTGCATTGTTTTTCAATTAATAATTCACACCAAGTTTAAACGTGCTATTACATGTTTAATGGTATTATTTCAGATAAATTTCTCTTGTTTACTCTGGACTCCTCACATTACCTCATGGAAAACCAGAACAATGTCACGGAATTTGTCTTCTTGGGGAAATGGAAGGACAAGCAGCTAGAGCTACGGTTCTGTTTCTTGTTCCTGACTTCTTTCTTGGTGGTCTTAATGGGGAACTTCATCATCTTACTCAAAATTACCTGCAGCCATGTAATTGAACAGCCAAAGTACTATTTTCTCTGTCAACTATCCCTCATGGACCACCTCCTTTACCTCTGTTGTAATTCCCCAGCTAATCAGAGACCTAGCTTCAGAGAGAAAAATCATTTCCTTTAACAACTCTATGACCCAGATCTTCACTATGCACTTACTGGCAGCTGTGGAAATATTCATCTTGGTGTCTATGTCTTTTGACCGCTATGTAGCCATTCTCAAGCCCCTGCACTATATGGTCATCATGAACAGGCAGAGATGTAACATGCTGATTATCAGGGACTGGAGTGTGGGCTTTTGTCATTCTATTGCACTGCTGTTCATGGTCCTCAATCTACCTTCCTGTGGCCCTAATAAAATGAATCACTACATGTGTTATGTGAAGACTCTTTTGAAACTGGTCTGCAAAGACATACATGTTTTTAGTGTCTTAGTTATTATTAATTCAGGGATTTCAGGGGTTTTAATTTTCCCTGTCCTGGTGGCACCTTACATAAGCATATTGTACAATATTAGGACACACACTTCTACAGCATGACACAATGCTCTGTCAACCCGTAGCTCTCACATAATTGTTGTAAATTTGTTTTTTATGCCCTGAATCTCTCTATATATTCTACCTGCTGGCAGTGAGAACAAGGATAAAGAAATATCTTTGTTTTACACAATGATTTCCACTATGCTGAATCCTTTCATCTATACACTGAGAAATGTGGAGATAAAAATAGCCTTGCAAAAGTTATGGTATCAAATGCTACCTTGAGAATTAAAGTTCATAAGGTGATATTCATTGTGATTCTCATGCTGTGTCCGTATTACAGCTATTATTCACATCATTGTGATGAATGAAGTTAAGCTTTCCTTGAGAGTTGGATTAAATAACTTCTGACATTACAAAAGCATAAAGAACATATTACTATTATTCCTGTAGGAACCTTCACTTTAAAGGGTCTACATTGTTCCCGGTGTGAACATTTGTATTTGAGGAACACAAGAAGTATCTCTCTAAATGGTTTCTTTAATCTTGACACTCCCATCTTCAGAAATTTACAAGAAAAGCTATTTTCCTTGGAATAATTTAGAACTTCCTATTCTGATAATCAGAAATCTCACCAAATTTGCTCATGTCCGGTTTAATCATCATAGAGATTACTGCATTGGAAAAACAAAATGTTGCAAAATATAATACATTTTTCATGTAAAGGATACCTGTGTGATGTCTTTTCTATTGCCTACCTTTTTTCTTTTGATTTCCTTTGTTTAGATGATTTAAGCAAATGTACTGCACTCCTCTACATTCTCCAAACAGACTGATCTCTCACTTCCAGGTTTTATTTTCTGCTATCTTCTCTCCTTAGGATGCCTCTTCTCCTATATCTGAGGGTCACGACTTTTGCATAACTCACACTAATTCTTATATGATTCAGGAGAATTTTGCATACTTATCAAATGACCAGAATTACCAGCACACTATGGAGATATTGTGGGTTTTGTTCCAGACCACTGCAATAAAGCAAATATCACAGGAAAGCAAGTCACACAATTTTTGGTTTCCCAGTATATATAAAGTTATGTTTACATACTACTGTACATAGTCTATTAACTGTAAGATAATTTTATGTCTGAAAAAAACATTTACATACATGAATTAAAAATACTTTATTACTAAAAATACTAACATCTGAGCCTCCAGAAATCCTAAACTTTTTGCTAGTGTTGGGTCTTGCTTTGATGTTTATTGTTGCTCATTTATCAGGGTGGGGGTACCTGAAGGTTTGAGTGGCTGTGCCAATTTCTTAAAATAAAACAACTGTGAAGTTGACAGCAATGATTAACTCTTTCTTTCATGATAGTTTTCTCTGTAGTATGTATGCTGTTTGAGAGCATTTTGCCCACAGTAGGATTTCTTTCAAAATTGAAGTCAATATTCTCAAACCTTGTGACTGCTTTATAAACAGAGTTATGTAATATTCTAAATCCTGTGGTGTTCTTTCAACAATATTCACAATATTTTCACCAGGAGTAGGTTACATCTCAAGAGACCGCATTGTTTGCTCATTCCTAAGAAGCAACTTCTCATCCATTCCATTGATGTATTATCATGAGATAGCAGCCAAACATTCACATCTTTGAGCTACAGTTCTAATATTATTTCACTTCCTATTTTCAATACATCTGTAGTTACTTCCTCCATTGAAGTCTTGAACTACTCAAGGTCATCCATGAGGATAGGAATCAACTTCTTCCAAACTGCTGCTAATGTTGATATTTGACCTCCTCCCATGAATCACAAATGTAATTAATTTCCTAGAATTTTGAGACCTTTCCAGAAGGTTTTCAATTTACTTTGCCCTAATCCATCAGAAGAATTACTCTCTGTGTCTGCTAGAGCCCACCAAAATGCATTTGTTAAAGGAAAACACCTGAAATTAAAATTACTCCTAATCCAAGGGATGCAGAATGGATGCTGTATTTGCAAGCGTGAAAACAAAATTAATCTCATTGTACATCCCCAAGAGAGCTACTGGATGATCAATTGAATTGCCAATAAGCAGTAACATTTAAAAGGATTCTTCATTCTGAACAATATGTCTCAATGATGGGGTTAAAATATTCCATAAGTCATGCTGTAAACAGATGTGCTGTCGCCCAGGCTTTGTTCTTCCAATTATAGAGCATAAGTAGAGTAGATTTAACTTAATTCTTAAGGACCCTAGGATTTAAGGAATGGTAAATGAACATTGGTTTAATCTTAAAGTCCACCAGGTGCATTAGCCCTTAACAAGACTATCAAACTGTCCTTTGAAATTTTGAAGCCTTACAGTGACTACTCTATATCCATCAAAGTCCTCCATGATATTTTCTTCCAATATAAGGCTGCTTCATCTTGTACTTTTTATGTTATGGACATGGCTTCTTTCCTTAAATCTCATGAACCAATATCTGCTAGCTTCAAACTATTTTTATGGAGCTTCCTCACCTCTCAGACTTGATAGAATTGAAGAAAGTTACGGCCTTTCTATGGACTAAGCTTCAGATTCAGGAAATGTTGTGGCTGCTTTGATCTTCTATCCAGAACATTAAAATTTTCTTTATATCAGCAATAAGCCTGGTTTACTTTCTTATCATTCATGTGTTCACTGGAATAGCACTGTTAATGTCTATCAAGAATGTTTCCTTTGCATTCACAACTCGGCTAACTCTTTGGTATAAGATTTTGTCCTATCTCAGCTTTTGGTATCCCTTCCTTAGTAAGAGTAATCATTTCTAGATTTTTTATTAAAGTGAGAGACTTGCAGCTCTTCTTTTCACTAGAACACATAGTGGCAATTATAGGTTTATTAATTGGTCTACTTTCAGTATTGTTGTGTCTCAGGGAATAGTGAGGCTCCAGGAGAGGGAGAGAGATGGTGATGCAATTGATGTTTGGTGGCAGTTACAACACATAAAACATTTTGCAGTTAAGTTTGCCATTTAACATGGGAGACTCTGAGTTTTGAGGAGAATACAGGAAAAGACATATCCCGTCCTAGAGAATGCTTTCTGACAAATATTGAATATTTTATTATAATTATTTGTTTTTAAAGGTCCCACACAATTTAATGGTTGAAAATATGATGAAACTATTTGTTAGGTCCAACCCAAAATCTCCTGAATTGAAATTATGTATTTGCTAGTAGTGCCTTCTTGCATTCATTTTCTAACCTGTAACCCAAGGCCTAGTGTTGAAAAAAAATGACAAATCAATGTATGGGGAATTTGATTAATTGACTTGCTAAGCATATGGCACAGGAAATTTAAGAACTATTTTAGGTCATAAACATGTAATTTACAAAATCCTATCAATTAATATATTTTTTTTAGAAATTTAAAGTACACCATAATAATTGTTTACAAGAATACCATAACTTAGCTTGAAAGCACTCAAATTATACAAGCATATTATTTAAGCTGCAACATGGTCAGAAATCACCAGGCTCACAGAAGCTTAGAAATAAGGTATCAAAGTACGTCAGGAGGTCATTCCAGAGGTTACACTTATGCAAGTCTCTGCAGTATGACATTGACTGCCACAGTGCCTCAAATAGTGGGGCTACTGAGGGCTCTAGAGACATCCAGAATATATAAGCAGGACAGAAAGCTCAGGAATTCTGCACCATGTTAATGAGCCTTACTTTGGAATTTATGGTCCTCAGTGTAACAGAATTAGACTCATTTACAGGTTCCCTACACATAGCTCTTCTGCCACATTTATTTGAACCTATAATTAGCACTATACTTGATAAATATATGTCCCAGAGACTTAAATCTTTGGTCCATCCATGCGCCAGTTGAGCCCTGAAATTCAGCAGAGTTACAACACCTACTCTTCAGTTCCTTGGACTTAACCAGGACAACTAACAAGGAGATGATGATCGACAACACCTATCCCAAGGAACAGAGACTGTCTGTAACTTCAATCAAGATAGCTCCATCAATCTGCCACCTGAGATCTAAGCTTCTCCTCACAGAGAAGCAGAGTGGACATCACCATCCCAAAATTCTCAAGATTGGGGAATGAACAACGAACTAAAGTAGACATTATTATTTTACTTTAGACTTATTATTCTAGCAATGGAAGAACTCTCACCATTGGAAAAAAATGCAGTGGCCCCAAGAGGTTCTGAGGGATGAGAGAGGGAAGAATAGGTGTAATAATCATTTTCAGGGCATTGTAATTGTCCTGCAAGACATTGCAATGATGAATACAGGCCATTATATATTTTATCATAGCTTACACAATTGTGTGAGACAGAGTGTACAGTATAATGTAAAGTACAGTCCATGGTTAGTAACAATGCGTCAATATGTGTTCATCAGTTGTAACAAATGTACCACACTAGTGAAGGATGTTGTTAATGTGGGAAACAGGGGAGGGGCAGGGAATGGAGTATATGGGAATCCCTTATATTTCTTTATGTAACATTTATGTAATCTAAGCCTTCTTTAAAAATAAAAAAATGAAAAAAAATTTGGGGGCAGGTGATGGTGGCAAGAGCAAAAAATTGAGGCCAACGTAAGCTGTGAGGGAACAAGTTCTTTATGAATTTTTGTCTTGGGCAAACTCTTCCAATTTTATCCTTTTCCTTCTTTCTTCAAGCCTATATCTGTCCCTACTTATCCATTGATAGGGAACATTTAGACACTTCTAGACTATTTTAGTATTCTTAATGACATGAGAAAACCCTAAGTTAAAACATATATCCTAGATATTTAAAAGCAATCAAAATTATAAATAGGTGATTCTTTCCTCTCTAATTATCAACTTTTATAGAATATTTTAATTTTACTAAATGTCTCAGATGATCTCTTTCATCTAAGAACGTAAAAAATAATAGTTTATTCTGTATTCTGATATTTTTGATAAATGGGCCATATTGAGGAAGAATCCTTCTATTTCTATCATTTGAAGTATTTTTATCAGGAAAGAATGCTGAGTTTTGTCAGATACCTTTTCTGCATTGTTAGAGATGATAATGTGATTTTTTTCCCTCAATCTGTTAATGTGGTGTATTACAATATTTGCTTCTCTTATATTGAACCATCTTTGCGTATGTGGGATAAAACCCACTTGATCTTGTTGTATAATTCATTTTATATGTTGTTGGATTCAATTTGCAAATATTTTTTGAGGATTTTTTCACCTAAGTTCATTAGAGATGGATTGGTAATTTTCTTTTCATGTGATATCTTTATGTGGCTTTGGTACTAGGGTGATGTTGGCTTCATAGAATGAGTCAGGTAATGTTCACTTCTCTTCAAATTTTTTGAAGAGTTTTAGTAGATTGGTATTAGTTCTTTTAAATGATATGTAGAATTCATCTGTGAAACCATCTGGTACTGGGCCTTTGTTTGGAGGTTTTGATGACTGATTCAATCTTATTACTTATAATTGTTCTGTAGATGTCTTCTATTACTTTTTTCATCAAGGTAGTTTGTCTGTTTCTAGAAATATATCTATTTCATCTAAGTTGTCCAACTGTTTGGTATACGATTTTTCAGAATATCCTATTGTTATCCTTTTTATTACTGTGGGGCCAGTAATGATGTCCCCTCTCTCATTTCTGATTTTATTTGCATCTTCTCTTTTTTTTTCTTAGCCTAGCTAAGGTTTTGTCAATTTTATGAATCTTTTGAAAAACCAACTTTTGGTTTTGTTAATTCTTTCTTTTTCTCAATTTCATTTAATTCTGTTCTAACCCTTGGTATTTATCTTCTTCTTGCTTTTGAATTAGTTTGCTGTTCTATTTCTAGTTCCTCCAGATGTGCAGTTAGGTTCTTTGATTTTAGCTTTTTCTTCTTTTTTTTAATGTAGGCATTGAGGGCTATACATTTCCCTCTATATTCTGACCTAATTATTTCTCATAAGTTTTGATATGTTGTGTTCTCATTTTCATTTGCATCAAAATAATTACTGATTTCTCTTGAAATTTATTCCTTGACCCACTGATTGTTAGAGCCAATTGCTTAAATTCCATATATTTGTGAATTTTCTAGTTCTCTGCCCATTATTGATTTCTGGCTACATTTCCTTCTGGTCAGAGAAAGTGCTTTGTATAATTTCAATCTTCATAAATTCATTGAGACTTATTCTATGACCTAACATATGATTTATCCTGAAGAATGAGCCATGAGTTTTAGAGAAGAGGGTATATCCTGCTGTTTGAAGATGCAATGCTATGTATGTATAATTAGGTCTAATTCTTTTAATATATTATTCATGATCTGTTTCTTTATTGACCCTCTGCCTAGATGTTCTGTCTATTGCTGAAAGTGGTGTATTCAAGTGCCTTCCTATGACTGTAGAGTTGTCTATTTTTTCCTTAAGTTTTGCCAGTGTTTGCCGCATGCATTTCAGGACATATTGGCAAGTTGTATAAATATTTATGATTGTTCTTTCTTCTTGTTAGATTGCCCCTTTTATTAGAATATAGAGTCGTGCCTTGTATCTTATAACAATTTTACATGTAAAGTCTATTTTGATCAATATTAGTATATCTACCCCAGGTCTTCTTTTGGTTACACTTTTTGTAGAAAAATCATTTTCCAACCATCACTTGAAGCTATTTGTGTCTTTTGCTCTAATGTGAATTTCTTGTGCATAGCATATAGATCCAATTTCTACCCATTCTGCTGATCTGTCTCTTAATTGTGGCCTTTAATCCATTAGCATTCAATGTCATTACTGTAAACTCAGTAATTACTTCAGCCATTATAGATTTAGGCTTATATTTGTTATAAATTATTTTTGTTTCCCTATTGACACTTTTAGATATACTTTATAATAATCCCCCTTTCTAAACTCTAGACCAAACCTCCCTCTCTGGTCTTTTCTTTTCAACCTGCAGATCTCCCTTTAGTATTTTTTAAAGGGCAGGTTTCTTGTTGACCAATACTCTTAATTTCTGTCTATTTGTGAATATCATCCTCTCTCCCTCACTTTTGAAGGCTGATTTTGTTGGATACAGAATATTGGCTGTCATTTTTTTCCTCTTTCAGCACCATAACTATGTCATACCACTGTCTTTTTGTTTCCATGGTTTCAGGTAAGAAATCAGGACTTAATCTTATAGAGCATCCTTTATATGTGATGTAGCTCCTTTCTCTTATTGCTTTCAGGATTCTTTCTTTATCTTTGTCATTTGACAATCTGATTAGTATGTGTTTGGAATAGATCTGTTAGTATTTATTTTCTTTTCTGTAAGATGCCCTTTGTGAACATGTACCTCCATGTCCCTCATAAAAATTGGAATAATTTCAGCCATGATTACTTCAAACATTTCCTCTACATCCTTGCCCTTCTACTCTCACTCTGGGATACCCATAATGTGTATGCTTGTGCTTTTCATCTTTTCATTCAATTCCCTGAGTCTCTGCCCATTTTTTCCATGTTTTTCTACATCTGTTCTATCTGTGCATTTGCTTACATGCTATCTTCTAAATTCAATGATTCTTTGCTCTTCCTGTTTGAATCTGTTTTTGTGTGATTCTATTGTATTTTTAATTTCTTTTATTGTAGCTTTAATTAACATAAGATTTCTTTTTTAATATATGTTTATCATATCTTCTATATGCTAAGCAAATTCTTCTTAATATCATTTATTTTTGCCTTCATCTCCTGTTCTTGAAGATTTCTGTGGAAATCTTTGATTAACTAATTAATTCTATATCTCTTGTGGCTTCTTAGGTTGTTACTTTGACTATGCCATACCTTCTATTTCTTAGCCATTTCTTAGTACGGCTTGTCATTTTTTTCTAATATCAAGCGTCTGTTCATCTTGGTGAGTTCACTCTGTTGGATAGTTTCTTCTTGCCTAGAGTTTTATTTTTATTTGTCTTTATGTTAAGGTTCTTCTTTGACACTTAGTTCCAATTACTCTAAATCTTTAAATTTGCCTGTCTCTAACTGAATAAAATAAAGGGAAAAAAGATAAAAGAGGAAAAAAGGAAATGAAAAGGGGAAAAAGAGGAAAAGGAAGAGAAAAAAAAAGAAAAAAGAAAGAAGGAAGGAAGGGAGGGAGGGAGGAAGGGAGGGAGGGAGGGAGGGAGGAAGGAAGGAAGGAAGGAAGGAAGGAAGGAAGGAAGGAAGGAAGGAAGAAAAACACTCTTAGGCAACTAGTGTCCAGCTAAAATTCTCCTTGTCAGCTGCACATGCTCACCTATTGCTCCATGGCCCTGGTGTTCCCTGAGTACCTGGAAAAGGATAGAGAGAGAAAATCCTGGGCTTCCCTCTCAAGCCACTTGTATCTGGTTAGGTTCCTTCATGCCAACCATCTGCAACCACCTATTGCTCTGTGGTGTCCTCACTCCATGGACATGGTGTCCTCACTCTATGGGTATCTTAATGAGGAAAGAAAAAAATACATAAAGAAAATCCCTGGACTTCCATATTAGGCCACAGGCATCCAGCTAGACTCCTCCATGATATCTGCTCACACTGGTCACACTTGTTATCTTACCACTCCCCTGGTGCTTAACTAGGCACCTCCCCACTGGCTATCCACTCTTCACCAGAGCCATGAGATTTCCCCTATGCTTAATAAACCTACCAGTCTTCCCACTGCTTCTGGATGATGAATGCAGCCTGCTGCTCCCTACTCTAATCTTGGATCAAACTCAACTGGTTTTCAGCTGCCACTTGTAATACCTACAAAATTAACTCCTAGATCCAATGTTATCTTCCCCCTAAAACACAAACTGGTTTTTCTTTTTAGAATTTTAAAACTAATTATAATATTTTTATGGAAATGTAAAGCATCTGGGTCAGCCCACAAAAATTTATAAGAGAATGAATTTGAAAAATTACACTTCTTGATTTCAAGGTATTGTATAAACCAGCAGTAATAAAATAATTCTGGTAATTCATAAAGATGGACAATTAAAACAGTTAAACTCTCTAAAGAGTTTACAATTAGGTCTATACACACATGATCTACTAAATCAAAGCAAAGGACTTTAAGTAATTCCTTGGGGAAATGATAGTGTTTTCAGTAAATGTTGATGGAACAATTGGGCATACATACACACAGCAAATTAACATTGACCTGTACCTCACACATTATATGTACATTAATTCTAAATGGATAATAGATTTTTACATAAAATATAAAATATGAAGTATTTAGATTGAAATGTAGAAGAAAATCATTAGGTCCTTGGATTAGACAAAGAAAAGTTAGAGTCAATACAAAAGTATAATTCAGAAAAGAAAAGGCATGATAAATGCCTTTTTAAAAGGTGAACAATTTTGCTACAAGACTGAGATTGTAAATAGAAGGGAAAATATAAATTATGCCCTAGGAGAATATATTTGAAAACCATATAGTCATCACAGAACTACTATTTAGAATATATAAACATGTATTAATATGAATAAGAAAAAAATTGAACAGCCCAATAAAAATGAGCACAATAAAAAATTGTACAACCCAGTTAAAAATGACCCAATGTTTTGAACAGATAATTCAACAAGGGTGAAATAAACTTAGCAAATAATTCATGAAAAGATGCTAGACATCATTTGTCATGTAAATGCAAATACCACTTGAATGTCTACAATTAAAGATTGACCACAGAAAGTATTGCTGTAGAGATGGAACAGCAGAAATCTTATATATCCATTCCCCCCAAACAGGTTAATCTGGAAAAACCCTCTTTGTTTAGCTTTAGTAAAATTGGGCAGGAAATTGTTAATGAGAATAACTGCTTTTGTTTTAGTCCAAAATTGTCACTTTTCCCCTCCACTACTGGAAACATATGTGTATTGTTTTCTGAAATTTAGAGTGGAAATCAGATTGGGTTTCTGTAGATAAGACTCAAGTAAGGTGGGTACCCCTAAGACTTAACCCCAGGAAATTTTGTCTTTCAAGTGAGCCCATGTTTGGATGCTAGGAATTTCTCATTTACCACGGACCCCCTGCTTTTTTTTTTTTTTTTTTTTTTTGGTTTCTACAGATTCTTAAATTTTTAAAAATATAGTTTTTATTTTAAAAAAGATACTTAGATTACATAAATGTTACATTAAAATATAGGGGATTCCCATATGCCCCACTCCCTACATCTCCCAAATTTTCCCAAATTAGCAACATCCTTCATTAGTGGAGTACATTTGTTACAATTGATGAAAACATTTTGGAGCATTGCCATTAAGCATAGATTATAGTTTAAATTGTAGTTTACACTCTGTACCACAAAATTTTGTAGGTTATGGCAAAATGTGTAATGTCCTCTATCTGTCATTTTAATGTCATTCAATACAATTCCCAAGCCCCCAAAATGCCCCAATATTACTTCTGGTTTTCTCTCACCCTGGCCTCAGAACCTCCAGTGCCTACTGCCTCCATATCAATGATATAACTTCTTCCATTGCAAGAATCACAATAAGTGTATAGTAGAATACCAGTAAGTCTACTTTAATCCATAGTTCATTCCCCAGTCTTGCCCCAGCTCCTGTGGTTTCTGTGCTAGGAAAGTGATTGCTTGTATCTGCGCATCTATTCAGGTTTTGAGGAGATATTTTTCCATGGAACCTCAATTGTCTAAGAGGTCTAAGATTTGTTATATTCAATTTTTCATGATTTTTTTCTTGTTTAGAGGCTCAGAGTGAAGACTATCCAAGCTATTTAGATATCAGAACTGAAACCAGTTCATTATCATTCACTTAAAGATCTTTAATTTTTTTTCTAAGATGGTTTTTTCTTTAAAAACATTTAGCAATGTTTCCTTTAAATTTCCAAATATATACAAAATTATTGTAAACTTCTACCTTAAATTCACAGTTCTGTACAATGTCTCTTCTTTGAAGTTTATTGAGGCTGTTTTTTTTTTTTACCACTGTAATAAGTATTTTACAAATATTTTATCTCTGTATGTAGGAATATGTATTCCTTAATTGTTGGATGTGTAATTGCATATTTGTCTAAATATGACTGCAGTTTTGAATTGTGTTATTTTATCTTTTATTTCTTACCTTTGCTTGCTTTATGAATAATGATAAATGAGTTTTAATATTCCACTGGAAAGGTAAATTTATCTGTTTTTCCTGATTTTGTTATGTATATTGTGGTAGGGACACCTAAAATGGTGCCCCCAAGCAGCTAAAATGGCTGCCAAGTGCTACGTGACTCCCGGCATGAACCTGAAAAGACTTCTTTCAGTCAATCCTCAATGTCCAATCATAACCTTATCTAAAAATCTTCTTTTTTGCCAGTTACTATGTACGTCACCCCTCTTCCTCCAATCATGTCCTTAACTCACTTCCCTTATCAGAACCTATATAAACAACAAACCTTCCTGTAATAAATTAGACCTGCGTACTTACCTCGTCTCCGCGGTGGTCTTTCCTCCGTGCGCCCTCCACGCTGTCTGGGTCCCCGAACGCTGGTTGCCACTCAGCGTTCCCCTTCCGCCAACAAGTGGTTCAGAACAACCACATATATATTGAGGAATTATTATTAAGTGGTTGTGTCAGTCTGGATCTTACATAGGACAGATTCAGATGCCACAATTGAATGAGTGTATAAAAGAAAAGATTATTTTCAAAGATGAAGACAGTAGCAAGAATACCACAAGGATGTGCAGTACCTGTAGTACTAGTAAGTGTTGAAAACTGACATGTGTTAAATAGTGTGTGATATGTCATGTGTCAAGTTGGCT
>JAKSZT010025366.1:0-10865 GCA_026826555.1 Tolypeutes matacus | reverse complement strand
GAGGTGGGCAACATGGGAATCCCAGTGGGTTCCGTGTAATATTTTGGGTAATCTAAGCACCTCTTAAAATATATGTATATATATATAAATAACATTTTTGTAAGCAAATACACATATATGCATATATATTTATATATCATTTTGCAAATGTTTGTATGTATTGTGAGAATTTTGATTTTTACCCATAATTAAAAAAAAAGAGAATATCACTCACTTAAGGGCATTTTTTGATGATATTTCCAAGGATCTACTAATTTATTGATGAAGTCCCTTCTTGTGTGAATACAGAGATTCCTGGCGCCCTCCTGGTCTCCGGACATGGATAAATTCTAATAATACTTTCCACAGTTCCACTCCTTGCTACAACTGAGAAATCACATATGATTTGCAGAGTTGATACCCTATTTATATGAAAGAGATACAATGGATTTTGAGTTATCTGCTAATAACAGTGCATTATCTTTAATTCCAAGACAGGCTACAGTGAAGAAAAAGTAAACATTGAAGGTCATAATAGGGAAGCACACCTTGAACACAGCATATTGACAATACTTCATTAGCAAAGGACGCTTGATCATATGCCTTAAAACATTAAGGCTCTGTGGTCATTGAGGCCCATGCCAGGTTGAAAGCCTGAAGCAACTTTTTCTTCCATAAAGGGAAAATTATGTTTCCACAGTGGTTGAATAGTATTTTTTTAAAAGAATACAATAATCATAATGTCTACCCAAAACAAATGCTTATATAAGGAAAATGTATCCTGAATATTTTTTGACTGTGTTGTAAAATACCAACATAGTCCCTAAAGCATAAAAATTATTCGATAATATTTAATCAATTTATATATCCATTTAAATAATGTTCATTAGGTTCTCAGCACAGTTCTGTTTATTGGAGATTAAGTAGCAGGAAATACATGAAATTGTAATCTGAAAGATTAGACCAGCAGTGTGAAAAATGATGTCAGTTAATAAGTGAAGACACAAATTTCTTCCAGATACTTTTAAGTTTTATGAAAGGATAAGGGCAGAACTTTGAATGGCATATGAGAAAGCTCATGTTGAATAGTTAAAGGATAAACTGGAAACATTTGACAGAGAGTTAGATAGATGATGATGGTGAAGATCAAAGATGGATTGTAGATAGATAGGTACATAAAAAGGTAGATAGATCGATAGATAGGTATCTATAGATATCTATAGATAGATAGATAGATTGTGGTGTGATTATAAGAGATAAGGTTAGGCAGTCTAATAGCACAAGTCAGGGACCCTTGAAATCCTGGATTCACTCTTCCTAGCTCTAGGAGGCCATACTCAATTTTACCTTGGGCTTCCAAATTGTAATTATCATTTTCTATCTTATCTTCTTGATTCTCATATAAAAGATAGAGTTAACTTCTTAATGTGTTCTGGTCTCTCCAGCTCTTCAACATTTTTCACTGAATCTAAAATTTTGCTGTAACTACTAAACTTTCCCTCTATGAACAAGCAAAATCAAGTGAAAAATATTCCCTTATTCATTGCTTCTACTTTCAAATTTGCACAAATATTATTTACAAAGAGGGAAATGGTTGATTAGGGACAAGGTGGTGATAAGAAATCCAAACATCTTTTCAAAATACAAAAATATCCATATACACTTTAATATATTTGCTATTAGAGAAAATAAACAAATTATTTTTCATGGCATACCTTGCTTAACCCTTTCTTGTGCTGCTCTGAACACTATGCAACACTTAGCACAGCACCTTTAACACTGGATTCAACTCACATGTTCAAATATCTACCTCCCATTTGGAGTGTCAAGTTGTGCTCTTACTCACCTCTGTCATATGTTGTCACCACAATCCTAAACCCATTACTACCACTTACAAGGATAATGAGGAAATTATTTCCCCACCAATGCCATGGGCTCCTTCTCTTCTCTGAAAACACAGCCTTAATGGAGGCTGGAACAAATTGGTGTAAATATTGGAAGGAGATTATTTCTTAATCTGTTGCTGACCCATCATAATTATCCCAGAGTAATGGGCACCCTTAAGTCATTCTCAGATCCTTGAATGTCTCCTGAGTACACTTAGAACAGACAGTGTAATAGGAGAAATCTGGCCATGTTCTAGCAATAGAGATGTAATTTCAGTAGGAAAAGCAATACCTTACTCACCAGGATATGCACTTGCAAGTTGACCATCAGCTATATTCCTGAGTTTTGACTCTCAGGAACAGGCAGAGAATAAAGCAGGCAATGCTGGCAATGGAGAAAGAAGCCACAATTTCCAGAGCCTATTGTTATTAATATCCTAACTTTCACTGATTATTAATACCCTAAATATACTGCACCCAACCAACAAATACACAGAGTGCTTCAGTAAAACTGAGGGAAGACTGTCATCTTCCAATGTAATAAGAGATGACTATGGCTCTTGTTATAAATAAAATATCTATACAGATATATTATAGATATGAATATGTAAACCATTTTTGTATATGTCAATTAGCCCACAGTGATCTGAATTTTACATTTTCTCCCTTATTACAAAAATAGGTATCTCTAATTCAGGCCACGTGAGGATTTTGGTCTCCCCATATAGAAAAACACTATGGGATTTCTCAGATTTAAGGAATTTTGGTTTATGAACTAGCTGTTTATCAGTCCATTAGACACTCACTCCCTTCATGGTCTGCCCTACTCCTGCTGTTTTGTATATATTTGTCTGAAATCATTTTGGTTTTCCCACATGAGATTTCTAGAAATATCACTCCCTGAACCCTGACTTTTAGATATATCTCCAAAAGACTTTGATCCTGTCCATGAAAATTGAAAATGCAATTGATGATGGAGTTAATCAATTAAGGATTTAGACCATTTGAAGTATCAATATCATCGATCCTCCATATCTAGTCCTTAAACTCCCTTCATCAGAAAGTAATAGATTATGTGGGTTGTAATGTTCTGCCATATGCCAGAAAACTCATTAAGGCAAAGAGGCTCAGAAAACAGACTGGGTGGGTACAGGAAGGTACCTATTTCATCTATTTGATATTTTAGGTAAATGGTTGCTGATATCCTGTACAATATTAATCATCTTTAATTGTAACATCCTGGCATTAATAATTTATGAACTATAAGTTCCTCTTTAACACTTTGTTAATGATTAATTATATTTCATTGGCAAAATGATAATGTGTCATAAACAGAAGGAAATACCCCTTTGCATCTGAAATTTAGAAAAAAAGGGAAAATGGTGTAGTAAATGTGAAAGATTCACTTACATCATTCTCAAAATAATCTTAGATTATGGTTTATTTATGAAAAAAAATTTATGCTTTATTTATGAAAAAGGACATGATCAGAAGATCAGAAAATTTAGTAGCATGACAAAATTACATGGCTATAAAATGATAAAGCTAGGAATTGAATTTTGCCTTGTCTATATGCCATGCTTAAATTTCTAGACCTTTACATACCATACCTAGGTTTACCCTGGAATGTACCTTGTCACTTCAATAACCGAGGGCCACAGCCTGTGGTTATAGCCACTTTTTTTTGCTTGTTTACATGACTGCTTCTCATGCCCAGATTTACCTCCCACATGGAAACTTCCAGTGCCTTGATCCCCTTGCCAAATATCAGTAATTATACTGAATCTATCCTCATTATTTCAGTACAGTTTAATCCACATTTACTCATTTCAATATATACTTACCAAGAACAATATTTTGATTTTTCTTATGTCCATCCTACTATTTCTATGTCTACCAATAAACACTCCACATACTTAACAATTTTCTTTGATGGCATCTGACTGAGCACATGATTAGGATATTGTTTCAGGCACAGAGTCACAGTAGTGTCTATTGAGTATGTGGTAACTCTACTGTATTAATTCTGTATTGGTAATTGAATAATTCCAATATTCTCCATAAACATGCCAAATATTCTCCATGTTTTTTGAATTTCACACATTCTCACATTGCCTTTCACTTTCAAAAGATTGAATCGCCTCCTACTAAGCAGATGGATCATGAAGTTTGTCCACTTACCCTTTAATAGCATAATATTTTTTTAATAATCCTTGTGTTCACACACATTGGCTACTCTTTCTCTCCAACTAAATTAGAAAGTCATGGTTCCATTGGCTGAGTTCAATGTATCCAATTGAACTCTTACTCTCCTGTTTGGTTGGAAACTATAAACTAATCATAAATTCAATCCCTTTTACCTGAAGCCTCTCCCTCTCTTCACAATCCATCTTATCATGTAAGCTTATATAATTGATTCATGACCCCCTTTGGGGACCTTTGCTTTTTATTTCTTTCTCTGACATCTTAGTCTCCTGTTTTCAAATTACTGTATTACCTCTTCCACTTATCCACTGCAAAAAGAGCTCAATATATTATTGGAAAATTCTAAAACTAAATCCTAGCCTCTCTTTTCTCCTTTTATCCACTATCCTGACATGATTACATATTTAATTGATTTTACTTTCTTCCATCCCTATCTCTGAGTTGAAAGAAACAAACCATTTCTCTGGAATGCTTCTCTGAGCTATCATCATTATATGCTTAATTATATACACCTAAAATGGAGTATATTTCAGAACATTACCTCTCTCCAAAAATATAAACATTACATCACCTTTAGTCTTCAATATTAGTTAAGGTTCCCACTAGACCTCCAGAGATTGATCCTTGACATTTCTTCACAAAACCTCAAAAGACACTGAAAGTATTTCCATATATATACTAAGCACATTTTCACGATTCATTTCCACCATGATCCACAAAAATACCTTCTCACTCCATAATCATTTTCTTTCATTCCTAGTTCAAATATGAATTCCTGAGGGATTGTATCACTGAAGTCCACTAATGTTAACATTTACATTAGCTTTATGTTAGATCTATCTCTCCCATTGTTGTGGACACAGAAAAATCAACCCATGAATGTTAAGATGCGATAAATTTCCTACTGACCATTATATATGCATTTTAAATCAGGAGAAATATGTTCACAATTACCTTACCTAGCCTCAGAAGACCACCTACCTGAAATATCTGTAGTCATATTAAATGGCTATATTCTGATGAAAAATTCATTGAAAAATAAAGGAAGTCATGTTGAACATTTTCTTCATTACTCGCTAAACCAATTAGATTGGAAAAACAGGTGAAGACAATACTTTATTGATGAAGCCATCATGAGAACAAAAAGAAAGAAATTTTTGATGGTAAGCAATCTCTTTATAAACTTGATGATTTCATGAATCATGCAATTAAAGCAATGCATCCTGATTAATTTGGATGTCAATCAAGATAAATCTAGGGAGTGGATGTGGATCAAGGGGTTGAGTGACTGCTTCCCATGTGTGACATCTTTGGTTCATCACTGGTGTCTCCAAAAAAAAAAAAAAAGGAAACATGGAAAAATCAACTCAGGAGAGTGAATATGACTCAATGGTTGAGCATAGGCTTCCCATATTCAAGGTCCCCGGTTCGATCCCTGGCCCAGGGCCACAAAATAACAGTCTAATCAAGGTCTGGCCCTTTATACAAAATGCTTTCCCCTTAATTTGGTACATCCAGAGACGCAACTAGAACAGATTATGTCCTTTAATTCAGTCATCCTTCTAAATATCTCAAAAGGCACCCAAACATGCTTAGTCCAGATGCGTCTCTCATTTGTGGATTTTGGTGGTTCTAGTCTGTACTCTAGAGAATACAGCAAGTGAATCCTTAAAGGTCTTTATTTCTGAGAGTTCTTATGATTTGCCAACTTTCTATCTGGTTATAGGTATCAATCTGAATCTAAATAAATATAAATATTTGTCCTGAAATTTTATATTCAAAATATTAGGGATTCACAGAAAATTGCTAGTAGAAACCATTGAAATATTTGAAGCAGCAAAATTATATGATCATATTTGTGTTTGTAAGTTAGTCTTTTACTGAGGAATGAAATGAAATAAATTAGACGGAATTGGTGACTTTTAAGAGTTACATGGTTGCTTGGCATAGGGGCTTGGAAGTAAACATTTGAGGGGCAGGATGCAAGGTTATAAGATATAATACAGAATAAGCAAATCTCTATCACTTAGGTATTTTGCCAGATATAATTGAGCTCTAATGATGTGTTAGACTTTGTGCTAAAGACTAAGCATGCAGTTTTGAAAAAAGTTTTCAGAGTGAAAGAGAGCAATAGAAGTTGAAAAAGAGAACGCTCTGTCAAGTATGATATATGGAGAAAAGCAAGATAAAGGGTAGCATATATATTATAAAATGAGCCTATTTTGTCAGAAGAATAATAAATATATGAATGTATTTGAGTACATGTATATACATATTTATATATGTGTGCATAATAGAGTATATATATTAGTATAACTTGGTATACTTATTTAGGTATGAATAATAATAGACAACTTACCCAATAGTAAGTATGAATTACCTTGGGTTCATTTCCAGGACATGTACAGGGTTTCAAGAAGTAGAACATGCTTAAAAGATGGTGGGGAAGATGGCAAAGAAGGAAGCTCCAGGAATCAGTCCTTCCACCAAGACAGCCATTGAATTGGCAGAAACTGAATCAACAATTGTAACCATTGGGGAATTTGATATAATTATGAATTCCAAAAATATAATTGAATCATGCTTGTAAACTGATCTGTTAATCTGGGCATGATTAGGTTAGGATTAGGGCATTGAGCCCCACCCCTTGGTGGGTGGGGAATTGAATCTAAAAGGCAAGGCAAAGGACAGTTGAAGCAGTCTTTTGAGAAGCAGTCTTTTGAGAAGCAGTTTTGATGTTGGAAAGAAGGCCCCAGAAGAGAAGCAAGCTGTTCACCTGATCATCTACAGCTGACCTTGTGGAGGAAACAGGAGCTAAGCCTGGAGAGAAACGCAGCCCCGGGAAGAGAGGAACCCCAGAAGCCTGAACTCTGGCAAACGCCCGCAGCTGTCTTGCTCTAACACGTGGCAAAGGACTGTGGTGAGAGAAGAAACTTAACACTTTATGGCCTGGTGTCTGTGGACTTCTACCCCAAATAAATACCCTTTATAAAGACAAACCCATTTTTGGTATTTCACATTAGCACCCCTTTGGCTGACTAATACAGAATTTGGTACCGAGGAGTGGGGAAGTACTTTTGTGATTACCAAAATGTTAAAACGGTTTTATAAATGGGTAAGGGGTATTTTTTGGAGGAATTCTGAAATGCTTGATGAAAAAGGCCTAAATCACTTTGAAGAGACTGTTGATAGTAATGTGGACACTAAAGAGACTTTCTATGATGACTTAGAAGTAAATGAATCTTTTATTGGAAACTGGAGGAAAGGCAATCCATGCTTTAAAGTTGCAGAGAACTTAACAAGATTAATTCCTGGTGTTATATGGAAGACAGAATTTGAAAATGGCGAACCAGAACATTTAGCTGAAGAACTTTCCAAGGTAAACTCGGAGAATGTGGCTTTGCTTCTCCTTGCAGCTTATAGCAAAATACTAGATGAGAGAAATACACTAAGAACTGAACTTTTGGGCACAAAGAAAACAGAAACTGATTCTGGAACTTCCAAGTTTGTGGAAATCAAATTCCCAGATGAAAATGCCCTCTTTGAAGACTTTACTAAACTTGGAACTTGTAAATCAGAATTGAAGATGTAGTTATCTAGGAAAGATTTGTGGAAAGTCTTACTGTCTGATGGCTTGGACCCCTGCTTCCTGCATGCTAAATCAACAAAGTTTTTGAGAGAGCTGTATGAACAAAACCATTGTCTGCTTGGACAAAAGAGGACATGGAAAGGAGAGATTGAAGGAGAATCAGCTTTAAGAAGAAAACCGTGGAAGCAGAGATCTGGACTTAAGACAACTCCTTGGTCCAAGAGAGGAGCCCCACCCATGTGTACAGAGAGGGTGAGTTTGCCCCTGCAGTTGAAGAGGGTGGATGTTACTACCCAATGTTCTGAGAAAGTTTTGATGCTGCATGGTGCAGAGAGGATGAGTTTTCCCTAGCAGTTAAAGAAGGTGGATGTCCCCACCCGATGTTCAGGAAGTGTTTTGCCACCCCAGGGTGCAGAGAGGTTGGAGCACATTCCTCAAAGATTAGGGCGGTTAAGGTCAACAACCCCATTTGTCTGAGAGGGGTGTACCTATCTCCCATAGATTAAAGAAAGCCAGATGGTCAACCCATTGCTCTGAGAGGGTTGAGCCTGTTTACCAAAGGTTAGGGAAGGCCAGGTGGTCAACTCGTTGCTGTGAGAGGGTTGAGCATGTATGCCAAATGTTAGGGGGAATGTTATCTTCACCTCACTGTACTAGGGGGGCTAAGACTCTAACCCAAAGATTGGGTATGGTGTGGCAATCACCCCAACACTCTTGGAGGGTGAGGTCTGGAGCTTGGTCAACACCCAGATGCTTGATGAGGGTGGAACCAAGAAAATGGCTCTTGGGCAAGTCTGTGGAAAGGGTGGGTTCCCATGTGGCCTCAGGGAAAAGAAAACATCTTAAAATTGACTCTCAGACTTTGAAATCGAATGGAGGATGCCCTGCAAGTTTACTGAACTGTAGAGGATCAAGGACTCATTTTTAACATCCCAATTTCTCCTTATAATATTGAAAATGTTTATCTTTCATCTTTCCATTTGTGTATTGGAAGCAGTTAAATGGTTTTGTAAGTTTCAAAGGTCTATAACAGATGGGACTTTGCCGCAAGATGAACTGTATTTCTTTAAAATGATTTTGATATGATTTTGTACTTGAATAGTTACTGATTTAGGTTTTTTATGAGAATTGTAATGTATTTTTTGAATTCAGAGGGTGGAATGTAACCGTTGGGGAATTTGATATAATTATGAATTCCAAAAATATAATTGAATCATGCTTGTAAACTGATCTGTTAATCTGGGCATGATTAGGTTAGGATTAGGGCATTGAGCCCCACCCCTTGGTGGGTGGGGAATTGAATATGGTCTACAGTGTGTACTGTGGTCTATGGTTGGTTGCAAGGCTCCAGGATGTGTAAGTTCATTGAGGGTGGTGGGCCACACTGTGGGAGATGTTTCTGTGGGAAGTGGTGAGAGGTGTGGGAGGTGGGCAACATGGGAATCCCAGTGGGTTCCATGTAATATTTTGGGTAATCTAAGCACCTCTTAAAATATATGTACATATATATATAAATAACATTTTTGTAAGCAAATACACAAATATGCAGATATATATATATTAAAAAAAAAAAAAAAGGCCAGGCAAAGGACAGTTGAAGCAGTCTTTTGAGAAGCAGTCTTTTGAGAAGCAGTTTTGATGTTGGAAAGAAGGCCCCAGGAGAGAAACAAGCTGTTCGCCTGATCATCTACAGCTGACCTTGTGGAGGAAACAGGAGCTAAGCCTGGAGAGAAACGCAGCCCTGGGAAGAGAGGAACCCCAGAAGCCTGAACTCTGGCAAACGCCCACAGCTGTCTTGCTCTAACACATGGCAAAGGACTGTGGTGAGAGAAGAAACTTAACGCTTTATGGCCTGGTATCTGTGGACTTCTACCCAAAATAAATACCCTTTATAAAGACCAACTCAGAGATTGAGGGCGGCAAGATGGCGTTGGTGTAGGAGGGCGCACACTGCAAGCTCCCAGAGCAAGGCAGATTGGGGACGGGGTCCTGCCCGGGGGTCTGTGCTGTGCACGTGTGGAGTGAGAAGCTTGGGATATCTATCTGCGCGGATCGGCGGCGTGAACCGAATGGTGGAGAGTCGTGAGATTTGAGGCTGCCGGTGGAGGTTGGCACAGGCGTCTGAGCCCCGCAGTTACTGAAAAAAAAAAATAAAACGGTCATTTGGAGCCGCGGGCGGGGCGAAAAAGTTTTATTTTCTGGGGAGCTGGCTGCCTGGCGCCCCTTGGATCTTGTGTGAACAGAGCAAACGAGCTAGTCAGCACCCGGTGAACCGGAGGGGGGATTTTGGTCGGGGAACGCAGCTAATTTCCTTAGCCACCAAGGGATAAGACACGGGCCGTTGCGGAGCCAGGAGGAAGGGACACTTCCCAAAGAAGGGAGGGTTCGGTTGGAAGACAGGGAAGGGTATTTTATATTTTTAGACATCGATCTGGCTGCCTGCACTGCCCCATAGCTTTGGGAAGCAGATAAGCCAAACTGAAGCAGCACCAGGCTGAGAGCAGACGTGAATCTGCACTCAAACTGATTTAATGAGCAGCCCGGTGACACTGGAGCTCGGCGCCAGAAGGGGCGGAATCCGCCATCTTTAGCACTCCTCACTGACTAACATCAGAGTTCCAGCTAACCTGGGGAGTCCGGAAAGTGGGACGTGATTGATTAATTTCCACGGGCCCAGCTAGGGTCCCTTCCATAAGGGGGTTGGTCTAGAAGAGGAATTATTTTGGGTCCTGCATTTGGCTAAAAAAAAAAAAAAAGTCAGATCACCTCAACAAATGAAAAATAAATTCTTTTTAATTTAGTTTAATAGCTAAAAGCTGCTTCAGGACCTGCATATAGAACCCTGTGGGGAAATTCATTGATAAACACAAGTAGGCAGGAAGGATCCACTTGGACCCTAGGGGAATCATTGACACCCCTTAGCTCTGTTTGAATGCTTGCCTGTGTGGATCTTTGGTTTCTCTCTGTTACTTTCTGGTCTATTGCTATTATTCCCATTTTCCTCCCCCCTTCGTTTTTCCTTCTATATATATATTTTTTTTTAATAGGTGCTGCCAGCTGGTCACTTCTTTGCTGGGCTTCTTATTCAGTAATTTCCCACTCGCTGTATATATTGATTCTGAATTACAAACTATCCCTTATCCTTCAAGCATGTTTCTGCCTTCTGTTTTCTGTTGTGGCTCTTAGAGACAACATTTTTTCATAGG
>JAKSZT010025349.1:1460732-1478177 GCA_026826555.1 Tolypeutes matacus | reverse complement strand
ATATGTCTTGGAGTTGGCCTATTGGGATTTATACTATTTGGGGTGCGCTGTGCTTCCTGGATCTGCACATCCATCTCTCTCAATAGAGTTGGGAAGTTTTCAGCCATAACTTCCTTCAACACTCCTTTTGTTCCCTTTCCCTTCTCTTCTCCTTCTGGGATGCCCATAATGCGTATGTTTGTGCGTCTTGCATTATCGGTTAATTCCCTGAGTCCATACTGGATTTTTTCTATCTTTTTGTCTATCTTTTCTACAATCTCTTTTATTTCAACTGTATTGTCTTCCATATCAATAATTCTTTCCTCTGCCTGTTCAATTCTGCTGCCATGTGAGTCCAGCGTCTTTTTCATTTCTTGACTTGTGTCTTTGTTCGTCATCATATCCATTACCTTTTTAGGTGTGTTAGCTATTTCTTCAGTATGTTCTCCCAGTGTCTTCTTTATATCCTTAATCTCTTCCTTCAGTTCTTTAAGTTGGTCCATGATATTTGTTTGGATAGCTTTGATTAGTTGTTCGATGTACTGCATTGCTTCCTGGTTTTTATTTTGTGCAGTGGACTTGTCCATGTTTTCCAGTTTCTCAGAGTCATTTGTATTTTTCTGTTGTCCTCTGGTCATCATATTATCTTGATGGGTTTGTTCAGTTGATTAGCTTTTCTCTATGCTCTAGAATTTTATTTAGCTGTTGGTTCTGCGTGTGTGTTAAGTTTTCTCTTTGGCAGTTTTTCTTCTTATTTTATTTCCTTGCTTCTTTCTGTGTTCCCTTGAAGGCAAAAGCTTAGGGCCAGAGGAATCAAAAGATGTAAGGAAGGCAGAAGGATAATAGAAATATTGATAAAAGTTAGAAGAGGGACAAAATGAGACTTAATGAGATGAATATTTAACTTGTGCAGGCAGTGTAGAGTACTAGGAAAAAATATGGAGTTCCTACAATGGACTGGGATAACAAATGGAGGAATATATATATATAGTGATTTAGAAGGCTAGAATTATGAGGAGGGAGAGAAATAGTAGAGAAAGTTCTGAAAGGAAAAAGTTAATACTAATAAAAAAAAAAAAGAAAAAAGAAGAAGAAAAAACAAAATAGTTGGGATAGAAATTGACACCCTTAAGTTGTGGGCCTTTGAAAAAATGTTGTCTCTAAGAGCCACAACAGAAAACAGAAGTAGAAGGATGCAGGAAGAATACCAGTAGTTTGTAATACAGAATCAATATATACAGCGAGTGGGAAATTACTGAATAAGAAGCCCAGAAAATAAGCGACCAGCTGGCAGCTCCTATTTAAAAAAAAAAAAAAAAAAGAAGGAAAAAGGAAGGGGGGAGGAAAACGGGAATAATAGCAATAGACCAGAAAGTAACAGAGAGAAACCACAGATCCACACAGGCAAGCAGTCAAACAGAGCTAAGGGGCTCAATGATTCCCCTAGGGTCCACGTGGATCCTTCCTGCCTACTTGTGTTTATCAATGAATTTCCCCACAGGGTTCTATATGCAGGTCCTGAAGCAGCTTTTAGCTATTAAACTAAATTAAAAAGAATTTATTTTTCATTTGTTGTGGTTACCTCACTTTTTTTTTTTTAGCCAAATGCAGGACCCAAAATAATTCGTCCTCTAGACCAACCCCCTTACGGAAGGGACCCTAGCTGGGCCCGTGGAAATTAATCAAGTGCGTCCCACTTTCCGGACTCCCCAGGTTAGCTGGAGCTCTGATGTTAGTCAGTGAGGAGTGCTAAAGACGGTGGATTCCGCCCCTCCTGGCGCCGAGCTGCAGCGTCACCGGGCTGCTCAGTAAATCAGTTTGAGTGCAGATTGGCGTCTGCTCTCAGCCTAATGGTGCTTCAGTTCGGCTTATCTGCTCCCCAAAGCTATGGGGCGGTGCAGGCAGCCAGATCAATGTCTAAAAATATAAAATACCCTTCCCTGTCTTCCAACCGAACCCTCCCTTTTTTGGGAATTGTCCCTTCCTCCTGGCTCCGCAGCGGCCGGGTCTTATCCCTGGGTGGCTAGGGAAATCAGATCCGTTCCCCGACCAAAATCCCCCTTCCGGTTCACTGGGTGCTGATTAGCTCGTTTGCTCTGTTCACACAAGGTCCAAGGGGCGCCAGGCAGCCAGTTCCCCAGAAAATAAAACTTTTTCGCCCCGCCCGTGGCTCAAAATGGCCGTTTTATTTATTTTTTTCCCCTAACCGTGGGGCTCAGCCGCCTGTGCCAACCTCCACCGGCAGCCTCAAAACTCACGAATCTCCACCGTTCGGTCCACGCCGCCGATCCGCGCAGATAGATGTCCCAAGCTTCTCACTCCACGCGTGCACAGCACAGACCCCCGGGCAGGACCCCGTCCCCAATCCACTTTGCTCTGGGAGCTTGCAGTGTGCGCCCTCCTACACTAATGCCATCTTGGCCCTCTTTCCCTTTATTTCTGATTTTAGTTATTTTTGCCCTCTCTCTTTTTTCCTGTGTCATTCTAGCTTAAGGATTGTAATTGTATTAATCTTTTCAAAGTATCAACTTTGATTTTTTTCTACTTTAAAAATTCTCTATTTAATTTATCTTCACTCTAATCATTTTTAAATTTTCTTCCTTCTGCTCACATTGGGTTTAGTTTGCTCTTCTTTTTTCTAGAGCCTCCAACTGTGAGGTTAGATCTTTAATTTGAAATCTTTCTTCTTTTCTTATGTGAGCATTTAGAGCTATAAATTTCCTTCTGAGCACTGCTGCATTCCATAAACTTCGTATGCTGTGTTGTTTCACTTGCCTGAAGATATTGTCTAATTAGAAGATATTGTCTAATTCCCTGTGTGAATTTTTCTTTGACCCATTGGTTGATTAAGCATGTATTAATTTCTATATATCTATATGAACTTGCCAGTTCTCCATCTGTTATTGATTTGTAGCTTCATTCCATTGTCATCAGAGAAGATACATTGTATTATTTAAATGTTTTAAAATTTATCAACACTTGTTTTGTGACTTCACATATCCTGGAGTATGGTCCATATGCACCTGAGTATAATGTGCTGTTGGGTGTATTGTTTTATATATGTCTGTTAGGTCTTGTTAATTTTCAGTATCATTCAAGTCTTTTATTGCATTTTTATTTTTCTGTCTAGACCTTCTATCCATTATGACAAATAGTATATTGATGTTCCCACTATTAATGTAGAATCATCTTTTTCTCCCTTCAAATCTGTCAATATTTGCTTCATATATTTTGGGGCTCCGCCACTAGGTGCATAGATATTTATAATTTTTGTGTCTTCTTGTTGAATTGATCCTTTTACCAGCATATAATGACCTTGTTTCCCTTGTAACAGTTTTTGACTTAGTCTATTTTATCTGATATTGGTATAGCTACCCCAGCTTTCTTGGTTACTGCTAGCAAGATATATTTTTCCATCCTTTCACATTCAACTTACTTATGTCTTTGAATTTGAAGTGAGTCTCTTGTAAACAGCATATACTTGGGTCATTTTTTAAATCCATTCTTCCAGTCTCTGACTTTTGTCTGTTTTCTCCATTTACATTTAAAGTAACTATTGATAATGCCAGACTTTCTTTTGCCATTTTGCCATTTGGTCTTTGTAAGTCTTATAAATTTTCTTGTCCTGCAATTCTTATATCAATGCCTACTTTAAAATTTATTTTATTTATTGTATCATTTGAATCCCTTCTCATTTCTTTCTCTCCATATATTTTTGTATATTTTCCTTGTGGTTACAATGGGGCTTGAATTTAACATCTTAATCTATAACCATCATGGTTGATTTGATGACAGCTTAACTTTGCTATACATAAACACTATTCCCCCAACTTTTTGTTGTACTTGTTACTGATTATATTGTTATATATAGTATGTCCAAAATCATAGATTCATCATTACTATTTATGCATTTGATTTTAGAACCTGAAAGAAGTACAGTAGCCTTTCATACCAAAAATACAATTCAATAGTTTTGGCAGTTTTACTTACATGAATGATTATCTTTACTAGAGGTCTATATTTCTTTATGCCACATTGTACCATTTTCTATTGCCCTTTCCTTTCAGCCTGGATAACTCCCTTGAACATTGCTTGTGGGGCAGGTCTATTGGTGATGAGCTCCCCCAGCTTTTGTGTATCTGGGAATGTCTTAATCTCTCCCTTATTTATTTTATTTTTTTGCTTATAACTTTTTTTTACTTTATTTTTTATATTTAATAATTGAAAATATAAACAAAAACTAAAAAGTAAACACAGATGAATAAAAACATACATTTCTCAATTAAATGTACTGGATACATATAAAAATTTTTTTGAATCAAACAATATGTTACACAATATTTATGTAATCTCCCTTATTTTTAAAGACAGTTTTGATGGATATAAAACTTTGATTGGCAATCTTTTTACATTCAGCACTTAAAATTTTTGTCACACTCTCTTCTTCCCTCTATGGTTTTTGATGAGAATTTGGCACTTACTCTTATTGAGGCTCCCTTGTACATAACATGTTGCTTTTCTTTTGCATTTTTCAGAACTTTCTCCTGGCCCTTGTCAATCAACAGTTTGACTATTATGTATCTAGGCATGACTCTCTTCAAGTTTATCCTGTTTGAGGTTCACTGGGATTTTTCACTGTGTATATTCATGTGTTTCATTAAATTTGGGGAAATTTTCTGCCATTTTTTCTTTGAATATTTCTTTTGCACTTCCTCTCATTCTTCTCTTTTTGTGGTTCACATAATGCACACATTGGGACACTCAATGATGTTCCAGAAATGTTTAGACTCTATTCACTTTTTTTTACTTTTAAAATTTCTGCTCATCAGCCTGAATCATTTTAATTGTCTTTCCTTCAAGTTCACTGATTCTTTCTTCTGCCACCTTCAATCTGCTGTTGAAAGCCTCTAGAGAACTTTTCATTTCAGGTACTATACTTTTCAACTCCAGTATTTACATTTGTTTCCTTTGTAAAATTTCTTTTTATTGAAATTCTCATATTGTTCATTTATTGTTTTCCTGATATCCTTTACTTCTTTCTCTGCATTTACCTCTATCTCGTTGTTCATACTGAGCATCATTTTTTCAAGTCTTTATCTGGTATGTCCAAGGTCTGGTCTTCTTTGTTGATGGTATCTGGATTTTTATGTTGCTCATTTGGACAGGCAATCATTTCCTGTTCCTTTGTTTGTCTTTTAATCTTTTGTTACACATTGTACATTTTGATATTTTAAAGTGTTTGCTCTGGGATTTAATCCCCGAACTGTTTGTTCTTTTCGTTTGTATCCAGCTAGTGATATGTCAGAGATTGCCTTGAATGATAGGAGCTAACAAAAACATACCAGTATAAAGAACACATTTCATAGTCATTGCAAATTGGACTACATTGGCTTGTCCTCTCCTCTCTATCAAGAGCTCCTTCTTGATAGCTCTCCTATCAAGAAGATCAGCCTGAGTTGAGTGAGAAGTGAAAGGTCCTCTCAATCTTTTCTTTCTTTTTTTTCTTCTTCAATATTTTCTGATCCTGTGACTTTTCTTGGGCTTGTGCTTTCTTGGTGGCCTTAGGAATTCCCTTATTTACAGGAATTCAAATGTCCCCTCTACTCCCTAAGAAATAGAATCTCTCTCCCTCCCAGGTGTTCTATTGTTTGACTTAAAGCAGGTAATCCTTTGCCCCAAGTCACTTGGACTTAATTACTTGTTACACTACTTTAGCAGTCCACAAGCTTCTTGTTCCTGTAGTGCAGGTTCTGGGAGGGCAAGCAAGAGACAGGATTCTTGCTTTAGTCTTCAGGCTGCTGACTGATACATTGGCACTGACGTACAGGTCTTTTAGAATGTGCATAAGGGTTATTCTGCTCCCTTGGTAGTGGGGACAGGGACTCACAATGGGGTGACAGGATAGCTCCACACTGCTGGGGAGGGTTTGAGGGAGGTGACAGCAAGGGTACCCCAAGCTTCTCCTACCCTTTTTTCAAGCTGCATTTTTAATAGTACCCTGTTTGCCTTTGCTATAAGAATATTACAATATCATTGTTAATTATAGTTTATAAGTTACATTAATTGTATTTTTCCCCATATATCAAGCTGCATTTTCTTGATACAGCACTCACACAGTTACTGCAATCCTTTAATTGTTTTCCAGGATCCTGAGGAAGTTGGCTATGCTAGCTTTTGCTCATTGTTCAAAGATTTTTGTTTTTGTTTCCTATAAGATGGTAAAAGCAATATAACAGAAATGGGTAGACTTTTACAAGGAGGATTTATTAGCTTAAAAGCTTACAGTTCTGATTTCATATCACAGGGTAATTGTGGGAAGATGGCATTGGACTAGGCAGGCAGGGCTCAACTCTCTCACAACAACAATAGAGAAAGACCCAAAACCTCTCCAAAGGACCTGCTTTGGGGTTCAGCAGACCAGGACAGTGCTATCCAACTCCCAGGAGGGTGAGGGACACAGAGAGATGAAGAACCCAAAACAACAAACTTGAGTTACAAAGCCCCACAGTAGCCGGGAAGGGCTCTCCTCCCCCACCCCCAAGACATTAAGCTGGGGTTAAAACCCCTGGCTCACAGCAGCCAACTGCGAGGGGAATAGACTTCTTCCTCCCTGTCTGCTGTTACAATGGAAAAGGGAGAGGGAGTTGGGGTGATTTTCTTCATTGAATTCAACCAGCAGAGCTCGCTTTGAATCTTGGTTCTGGCCAGACCGAAACATGGGAAAGTGGAGATTTCCTTTCTGTGGAAAGGTGTGTCAATGAGCACCATCTGCTGGCCAGTCTGGAATTTGAATGGACAAAAACTGTTTTTGGTTCTCTCTGTTTCCTAACTCCTGGGAGAAAATCTGTGCACCATTAGTGAGTCTCTGGAACGGTTTTGATAACATAAACTGGGGAATTTAAAGACTTAGAATAAGTTGAACCAAATATCAAAGAAGAGCTGTGAAAAAAAATAGGCAAGAGAGAGAAATTGGCCATCAGTGTAAATTCACCAACATATTCAGATGCCTAGATATCAGCAAAAAATTACAAGCCATATTAGGAAACAGGAAGAGATGGCCCAGCCAAAAGAACAAACCACCCTGTTCTTGCCTTCTTCTCCCTGCCTGGAACAGCATGCAAGTAAACCTGGGCATTTGTAATCTGTAATAGGGAATTGTAGTCTGTAAATCAGCCCTCTTTATCTCTTTTCAGCCCCTTTCCTCTCTACCTGGGACCCATAATCTGTTTTCTCCCATTTATCTTCCCTCCCTTCCTTAATCAATTACTGGCCTAACTAAACTGGCTTGCACTTAAAATTCATTTTTTGTAGCTTAGCCAAGAACCTAGAGAAAATCTGGCAACATATTTGGTGAACCAGCCAGGAGAAGAGGTATTGGTGAGTCAGATTACTGGCAAACTATGAATTGCAGCTTGTTTAATGCCCTCTTTTTGTTCCCATTTCAAATGGGTTCGCCTATGGGCCCCCATCAGACATAATCCCGGGAGGGAGGAGGCCAAGGCACAGGACCTCTCTGCATCCATGTCATGTGCCTAGGCTTGTTAAATCTGACCCCAGCCCAGAGGGTGGGGACACAGGGCAGGGGGTCAAAGCAGGGGCCTGCCAAGACAGGGTTTCCCAGGCTGAGCTCTGGGTGCAACAAAGCTGCTTTTTCAAGCCTTTTTAGCAGCCACCAGCTTTGCCCCCGGGTCTAGCTGCCATTGCCTTCTCCCACCCTCTCCCTTTGGTGGCAGTGGCAATGGCAGAGAGCTAGGGGCTTGTGTCTCCCTGCAGATCTGTGCCTTTGCAGGCTCACTGTCCTATCAACTACACCTGGCTACTTGGTTTGGGATGGTGTGGGAAGGTGGAGGTGGGCTTGTGCCTAGGAAATCAGATTTGGGATTCACCTGTTACAAATTGGATAACTGTGAAAGGTAACCTAAAAGTGAGTCTTTAAATGTCAATACTGTCTTCTGATTGGATTTAATGTATAAACCACAAGTGGAATTGGTTCAACTGCTAGAAAAGCAGAAAACTTAGCAAAGTTGTTCCTAATAAAGTTCTTGTGGCCTAGTTAATAAAGGTACCCAATTCACATTAAACTAAAAACTTACTAGAAACCATAACTAAGAGTTAAGATCATTATATAGATGGTTTTATATTACAAAACAGCAGAAGGATAATAACTAAAATTATAACTGGGTAGATTTAGCCTAAATCTACTATTGTAACTGTAATCTTAAACTGAATTTACCTTTGTTTATGGTTCTCACCCCTTGCCTTTGCTCATGGTTATTTCATGACAGCTTCTGCACCCTATGGATCAGGGGAAAACAAACTTAAAATATCCCTGTCTCCTGTCCTCCTATTGGTATTAGTGACCCTACTTTCTCTCATGGCCCCAAGTGTGGACTAAATTGCTGCCTGGTAGAATTCTTGACCCTTAGGATTGAATGTCTACTCTTCCAGTACAGTGGTTGCTGGAGTCCTGTTATCTCTGAGGACTGGGAAGTGAGGGAGGCCTCCTGCCTTGACTGTTGAGGGTTCCTAAATGCAGCAACTCATGAGAGAAACCAGTTTTCCCAAGTCTTCAATAGCCTCAATGAGTACACATAAAATTAGTCTTACTCATCCCAGGTCTACCAAGGTCAAAGTGGGAAATAAGCAAAGTTCTGAAGCAAAGGAAAATTGTATTAAAGCATTGGGGACATTTTGGTTATAAGCTAATAATTAAAGAACAAAATTCTTGTGCAAAACTGCATGGTCACAGTGCAAATTATAGTAATTAAAAACAGCCTTCAAAAATATTTTAAATGTTATTTTATAGTAAAACTTATTCTGTAAGAGACTGAAAATTATAACAGTGAGTTCTGTGTTTTTGTGTCAAACTCTATTCTTGTCTGCCGATTTGCTCAATATATATCTTCATACATCGGGATGATAATATGAAATTAACAAATGAAAATTCTTAGATGAGCTTTATTCAAATTGTAAAATCAAATATGTGTTTATACATGTGAATAAGTATTCCTGGAGTCCAAATTAGGCTGAGCAGGATGGAAAGGTAATATAGAAACCATTGGGAAAGGAAAAAGCTTTTCCTAAGTTCTTTAACATGCCCTACCCTCAAAGCCTTCTCTTTGCAAGAGGGGAGAGGACAAGGTGTGACAGATTGACTTTATCTTCTAAGCTGGGGAATTAAAAATCATAGTTTGTCCTGTAATTCCTCAACTTAAACCTTTTAACAGATTTAAAATAAGGGTGGTTAATAATCCTACTACCAAATTTCAATAAGTAAAGAAAAAGTCCTTGAAAGCTATGGAAAGATCTTTTAAAATAAACAGTTTTCCAGAACCTAGCAGTCAGTGTGCTTTTAAGATTATTCACAGTTTTAGAAATTTATTAAAGAAGTTTCAACCTCCTGTAAAGGAAGGAAAAAGTACATTCCTTGCATAAACTATAACAGTTTCAATTTTATTTAGCTTGGGTGTTATCTCCCTAGGGTTATGAAATACCAAATATATAAATTAACTTTATATGTATTAAATATTTAAGGTGATAAAAGTTCATATCTAATGAAATTAAGTTATAGAAATGTAGATCTACCCTTTTTTAAATGGATAAAGTAAATTTCATTGGTTGCTGATTGTAATTTAAGGTAAAGTAACCAGTCTATGTGGTTATGATTAATTATAAGGAGTTTTCTTCTAAACAGAAGCATTTAAATGGCTAATTCCAGGAAGCCATTAGTAACTAAAAACCTAAATTGATATTAATGGCAAAAAGTAACTTCATAGCAAGGAAACCTGTCAGAGGCTACCTCAATCAGCATATTCAAGTGGTGGTAAGGAAAGATAATCTTGATTCCTTTGGGATTCTTCAGTTTTCATAAAATAATGGAAAAAGTAGTTTTTCCTGTACTGCTAAAGTAAAATACCTGTTAATTAATGTCTTCATGGTAAGGGTGTAGAAGTAAAAAGCAAAGTACTAAAAAGTTAACTTCATTTGATGTGTTACACATTGCATTGGAAATGTTTAAAAAGTGTATAAAAATCCAGAGATAAACTTCAGCATTGTCAAACTCTCTTGTGCATTCAAACCAGGCCTTCAATACACGGCAGGTTGCCTCTCCATTGGAGTTATTGGCTAGGTTGTTCACTGACCCCTAAAACAATAAAGATAACTACTACATCTCTGGTTGTTTTCCTGAAGTGGAAGGAGACTACATTGCAGTTTTGGACTCTTGCAGCAGCCAGCGATGGCTCAAAATGGCCAGATGTACAATGGACATTGCCTCCAGGCTGGCACTGTTTCATAGTGCTGAAGGGCATTATGCACCAGGCTGGTGGAATACTGGAACCTACCTTCCTAGCTTCTCTCTAGGGTCAATGGTGCTGCAGCATGCTGGCTGTGTGGAGGACTTACCAAGTGGAGCAATGATTGCCAGAGTAATGTAAGTAGAACTTAAACACAATTGGCATTACGGCTTGCTCCCATGCAGAGGTAACATGTAGGGTACTGCAAAACTGGGGCTCAGATCCATTTAATTGCAGCTCAAAGAGAAACTTATGCATTGATTAGTGACCTATATCTCTCGTATTCTAGATATATGTCTGATAATTATGGTGATATCTTTTTGGTTCTAGACCATATGTGGAGGGGTATTGAACATGTTAAAAGTCCTGGTAAACTTCATTTTCTAAGTAGTTAGTGAACATGCCTATAAGATAAAAAATGGCCACTTTGCCTCATAGCAGTGGGGGTAACAGCCATTTTAATTTAAAAAAGCCACCAAATTAACCTGGGGGCAACCTCTCAGTCTTCACCCCACACCAGGTGAAAGACATGCTTAACCCAGGTCTCTCTCCTAGCCCTTATTCCAGAACCTGTCCCACTCATATCCTGGGGAGGACTGTCAAACCCACATGCCATCCTGCCAGGGTGAAGCATTTCACACCAGAAGGGAAGCAGCAAATGGGGTGGCTAGGACCCACTTCAGCTTAGCCCCTTTGAGATGGTCCATGGACAACCTTTCCTCACCTAGGACCTGGAAAACAGGTTCTGATAAAAACTTGGCAAGAAAACAAGCCTCACTCTCAATTAGAGCCAAAATGGAAAGAACTTTACTCTGTAGTACTAACCACTCCTTCAGCTGTTAAAGTTAAAGGAATTCCCAGCTTGTTGTGCTTATCCCGAGTGAAGCCAGCTGCTCAAGGAAGTGCCAGCTCACCAGAAACATCTGACGGGATGTACAAGTGCCAGTCATGGGATGGCCTGAAATACCTCTTCAAGAGACAAAGCTAAGTAGTGTCTGTGTCAAAGCCACCTGTTCCTTCTAACTCTAGCCCAAATGCCTGTTGCTAGGAGAAGGACAAGCCAGGCACCCCTTAAGAAACTTTGTCTGTTTTCATTTCCTGTAGTTTCTCCCTATACAATAACTAAAAGGGCAATGTCTCTTCTCATTCCCTCTTAGCTGTCTTAGGCATAACCACCACCACGGAAAACTGAGATTGGCAATTTCTACCAAACCCCATTATCTATTACAATCACTCCCTAGAATTAACTAACAACATAAAAGAAACTAGCCATGCCTTAGAAGCTCTAAAATAGCAAACGGACTCTCTTGGTGCTGGGGTGCTGCAAAATCGCAGGAACCTTAACACGCTAACTGTAGCACAGGGAGGAACATGTCTTTTCCTTAAGGAAAAATGCTATCTCTATGTCAATCACTCTAAAATAGTCCTAAGCAGTATTCAAAACCTGCAAAATAAAGTCCACCAACTTCGAGAAGACGCATCCTTTATATGCACCTGGGCTTTTCTACTTTTGTGGTCCAGTATCCTTTTAGTGGGACCCTATATCCTCAAAATTCTAATTGTTAATTTCTTCCAGAATCTTTTCAGAGCCAGGGCTCAGGCGGCAGCTCCGGGAAGCCGGGCTGGCCTGAGGGCTAGCAGCAAGCGGGGGTGGGGGCACCTCTGGACCCTCTGGCCATCTTTGTAAGAGGCACAGCTGAGGCTACCTGGTAGCCCAGGTCCAGCCCACAAGCGGCTCCTATTTTGGTGCCCCAGCTCTCCCCAGCCTCCAACCGAACAGCCCCCAGTGCGTCCTCGGTGGGGGGTCACGTATAGGAACTCCCAAGTCACCCCACTGCGGCCCCTCCCAGGAGGTTCACCCCCCACCCAACACTCCTGGCCGCCTAACCTAGTTAAAATTTGATTTAATTCTGGGAATGAGATTTTTAATTAGAGTTCACAGTAACTAAAATAACATTTAATCTTGACAGCATACATTTTCTTTAATGTAAACAAAAAATTACATTACTATCACTTTAATTAGATTAGACACAACTAATTTCACAAGCTTATTTCAGAGATTTTTACCATTCATTAAAAGTAGGCATGGTTCTATATATCGTATATGCTTAAAGCTTTGCTTATAATCCTAAAAGACTTTATTGAGTATGATCACATTTGCTTTTTTACAAAATAGTACAAATTCACTTTATACACATTAAAATCAAGGGTAATCAGTGTTTATATCTGGTTAATGAGACTTTTAGTAGTTTTAATTTACTTTGGCTTATGTATCAATGGTTTTGAAAATTTTGATAATTCATGTGAATAATAGTGAAATATATTTGTTCCAGAATGTAATATACTTGGAATCACAGTAGGCAGCCTTTTCAGATTGGCTTCTTTCACTTAGCAATACATATTTAGGATTCCTCCATAGCTTTTCATGGTTTCATAACTCATTTCTTGTATTGCTGAATAATATTCATTGTATGGTTATACTACATGATTTTTTTTATCCATTCACATATTGGAGAACATTTGAGTTGCTTACAATTTTCAGGAATTTTAAATAGAGCTATAAACAATGGTGTGCAGGTTTTTCTGTGGACACAAGTTCTCAATATATTCAGATAAATAGCTAGGAGCATGATTGTTGAATCATATGGTCAAACTATATTTAGCTTTGCAAAAAACTACTAAATTATCTCCCAAAGAAGCTGTGCCATTTTGCATTCCCACCAGCAATGAATGAGTTTCCATTGCTCCATATCATTGCCAGTAAATGATGTTGGAAGTGATTTGTTTTTAAATTATTTTTAGCCATTATTCTCTAACTGTAAATCATCTGGGCAGATTTTCCCTGCTGGGTGATGATTGCAGACACTTAAAGACATTTATTAATGAAGTCATAATAAAACATTCCTCTTTTCATCTCACAGCAGCACCCCAGGTGGCACCATGTCGATGTTTACAAAGAGATTGTGTGCTTCCCTGTTTCCACTGAAGCTTCCAGCTTCCATTTTACTTCCTGAAACACCCACCAGAGTTCCAAGACTCATCTGTCCCCTGCATCTTCATTTAATTTCAGTAATCCTGTTTGTCTCATGATACCTATGGTCCTCTTGATTTACATGCTCTTTAGAAGATTATTTATGATTATAGCAGTTTAGATTTATAGGGAAATATTCAGTCTTCCCTCTTAGTGGAAACCTTGAAGCCCGATTGACCTAGAAAAAGTCCACTAAGCCAAGAACCCCTCAATAGTTTCTTCCTATAGGGACCTTTATGTTAGTTGCAAGATATAGCATTTCTCCATCTTGTTATCCCAGAACAACATGGAAACACTTCTAAGAAACCCATTATTATTTTAACAGATTTATGTGTGCTTCAAATTCCCTTAAGGAGACAAACCTATCTGACAGCTGGGACATAGGCCTTGATTTTAGAAATGAAATACAAAGAGTATCTGGCAAAAAGAAGGCAGAGAATAATTACAATTTAATTTATAAATTTGAGATCAGTCTGGTTTCTTTCATGTTTTTCTCCTGATATTTCACTCTTCCTACATAATCCCAGAAATTCTGGGAGTCATCTAAAACAATAATATAGTATAATTGAGAAAAAAATTGATCATACATCAAAGAAGAAAACAATGGAAATATTCCTGAGGTGTCAGATGTTATCCAGAAGGGGAAATATTAAGATTACATAAAATTATTCATAAATTCTTATTAGGTAAATTATACTTGAGCACTTTCAAGCATTTTGAAAACTGAGATAAGCAAAATGAGGGAAAATATGAAATGTGTAGCATGCCAATAAAGAGAAACTGTGGTTCCATTTGAAATTGCAGTCTGAAGTATGAATTGTACTACTGTAAATCTGAAGTTTGGGGGATTCCCTATCTTTATGGAAAAAGCATATTTCAATTATGACTTACTGACTAGGTCACTCTTAAGGTCAGCTCATATTGTTTGATGAACCAAACTCAAATCTTTAATCTCTAACTTTTTAAAGTTTAGTATAAGAATGTTCTTAATATTTTAAACTGCATAGAGCTCTTGAAAATCCAACAGAGGGGTCAATATATCCTTGACATGAGGAAATGAATTGTGATAAGAGCATCCATAACTGGCACTTTGCAGTGACCAGGTATCAGAAGAAGGAGTTGAGCACTGCACTGAGCATGTCAAATGGGAAAAGCAAAGGACGAACAGACTACTGAGCATGATAGAGTTACCAGCAGTACTCTTGGGACCAACTGTTTAATTTCTCCAGCACTTGAAATTTTGTGGTTGACCTCTTCAAGCATATGTCTAAGAACATGATAGCTAAACTATGCCAGAATGCTGAAAAGTTGTCCTTTCAATTCTGCATATTATACAGACATTTACCCATTTCTTTATGTTTAAAAGGACACATATATTTTACTGTGAATAAAATGCATTGTTTTCTATCATTTATAAAATCACACAAATCAACTCACTTAATTCTAATGTTTATTTAATTCATAACCTCCATAACATATGAATTTGATCTTTAAAAAAGAAAAATATTTGGAAATTGATCAGGGAGGTTTGGACATAGTTATAAGTAGAGAAATGTAAACATAACACCCAGATAGTTGAACCATAATAATATGTAATATTTTAACATGCAATTCATATTCTGTTTACACTAATTTTTGTTTTTGTGAATCATTAAATAGTCCATATTTCTCTATTATTTGCACAATGTGTTTACTAATTAGAAAAGACAGTAACTTGCAGCACAAAATAATTATCAATAAATGTTTTTCATCATCTTTGAAAAAAAAGAACAAATTAAATATCCTGTAGAGATACAGGATTTAAGACAATTAATAAATGATAATTACATAAATCTCCTAAATTAATAAAGAATCTAAAGAAAATATGACTAAGGAGATAAAGGATATTAAGAAGACACTGGGTGAGTATAAAAACAATGTGAAAGTCTGCAAAGTAAACTTACAGACCTTATGGGAATTAAAAATGAGATTAAAAAATACATTAGAGGCACCTAAGAGCAGATATGACTTGCTCAAAGGCAGAATTAGTGATTTTGAAGACAGAACATCTGAAATGGAAAAGACAGGAGAACAGAAGGATAAGAGAATGGAAAAAAATTGAGCAAGGTCTAAGGGAATTGAATGACAACGTGAAACGCACAAATATTTGCATTATCAGTTTCCCAGAAGAAGAGAATGGAAAAGAGGCAGAAAGAATATTTGAGGAAATAATGACCCAAAACTTCCCAACCCTTATGAAAGATATAAATATCACTATACAAGAAGGACAATGAACCACAAACAGAATAAATCTGAATAGACCTATATGAGACAATTACTATTCAGAATGACAAATATCAGAGATAGAGAGGATTCTGAAAGAAACAAGACAAAAGCAAAGCATCACTTAAAAGGGAACCTCAATAAGATTAAGTGCCAACATCGCATCAGAAACCATGTAGGAGAGAAGAAAGTGCTATGATGTATTTAAGGCACTTAAAAAGGAAAACTGCCAGCCAAGAATTCTGTATCTGGCAAAACTGTCCTTCAAAAATAAGGGTGAGTTTAAAGTCTCCACAGACAAACAAAAATGGATAGATTATGTTACCAAAAGAATAGAATTACAAGAGATAATAAAAGGAGTGCTGCAGCCTGAAAGGAAAAGACAAGAGTGAGAGACTTGGAGAAAAGTGTAGAAATGAAGATTACTGAGAAAGGTAAATTGAAGGATAAAAAGACAGATAAAAGTCCTATATGACAACAGAAAGCCAAAGAACAAAATGGATGAAGTACATAATGCTTTTACAGTAATAACATCGAATGTTAATGGCTTGAACTCCCCAATCAAAAGACATAGACTGATAGAATTGATTAAAAAAAATATGAGCCATCTATATGCTGTCTACAAGAGAGTTACCTCAGATGTAAGGACACAACTAGGTTAAAAGTGAAAGGTTGGAAAAAGAATTCCATGGATATACTAACCAAAAAAGAGTGGTAGTTTTTATACTAATATTGGACAAAATAGATTTTAAATGCAAAACCATTATAAGGGAGGATGAAGGTCATTATATATTAATAAAAGTGGCAATTCACCAAGAAGAAACAATTATACTAAATATTTATGCACCTAACCTGAGTGCCCAAAGAACATGCACACATACAAAGCTGAAGGGAGAAATAGGAGTCTCTACAATAATAGTTGGAGAGTTCAATACACCACTCTCAGTATTGCATAGAACATCTGGACAGAGGATAAATAATGAAACAGAGAGCTTGAATAATATGATGAATGAACTAGACTTAACAGATATCTATAGAGCATTGCACCCCAAAAGTGCAGGATATACATTCTTTTCAAGTGCTCATGGAAACTTCTCCAAGATAGTCCACATGTTGGGACACAAAGAAGTTTCAATAAATTTAAAAATATTGAAATTATGCAAAAACACTTTCTCTGATCATAATAGAATGAATATGGAAATCAATAATGGACAGAAATAGGGAAAATTCACACATATATGGCAATTAAAGAACACATCCTTAAATAAACAGTGGGCCAGAGAAGAAATTGCAAGAGAATTCAGCAAATATCTTCAGATGAATGAAAATGAGACCACAACATATCAAAACCTATGGGATGCAGCTAAAGCAGTGATGAGAAGGAAATTTATAGTCCTCAATGACTACATTATAAAAGAAGAAAGAGCTAAAATTGAAGATCTAACTGCACATCTGGAGGAACTAGAAAAAGAACAGCAAATAAAATCCTAAACCAAGCTGAAGGAAAGAAATAGTAAAGATCAGAGCAGAAATAAATGATTAAGAACAAAAAAACAATAGAGAGAATCAACAAAATGAAAAGTTTTTATCTTTGAGAAGATCAAGAAAACTGACAAATCCTTAGCTAGAATGACAAAGAAAATAAGAGAAGATGTAAATAAATGAAATCAGATATGAAAGGGGGGAAATTGCCACTGTCCCCACATATATAAGAGAGATGATAAGAAGATACTATGAGCAACAATATGCCAAAAAACTAGACAATGTAGATGAGATGGACAAATTCTTAGAAACACATGCATGACCTACACTGATCCTAAAAGAAATAGAAGACCTTAACAAACCAATCACAAGTGAAGAGATTGAAACAGTCATCAA
>JAKSZT010025349.1:1360432-1454690 GCA_026826555.1 Tolypeutes matacus | reverse complement strand
TTCTGTGTGTACTTTGCTGTGACCTAAAACTTCTTTGAAAACAAAATGAAAAATAGTGAGACACTGGGGAATGAGAGGGGGAAGGTGCCACAGTACCGACTGGACACCAGATATTGCAGTGATGAAAGTGATGAAAAAATCTTTTTTTTATATTTTTCATTTTTTAATATCTCAATCTTTTATTTTATTTTTATTTTTAAAAAATTTTTTATACTTTTATCTCTTACATTTAAACTTATCATTATTATTTAATTTTCCTATTAATTGTATTCAGCTATTGTAATGGCTTCATCTTTGAAGAAGCTTTGGATCACAGAAAGGTTACAACCGGCGCAGGGGAAGATCATTGGTGTGGGGTGTCAGGGATGGGGGATGCATGGGGGGAAATTCACCTAAGCATACATATAAGGTATATAAAAATGTTCAAATGTTCACGGGGCATTGTCACAGTGGGTGGAGAATCACTCAATAAATGAGAGAATACTGAATTCCCATCCTGGAGAGCTCTGTCACATTCTTTAAGGGAGCAGCAACAGTCCCCCAAGTGCAGGGGCAGTGACTGGGGAAGGAGGATGATCCACTGATGGGCCCTTGATATTGATGACTAGGCTTATGAGTCTTTGCTCTTGAAATGGAAACTTAGCCTATTGTTATGGGGTGCCTAAGGGTTGCCTCCTGAGAGCCTCCTTGTTGCTCAAATGTGGCTTCTCTCTAAACCAAACTCAGCATATGAATGCATTACCTTCCTCCCAGCATGGGACATGACTCCTGAAGATGAGCCTCCCTGGCACCGAGGGATTGCTACCAATGCCAACTGGCAATGTGACTGGAAAAAGACCTTGAATAAAAGGAGAAAAAGGTAAAGAAAAATGAATTTATATGGCTAAGAGACTTCAAAATGAGTCAGGAGGTCATCCCAGAGGTAATACTTATGCACATCTCAGTATGATCTCATAGGATTCCAAAGTGGATATTACCCCAAATAGTGGGGCTCCTGAGGGCTCTGGAGACACCCAGGTCTTATGTCAGGGCAGATAGCTCCAGAGTTTGGTGCCTTGCCAATGGACCCTACTTTGGAGTTTGTGCTCCTGAGAGTGACAGAGTTGGACTCAACTATGTCTTTCCTGCACATGGCTCATCTGTCCCTTCTATTCAAACCTATACTCTGGAGTTTGTAGGTGTACATCCAGAGACTTGAGTCTTTGGGCTGTCCATGTGCCAGCTTGGCCCAGAACCTCAGTGGAGCTGCAACTCCTACTCTACAGCTCATTGGACTCACCCAGGACAACTGGCAGGGAGATGATGATGGACAACGGCTGTCCCAGGGAATGGAGAGAGTCTGCAGCTCCAGGCAGGATAATCCCATCCATCTTCCCCATGGGATATAAGCCCCCTTTCAATTGGAGGTGGGGTGGACATCACCATCCCAGTCTCCTCAGGATAGGTGGAAGAGCTATGGACTAGAGTGGAATTACTTGTATTCTACTATAGACATATTGTGAGCCAAGCAAAGGAAGAAATTACAACATTGATGTTGAGCCATGGCCACTGGAGGCTCTGGGGGCAGGGAGAGGGAAAGCAGTTGTAATACAAGGGCTTTTTCAGGACTTGGGAATTGTCCTGAGTGACATTGAAATGACAGATACAGGCCATTTTATATCATCATATAACATGCAGAACTGTGTGGGAAAGCATGTGGTCTACAATGTGAACTATGGTCCATGCTTAATGGCAAAGCCCCAGGATGTGTTTATCAGTTGCAATTAATGTGCCACCCTAACGAAGGATGTTTATGTGGGAGGTTGTGGGAGGTGTGGGAGGTGGGGCGTATGGAAATTCCTATATTTTTTGTGTAACATTTATGTATTCTGTTTTTTTTTTTTTTAAAAAAAAGGGCATCCTTTATAATAAAAAAAGACCGACAGATTGCCTAATGCATCTGAATCGAGAAGTCAGAAATAGACCCTCACATCAACAGTCAAGTGATTTTTGACAAGGTGGTCAAGCCCACCCAACTGTGCTAGTACAGTTTATTCAACAAATGGTCCTAGGAGAACTGTATAGCCATATACAAAGGAAAGAAAGAGAACCCTTATGTCAAACTTTATACAAAAATTAACTCAAAATGGATCAAGGACCTAAATATCAAACACCAACCATAAAACTCCTAGAAGAAAATGTAGGAAAACATCTTCGAGATCTTATTGTAGGTGGTAGTTTCTTAAACCTTATTTCAAAAGCACGAACAACAGAAGAAAAAAATAGAGTATTTTGACCTCCTCAAAATTAAACACTTTTGCACCTCTAAGGACTTTGTTAAAATTGTGAAAATGATGCTTATCCAATAAGGGTTTTATATCCATGACATATAATGGTATCATACAATTCAGCAATAAAAGGACAAACTACTCAATTAAAAAATGGACAAAAATCTTGAAAATACAATTGTCCAAAGAAGAAATACAAATGGCAAAGAAACGCATGAAAAAATGTTCAACATCACTAGTGATTAGGGAAATGCAAATCAAAACTACAATGAGATATCATTTCACACCTATTAGACTGGCCACTATTAACAATTTAGAAAACTGTAAATGTTGGAGAGAATGTGGAGAGATATGAATGCTTATTCACTGTTGGTGGGAATGTAGAATGGTACAGCTACTGTGGAGGCATGTTTGTTAGTTTATAAGGAAGTTGAATATACACTTGCCATGTTACCTGGCAATACCATTACTAGGTATATACACAGAAGAACTGAAAGGAGTGACAAGAATAGACATCTGCACACCAATATTCATAGTGGTCCTATTCATGATATCCAAAAATTGGAAACAACCCAGGTGTCCATAAACTGATGAATTAGTAAACAAATTGTGGTGTATACTTTTGATGGAATATTATGCAGCAGTAAGAAATGAAGTCGTGAAGTATATGATAACATGGATGAACCTGGAGGAGATTATGTTATGTAAGCCAGACATAAAAGGACAAATACTGTATGATTGTGCTATTATCAACTAAATATATTATGTGAACTCATGGAATTAATTATTAGAATATTGGTCAACAGAAAATAGAATGAAGGTGGAGAATAGAAAGCTGATGGTTAATCTGTGCAGAATTGGTGAAAAGTTTGTTTGTAAATCTTTGGAAATGATTGGAAATGGTGAAATCACATCATGGTGTTTGTGACTAGCAGAGCTATTATATGGGTATGACAGTGGTTGAAAGAAAGTCTAAGGACATGTATATTACTAGAAAGAAAGCTAAAAATGTAACATGGGACTGTAAAACATAGTGAAACATCATGTAAAATATGAATATGGGTGATATGGCATATATAAGACTTTTTACAACATACAAATACAAATAAACTAGAGAGAAGGAAACAGAATAGCAGCATGAAAAAAAAGCTTACAGTTCTGCAGCCATGAAAATGTCCAAATTCAGACATCAGGTGATGCTTTCTCTCCAAAGACAGGCTCCCGGCTCCTCTGTCAAATGGGAAGGCACATGGCAGGCATCTCGCTTCTTCTCCAGGTCTTGTTGAAGTCAGCTTCCTGGTTTCCATGGCTTTCTTTCTCAGCTTCTGTGGGTTTCTCTCCATGCTTCTGTGTTCTTTTGATTTCAGCTTCTGGCTTCTGGGTGTTTCTCTCTGTGTGTCTCCATATTCATCCCATTTATAAAGGACTCCAGTATGAGGAATAAGACCCACCCTGGGTCACAACCTACTGGAGTAATCTAATCAAAGGTCCCACCTAAAATGGTTTCACACCCGTGGAAATGGATTAGCTCTAAGGACATGATCTTTTCTGGGATCCATGGAAGCCTCAAACTACCACAATTTTGCAGGGGAATGGAACTTTTGAGTGTCTTATGCCACCATCTAGGTTGACTGGAACTGTCATGGTAGCTTTTAAAGCCTCCTGGTGATTTTACTGGAGTCAGATTTGAGAATCACTGAGGCAGCTGATCCTCAAGGTTGCTTCCTAGTGTACAATTCTATGATTCCACGCAAAAGTGCTGCTGTGTATTCTTTGCTGTTTTTATTGAAGGCTATTCTGTCTTCCCCACAATGTGAGACCCAGAGCTTCATCACATGATAAGGACACATGATGCCTCTATGTTAACTAAAATAATGGACAGTTAAGATCTTCCTTTTTTTTCTCCTAGAAAGATGCATCTTTGACAATCCCAGCATCTCAACAGGATGATTATTACGTCCTAGGATTTCCTACTAGCCATAGCAAATTAGCTCGAGCAGTGTATGTCTTAATGGGAGTATCACATGTCAATGGGCTATTTCTGTCATTGTGATTTAGTTTGATATTCCTATATGGCCCTGCTGCTTTTCATTATACTTAGCAAAACCAAAGAGGCTGTAGTTCCCCCTTAGTTCACATTTCACTAAATTGCTATGCTTGAGGCAATCACAAAGCAAAATAGGTGTTGAAAATGATTAGGACAGTTAAGATAGTGCAGCCTCTAAGGAAGAAGCCACTATCAGGTCTTTGATATCCCAAATGCACAGGTTGTGCATTCCTACAGCAGCAATTACCAAAAAATATCTAATACTTAATCACTTCCAAATTATCAGTCTTCATAGCTAGATATTAGAATGTTCTAATTGATAGAACAGCTGCAGCTCTCTGTCTGATACCGGCATTTGGATTGCAGTATTCTTCTACCTTGATCAGTATTCTTTCTCATGAAGTTCTCTTATTGATTGCATATTGTTGGTAATCTAGCTGAGATGGGAATCACTGCACTTTGTTTTGCAATTTACTACTTCCTTTCATGGAGAGGGGAACACACAAGAAAGAAAGAAAGAAAGAAAGAAAGAAAGAAAGAAAGAAAGAAAGAAAGAAAGAAAGAAAGAAAGAAAGAAAGGAAGGAAGGAAGGAAGGAAGGAAGGAAGGAAGGAAGGAAGGAAGGAAGGAAGGAAGGAAGGAAGGAAGGAAGGAAGGAAGGAAGGAAGGGAGAGAGAAAGAAAGAAAGAAAGAGAGAGAAAGAGAGAGAGAAAGAGAGAGACAGAGACACACAGAGACACACAGAGAGAAATAACTTAGAGTCCAATGGTGACCAATTTGTGTTGCAAAACATCAGAAATATCCTATCCTTGTTGCTTCTACATTTCACTTTCAGAAAATTCTATGCATATGTAATCCAGATGCCAGCTCATAATCCTTAAAATATAAATAAGGTTGTCCAGAATTTCCAACCTAGATGTGGAAAGTCCAAAGCCATCTCCAAGCTTTGAATTTCCAGGGTGCTAATGCTATTGGGGTCCCCTTTAGCTCTGAGCTCTTGCCATCACTGAGTCCATTTTATTTCAGGATCTTATCACTGTGCTGTATATGCTATTTCGGTTTTATACCATGTAGACTCAAACTCAAAACACATCCCCTTTCCTTAGTTTCCAAAACAATCCACTCACACAAGGAAAGTGGATGTAGCAGATTTTACCAAAGATTTGGGCATATGGAGGGTTTTTACTGCAGGCATGCAAACAATGTCAAATTGTGTGGTAGATTTCCCTGTCCTTCAAAGTCCTTCAGCCAACTCTGGCTCCACTTTCTCACTGTGTTGCTTAACCTCCTTGTTTTCTCTTTGTGGCCTCTTCCTTTTTTTTTTCTTTTCTTATTTTTACATTTTGCTCCTGTAATAAACATATTAAATATTTTCTTATGCAGAGCAATTCAGCATTCTCTAGTGCCAACCTCAAAACTTAGTTTTGATCCTACTTTTTCATACCCAAACTAGGTATTTATTTCTTAAATGGGACTGATTGGATTTGTTTTCCAGTACACACACACACACACATACTATCTATGTCTAACATCTCTTTCATGTATATTTATCATATCTAGCTAATTATCTATCTATATCTCTATCTCTCATCTATCTCTAGCTTCTGTTTATATACATACACACATATATATCCAAAGTTATAAAACTTGTAAGATATATCAATTATAACTTATTTTTAAATTGCTAATAGAACTCCAATAAAACTGCCTCCTAACTGGTGTGCAATGGCTCTATCTTCTTTCCTGTCCCAATCAATTCTATATACAGTTGTGAAATTAATAATCCAGAAAATTTTTTCATTATTTCTCTGCATACCACCTTTCATTAATATGATCATTTAATTTAATGTGCAGTGGTTAGTGGTTGATAATGGATCATTTTATTACCCCTGGATAACATGCATTTTATCAGGGACGTGTCTTGAACTAGAGGGGTGAGTAATAATCTATGTGATGTGCTTAGAATAGATCCTGGAATATAATAAGTGCCTAATAAAGGTCAGGGACTATTACTGCTATTGTTTTGTTATTTTATAATTGGGATTTCAGATGTATGGCTGGGTTAGTGAGAGGGGGGTGCAAATAAGTTATGAGGACTTGGTGTTGGTCAAACTCCTGCAGCCAAGCAGTTGATTGTATGAGTAACTCAGAGCTAAGATTGACAAGTATCTCATTCTTTGTTGTATTCACCAGTGCTTACTGACTTTCCTTGGCCAAATCGGGGATTGCTCTTAAGTGAAAACCCAAACTCCCCAGCCTTCCTTACGACATCTTCCATGTTCAGACTCCTCTTTCTCCAAACTTCTATTCCTCTGCACACATACACAATTTTCTGCTCTAGTCATGCTTGTCTTATAACTGTTCTCTAAAATCTTATGCTTGCTGAGGTAACCTTAAATGGGAATTCTTGACTGGAACTTATGGAGCTATACTGGGATCTCCCTAAGAGATGATGGTATTTGGGAGTGGGGGAGGGAAGTTCAGGAGTTAAATTAGGTACAGTTAAAGTCTTCCATAGTTATGAATTTCTTCTTTTCTGAATGGGACCACATGGTGATCATATGTATTTTCTTTTAGCTTTTACTGAGTTCAGTGTTCCTCAAACTTAAAGATCAATAGTTTTAACCCCATTTAAACTTTACCTCTATTCTTAAAACATATGAAAGCAGAAAGATTATGGGAAGATGGTGAAGTAGGAAGTTTCAGGAATCAGCCTGTCCACCAAAACAAGTATTGAACTGGCAGGAACTGTCTGAATCAACTATTTTGAAACTCCGGTGTCTAGTGGAACACCGTGTAGCATCTAGGGAGAAGTGGTTAGAAGAGGCTGGTAAATTGTGGTAAATACCAGTGAGTTCCACCTTCCCTGCAGTGGTTACAATCCTTCATCCTCCATCCTCATGGTGGGCAGCAGTGGAGACTGCAGGTTGGGGTTCTGGTGCAGATTGCTGGTGCCAGGGTAGTCCATAAAAACCTAGTCCTCCAAACTCTGGGGGTGTTTGGTCTGATCACTGATCAATGCTTTGATCAGTTACTTTAGAGCACTGGGGGCTGGCTCTGAGGGTGGGCATTGTTCAACTACCCTTAGGCAAAAGTGGCAGAGGAATCTTAAAGACAGTAATCTTCCTCAAAATTATGGAAAACAGTTCTGCATTAACTGGGCAAGTGTGGAATCAAGAAAACAAGTTCGAAAGCCATAGAAAAAGCTCTTGGTGTATGTGCTGACTCCTCTTCCACCCATCCACAATGTGGAGTGGAGCTAGCTCGTACTCTTATTGCGGGTCCCTCGGCAGAGGGAGTAGAGTGGCCCCTGTGTGCATACTAAGGTGCATGTATGTCAATGCTGGAAATCTGAGGAAGAGAGCTGGAAAACTTACCTCAGCCTCACCATCCCAGAGTTTGTCCTGAGGGGAGAGAGGCAGCTTTCAGACAGCAGGCCCAGTGTGAGAAACAAGTAAGTTGAAGTGGTCTGGGGCAAAGGGCTACCTGCATCAAGTCACACAGAGAACATCTTGGAAGGAGTGAAAGTCATTTCAAAGGGAATAGAAGTGACATTCACTCAAATTCTTGTAAACTGTATATGGGAGCATTCTCAAGGCCACCAGCAAGCACAAGCCAAGGAAAAGAAGCAGGCTCTATGGCTACATGCAGGCTCAGATAAGACTAAAGTTACCCTGCACTTCACATTTGCTTCAGGCTGACTTTCATGATAGGAAGGCTAACGTGTGAAAGAGACCACCAGCCAAAACAGAAACAATTTGCAAATACTGTGAAAGGTGGTTTATACTTTGGTGTGTTTGTTTTGATTAGCTTCTTACATTCAAGAAAATCCCTGTCATATGACTAACTGTATACAAACTTAAGGAAAAGAGAGCCGAGGAACTAAAACTCAGAGTTAAAATATTAAAATATTTAATATTTTAAAATGTTTAAAATATTAAAACATAGATGTGCAACAAAAAATATCAAAACAAATAAAAAACAGGAACTCATGGTTCATCCAAAGGAACAAGATAAAATCCAGAAACCTTCATTGAAGAGGACCAGACTTTGAGCATACTGGACAAAGACTTTAAAAATGATCCTCACCATGCTCAAGGAGATAAAGGAAAACATAGATTAAAAAACTAAATGATATGAGGAAAACAATGAATGAACAATGTGGGAATCTCTTTGAGATTTTCATTAAGGACCAAACAGAAATACTGGAGTTGAAGAACACAATAACTGAAATGAAAAGTTTCCTAGACAATTTCAATAGCAGATTGAAGTGGCAGAAGAAAAGATCATTGATAGTGAAGGCAAGACAATAGAAATGATTCAGGCAGAGAAGCAGAAAAGAAAGAATAAAGAAGAGCAAACAGAATCTACAAGATGAGTGGGACACCATCAAGCATACCGATATATGCATTATGGTAGTCTCAGAGGAAGAAGAAAGAGAAAAAGGGGCAAAAGGAATAGTCAAAGAAATAATGGCAAAAAACTTCCCCAATTTAATGAAAGACATATATATGTGCATTCAAGAAGCCAAATGAACACCAAACAAGATAAAAGCAAAGAGAACCAGAATCAGATACATTGTAATTAAACTGTCCCAATGCTAAGGACAAGGAGAAATTTCTGAAAGCTCCAAGAAAAAAGCAAGGAGTTGTATGCAAGGGAATCCCAATAAGATTAAATGCTAATTTCTCATCAAAAAGCATGGAGGCAAGAAGGTAGTTGGCTGAAACATTTAAAGTGTTGAAAGAAAACAATTGCCAACTAAGAATTTTATCCAGCATAACTTTCTTTAAAAATGGGTGACAGATTAAGACATTCCCAGATATACAAGAGCTGGTGGAATTAACTACCACTACTTCAGGGAGTTCTCCACACTGAAAGGAAAGGACACTAGAAAGTGGATCAAAGTGGCATAAAGTAATAAAGACATTTGTTAAAGTTAACCATATGGGTAATTATAAATGCCAGTACTATTGTATTGTAATTTTTGGTATGTAACACTACTTCTTAGTTCTTACAGGTGCTAAAATGCAAATGCATAAAATGTAATGAGACATCTATGGTTTTGGACATCCAATGCACAAAGTTGTAATTTGTAACAAGAACAAAAAACGTTGAAGGAATGGAGGAGTATAGGAAGATTATATGTGTATGCTATTGAAGGTAAGTTGATATCAGATGAAATATGATTGTTATAGATTTAGGAAGTTAAATTTTATACCCCATAGTATCCACAAAGAAAATATCTGAAAAAAATATTCAGAAAGAAATGTGAAGGGACTCAAAGTGGTATAATATAAAAAATCAAATATGATAGTAGGCATTAATGGAAGAACTAAAGAACAAAAATGTATAAGACTTACAAAGACCAAATAGTAAAATGGCAGAAGAAAGTCCAGCATTATCAGTAGGTTCTTTAAATATTAATGGATTTAACTCTCCAGGCAAAAAGCAGAGATTCAAAGAATGAATTAAAAAAACATGACCCAAGTATATGCTGTTTACAAGGACTCACCATAAATCCAAAGATATAAGTAGGTTAAATGTGAAAGGATGGAAAAATATATTTTGTTAGCATTAACCAAAAGAGAGCTGGGGTAGCTATACTAATATCAGATAAAATAGACTATAAAAAACTGTTATGAGGGACAAAGAATGTCTTTATATGCTGAAAAAAGGGTCAATTCAACAAGAAGACATAACAATTATTAATATATGTATGAAACTAATGACAGAGCCACAAAATATATGAAGTAAATAGTGACAAACTTGAAAGGAGAAATAGAAGATTCTACATTAATAGTAGGAACTTCAATACACCACCTTTAATAATGTGTAAAACATATAGACAGAAAATCAATAAGCAAATGGAAGACATGCACAATACCATAAACCAAATAGACCTAACACACATATATAGAACACTTCATCCAACATTAATGGAATATACTTTCTTTAGTGCATATGGATAATTTTCCAAGATAGACCATATATTAGGTCAAAAACCTCATCTCAATAATTTCAAAAACATTTAAATCATACAATATATCTTTACAGATCACAATGGAATGAAGCTAGAAATCAATAACAGATTGATACATGGAAGAGTCACAATTATGTGGAAATTAAACTATGTACTCTTAAACAGCAAATAGGTCAAGAAGAAACCACAAGGGAAATTAGGAAATATTAGGTGAATGAAAATGAAAACACACCATACCAAAATTTTGGGATTCAGCAAAGGCAGTGCTGAGAGTGAAATTTATAGCTCTAAATGCTTATATTAAAAAGGAAGAAAGATCTCAAATCAGAGACTTAACCTCACATGTATGTATGTAAAGGACTTGTACACAGAAAACTACAAAACATTGCTAGAAGAAATCTAAGACCTAAATAAAGGGTCTATAGGCACAATGGAATATTATTCAGTTGTAAACAGGAATGAAGGTATGATACATATGACAACATGGTTTAACCTTGAAGGCATTATATTGAGTGAAATAAGCCAAATGCCAAAGGACAAATATTGTATGATTTCACTGATGTGAAACAATTAGAATAAGCAAACTCACAGAATTAATAACTAGAATATAGGTTATTGGGGACTGGGGTGGGTATGGTGAATTAATACTTAGAGTTTCTCTTTGGGTTCATGGAAAAGTTTTGGAAGTGGATGGTGGTGGATAGTTTTGGAAGTGGATATTATGAATGTAATTAGCAACACTCACATTTATATTTAAATGTGTTTAAATAGAGAAAGTTTTGGTTGTATATATGTTACTAGAATAAAAATTAAAAAAATATAGGGGAGCTCCAGGAAGATAGCATTGCAGTAGACTGGCAGGGCTAAACTCTCTCACAAAAACAATGGAGAAAGGGCCAAAAGCTGTCAGAGGGACCTGGTTTGGGGGATCAGCAGACAATGACTGCTGCACAATGCCCAAGAGGGTGAGGGACAGAGAGACAAACTCAAAACAACAAATGTGAGTTACTAAACCCCAGGGATGGCCAGGAAAGGCACTATCCACCACTCTAAAGACATTAAGCTTGGATAAAACCCTTGGCTCACTACAGCCAACTGAGAGGGGAACAGATGTCTTCATCCATGTCAGCTGTTACGAGAGAAAAGGGAGGGTGCATCAATGTGTGGAGAGTGTTTTCCTCTTCACTGAATTCAACTAGCAAAGCCTGCTTTGAATCTTGGCTCTGGCCAGACCAGAAACACAAAAAAGGAGAGGTTGAAAGAAACACCTCCCTGGAAAGGTTCACTGACAGGTGCTATCTGCTGACTGGCCAGGAAATTGCAAGGAGGAAAACTGCTTTTAGGTCTATTTTAGCTCCAACACCTGGAAGAAAATCTGCACCAATTAGTGAGTCCCTGGCCTGATTTTGGTAACTTAAGCTGGGCAGTTTTAAAGACTCAGAATAAGTTGAACCAAAAATCAAAGAAGAGCTCTGAAAAAAAAACAAACAACTAGACAAGAGAGAGAAATTGACAATGAGAGTAAGTTCACCAACATATTCAGATGCTTAAACATCAGCAAAAAATGACAAGTGATATTAGGGAATAGGAAGAGATGGCCCAGCCAAAGGAACAAACCAAATATCTTGATGAAATACAGGATTTAAGACAACTAATCAATGATAATCACACAAATCTCCTAAATCAATTCAAAGAATTGAAGGAAAATATGATTAAAGAGATAAAGGATATTAAGAAGACACTGGTTGAGCATAAAGAAGAATGTGAAATCCTGCAAAGAAAAGTAACAGAGTTTATGGGAATGAAAGACACAATGGATGAGATTAAAGATATATTAGAGACACATAACAGCAAATCTGAATTGATGGAAGACAGAATTAGTGATTTTGGGGATATAATATCTGAACTGGAAAAGACAGGAAAACAGAAAGAGAAAAGAATGGAAAAAATGGAACAGGGCCTCAGGGAACTGAATGACAATGCAAAAATGCACAAACATGCATTATTAGTGTCTGAGAAGGAGAAGAGAATGGAAAAGGGGTAGAAAGAATATTTCAGGAAATAATAGCGGAAAATTTACCAATCCTTATGAAAGCCATAAATATCACTATCCAAGAAGGACAACACACCAAACAGAATAAATCTGAATAGACCTACTGGGAGACACCTACAATTCAGAATGACAAATACCAGAGATGAAGATAGGATTCTGAAAGCAGCAAGAAAAAAGCAAAGTGTCACATACAAGGGAACCTCAATAAGATTAAGTGCTGACATCTCATAAGAAACCATGGATTTGAGAAGAAAGTGGTATGATGTATTTAAGGTACTGAAAGAGAAAAACTGCCAGTCAAGAATTCTGTATCTGGCAAAATTGTCCTTCAAAATTGAGGCTGAGTTTAACGTCTTCACAGACAAAAACTGACAAAGTGTGTTACCAAAAGACCAGAATTACAAGACATACTAAAGGGAGTGTTGCACCTGAAAGGAGAAAACAAGGGTGAGAAACTTGGAGAGAGTTTAGAAATGAAGATTATTAGGAAGGGCAAATTAAGGGCTAAAAAGACAAACAATAGTAAGAATGACAATGGAAAGCCAAAGAATAAAATGGAGGAAGTAAGTACAGCCTTTACAGTAACAACATTGAGTGTTAATAGCTTAAACTCCCCAATCAAAAGACATAGACTTACAACAGTGACTAAAGCAACAAAATATTTGGGAATAAATTTAAGAAAGGATATAAAGTACCTGTATTCAGAAAAGTACAAAACATTGCTAAAAGAAACAGAAGGAGACTTAAATAAATGGAAGGGCATTCCATGTTCATGGATTGGAAGACTAAATATTATTAAGATGTCAATTCTATCCAAACTAATTTACAGGTTCAATGCAATCCCAATAAAAATCCCAACAGCCTTTTTTGCAGAAATTGAAAAGCCAATAATCAAATTTATTAGGAAGGTAAGGGGCCCTGAATAACCAAAAATGTCTTAAAAAAGAAGAATGAAGTTGGAGGACTCCCATGTCCTGACTTTAAAGCATATTACTTAGCTAAAGTTTTAAAAACAGCATGGTACTGGCATAAGGACAGACAGATTGAACAATGGAACTGAATTGAGAACTCAGAAATTGACTCATATATGTATAGTCAAGTGATTTTTGACAAGGCTGTTAAGCTCACCCACCTGGGCCAGAACAATCTATTTAACAAATGGTGTTGAGAGAACTGAATAACCATATCCAAAAGAAAGAAAGAAGACCCCTATCTCACACCATATACAAAAATTAACTCAAAATGGATCAAAGACCTAAATTTATAACAACAACTATAAAACTCCTAGAAGAAAATGTAGGAAAACGTCTTCAAAAGCTTGTGGTAGCTTCTTAATCCTTATGTCCAAAGCACATGCAGCAAAAGGAAAAATAGATAAATGGGACCTCCTCAAAATTCAACACTTTTGCACCTCAAAGGACTTTGTCAAAAAGATGAAAAGGCAGCCAACTCAATGGGAGAAAATATTTGGCAATCACATATGTGATAAGGGGTTAATAGCCATGATATATAAGGAGATCATACAACTCAACAATAAAAAGACAAACTATCAGATTAAAAAATGGGCAAAAGACTTGAAAAGACAACTGTCCAAAGAAGAAATACAAATGGTGAGGAAACACATGAAAAAATGTTCAACATCGCTAGCGATTAGGGAAATGCAAATCAAAACTACAATAAGATATTATTTCACACCTATTAGACTGGCCTCTATTAAAAAGTTGGAAAACTGTAAATGTTGGAGAGGATGTGGAGAGATAGAAATGCTTATTCACTGTTGGTGGGAGTGTAGAGTAGTACAGCCACTGTGGAGGACTGTTTGGCAGTTCCTAAGGAAGTGGAATATAGACTTGCCATGGGTACCAGGCAATATGATTGCTAGGTATGAACTCAGAAGTACTGAGAACAGTGACACGTATAGACATTTGCACACCAATGTTCATATCAGCATTATTCATGATAGCCAAAAGTTAGAAACAATTCACGTGTCTCTTAACTGATGAATGGATAAACAAATTGTGGATAATACACATGATGGAATATTATGCAGTGGTAAGAAGAAATGAAGTCTTGAAACATATGACAACATGATTGAACCTGGAAGAGATTGTGTTGAGTGAAGGAAGCCAGACCCAAAAGGACAAATACTGTATTATTGCCCTATTATGAACTAAATATATTATATGAAATACGAATATGGGTAGAAGTGCATATATAAGACTGTTTTTCTTTGAAGCTGAACAAATGTAAGTGAATACTACAAAATGTTAATATCAGACAAAAAGAAAACATTATACTAAGTGAAGGAGACCAGACACAGAGTACTACTTATTGTATGATTCCATTTATAAAGGTGGTGTATTATGTAGTGGTTATGAAGTTCTGAGAAAGGAATGCTAAGGGCTGTGGAGTCTTTCTTTTTCGAGTAATGAAATTGTTCTAAAACCACAATGTACAACATTGTGATTATACTAAAAACCATTGATTATACACTTTGGAAAGATCATATGGTATGTGAATATATCTCAATTAAACTGCTTAATAAGAAAATAGATAATTGTGCAAGAATAGCCAGAAAGAGCAGCTATGTACAGCAGGGAAAACAGAGAGATTTCTAGGTGGGGAATTAAAAAAAAAAAAAAGCTGAACCAGATTCATTTGGGCCACACAATAACAGAAGTAATGTCTTGAAGAGACCTTATTTACAATGTGTCCACATCTACCAGAATGTGAATCCAAGTCTGAGAACATATCAGAAATGGGACACAGAATTTAATCCGGCACAACCCTAGGCAGCACTATTTTCATTGAATCCTATGGACCTGTGTTCCAGGAAGTGTCATTCAGTAGTGAATACAGTGCTAATGGTGCCCGTGGAGTGAGGCAACACAGAGGCCTGAGTGAGTGCCTACTATATTCCGTGACTTGGGACACGCCAGCATGCAGAACAGACCAAATATCTGTCCTGGTGAAGCTTACATTCTAGTGGGGGAGAGACAGGAGATAAACAATAAATAGAATTCATTAGTAAGTTATATAGCATATTAAAAGGTGATGCGTGATATGCAAAAATCACATCAGGGGCAGGGGGATGGAAAGTGAGGGGAAGTTGGTAATGGAGATCAAGGAAACTTTTGAGCAAAGGCATGAAGGAGTGGTGGTATGAGTCCTGTTGAGAGGTTCTCTAGGGAAAGGGGACTAAGGTAGAGTGAACAGCAAAAGCCCTGAGTTAAGAGTGTGCCTGGTGTAGTCAAAGTGCATCATGGGAACCAGTGTAGCTGGGGTAGCGAGATGGAGGTGCCTCCGCAGGTCCAGAGAGAAGTAGAGAATCACAGAGCATTAAAGCAGGTACCCCCCACCTACCTGCTCTAATCTCAATAGACCTTCCCCCCTGGGAGGGGCAGGGACTCCCTGGTTCTCCATTAACCAGCAACTAGTCCTTGATATGGTGATATGGTACTGTTTAATTAATAACCAAGTAGGGGTGAGCCCCTACCCTCCTCCCAACTAGCTGGATCATCTACATTTCAATAATTCAATAATTAAAGACTAGCCAGATTTCAGACAGCAAGTAGTAATAGCGGAATGCCTTAAGAGGACTGGGAGATTCTGATTTCTCCCTGTTCCAATGTGCTGGGGACATAAAACCAGAAAGTCTCTAACACCAACCCCTCCCCCTCAACATCATCTTAGCAGAGTTCCCAACTCCACATCTTGTGGATGGAGAAGTTTGGGAAAAGGGAGAGAATCTTCAAAGTGTCCTTCACTAATCTCCCAAGCCCCACTGCAAAGGAGACTCTCTCTTCCCCCTATCTCACCCATGCCCAGAGTAAATGAGAACTTGGCTGACCATATCCATCCACTTTTCCCCCACATAAAAAGTGGAGAAACTTCTGGTGAGAATTAACTGCCTCCTAGACTCATCTGATTTTGCTCAGAATCTGTTTAAGAACCCAAGATTGGTTCAGTAGCTGTCATACTTATGTACTCCAAAGCCCTGACTTGGAAAGGCATGCATCATGTGAGATGGGCCAGAGCAGGGGGTGATGCAGGCATTTTGATAACTAAGTTTTGGCTGGATGCACTGAGGATTTCCTTGACCAGAACCTTCCCATTAGTTTTCCAGCATTTATCAACACTAGCTTTGTGCTGTGCAGACAAAACCTCTGAGAAGAGGTGACACTGGAAGTAGGAAGCTTGTTGTTCTGGAAGTCTAGAGACCTGAGTTCCACTGCATAGCTGTGTGACTGAATTAGTTAAGGTTCAACCAGAGAAAGAGAAACCACTGTGAGGCTAAAGAATAAAGGATTTATCATAGGGACTAGACCCTAGGCAATGGGAGGAGATGGTTAAGCAGACTGTGTAAGTCTCTTGCCCTGTGTCTGGGGTTTGACCTGAAGTCAGCACAATTGATTTTAAGGAAGAAGAGATCTACATGAAGCGGGGGCCAACAGGGTCAAAATGGAACTCAGGAGGACAAACTAGAACCCACCTGGATAGACTGGACCAGTCTCCCTACCTGCATCTTCGCTGATGCAGGTGACCTGTACATGGTCATGCACACGCCAGCCCCAGGACTCAAAGAAGCCAAGGGAGGAGATCTGGGACGAGCTAGAGGAGGTAGGGGCTCAGCTGCTGCCTACACCAACAAGATGAGCCGGCAGCTCACTGGACAACATGTGTGAGGTGCAACAGAGTGCCTGACACCAATTGTCAGAGCATAAACATGGCTGCCCCTTCACTTCTACCTTCCAAATCCTGCACAATTCATGTCCTGGCCAACCCTCACCCAGAAGAAAGGAATTCTGTGAAATGTAGCTCCAGCTTAGCTGGCATGGTGCAAAGCTACCACCTATGACTTTGAGCTCAGGCCTCAGTTTCCTCACCTGTGACACTGGAAACTCATAGGAGCATCCAGGACAGATCCCTATCTTCTTCCAAGGGCACATGATGCAGAAGACTCATCTAAGTCGGGGCTTAAATAAACAATTTAATTAGCAACCCAAAGTTTCCTTTTATCATCCAGTTTCCCGGGTAGACTGAATAATTATTTTCCATCTTCTAACTGTTGAACTGTTAAATATCAGGCCAAGTTGAATGCCATTGCAGCCCCAGTCTTTCACTAATGCAATTCCCATGGTGTCAGGGTTTTAAAAATTATTATTATTATTTTTTAAGACTTTGCAAGTAAACAGGGCTTTCAGAATGATTGTGCTGTAGAGAAGTTTTGCTTGTTGTTTGTTTGTTTGTTTTTTTAAAGGCTAGTATGCATTTATTTTACCAACAAATACTGAATCATTCACTTTTGGCACCTTCTTCACATCCTTTGGACTAAGTGGGGTTTTTTTTGTTTTTTTTTTCCATTATTAAACTATCTTTTATGGTTGGAACAACCCTGTGTTTGGGCCAAGAAACCCAAAGGAAACACCTACAGTACAGAAAGTCCAACTAAAATTGATTTTCAACTGTTTTTTACAGAAGAAAAAAAAACCTATGATAATGTATTATTTTTTTTCTTTCATCTTAATGAGGCACTGGGAACTGAACCTGGGACCTCCCATGTGGGAAGCAGGTGCTTAACTGCTTGAGCCACATCCACTCCCCATGATTGCTTTTTTTTTATTTAAAAATTTTATTGAAAGAATAAAATAAAACAAAAAAAATTTATTGAAGTTTATCAATCATACATAAGCACACATAAACAATAAGTGTATAGTAAAGATGCATAACATCATACAGGGCTCTCATACCTCACCCCACCATTAATACCTTCCATTTTTGTGAAATGTTTTTAACAAATGATGAAAGAGCATCCTCAAAATATTACTACTAACCAAAGTATCTTACATTTGGTGTATTTTTCCCCAACCCGCCTTATTGTTATTATTATTTTTATATCATTCATTCATGCACATACATAAACAATAATTGTATAATAAAAGTTTTGAACTTACAAAGCAAACTTGCCAAACATCATATAGGGGTCCCATACATCAACCCACCCCTAACACCTTCCATTGTCATGAGACATTTATTATAAATTATGAAAGAATATCATCAAAATCTTAGGCTAACTATAGTTCATATCTTACATTGGGTGTGATTTCCCCCCAACCCAACCTATTATTATTTTTAAAATATATTTTTATTACAGAAGTTGTGAACTTACAAAACAATCATGCACATGTTTAGAATTCCCATACAACGCCCCTTCATCAACACACCACACTTTGGAGGTACATTTGTTACAGATTATGAGATAATATCATCAGACTATTACCACCACCCATGTTCCACAGCATACATTTGGCATACTTCTTCCACACTCCCCCATTATCAACACAGTATATCTTTGGCATAGATGCATGAATATTACAGTATTGCTTTTAACCACAGTCCATAGGTCACTACAGTTGTATTTTTCCCATGCTTCTCCATATTCCCACTACCCTGCAATAGTGACGTACATCTGCTCTAGCTTACAGAAGAACACTCTTGCACCTGTACCATCAACTACCATTCTCATTCATCTCTGGATTCACTGTGTTATTCAGTCCCTGGATTATTCTCTAGTTTTCTTTCAATTGACATTTACATCTCTAGACTACCCTTTCCAGCTACATTCTCATTTATAAACCAGCTGTTATTCATTATAACGTGTTACCATCAACTCTATACATTTCCACACTTTTACAGTAAAGTTAATTAAAACTTCTACATACATTAAGCATCACTAGTCCTTCTCAGTCCTCCTATCTCCTTTAAGAATCCACCACCTATCACCAGGTCTTGACGATGTTTCACTACATTTTCTTCTAGAAGCATTATCATTATTGCTTTTATATTTTGGCCTTTGTTCCATTTGGAGTCAATTTTTTTGTATAAGGTGTGAGAGATAGGGGTCCCCTTTCTTTCTTTTGGCTATGGATATCCAATTCTCCAAACACCATTTGTTGAATGGACTGTTCTGCCACAGCTGAGTGAGTTTGACAGGCTTATCAAAAATCACTTGACCATCGATGTGAGGGTGTGTTTCTGAACCATCAATACAGTTCCATTGGTCTATGTGTCTATCTTTATTCCAGTACCATGCTGTTTTTACCACTGTAGCTAGGTAATATGATTTAAAGTCCGGAAGTGTGAGTTCTCTAACTTCTCTTTTCCTTTTTAAGATGTTTCTGGTTATTTGGGATCCCTTACCATTCCAAATTAATTTGATACTTGTCCATTTCATTTGTTTAAAAAATGCTGGTGGAATTTTTGTCAGGATTTCATTGAATTTGTACATCAATTTGGGTAGAATTGACATCTTAATGATATTTAGTCTTCCAATCCATGAGCATGGAATGTTCTTCCAATTATTTAGGTCTTTTTAAAATTTCTTTTAACAATGCATTGTAGTTTTCTGGATACAAGTGCTTTACATCTTTTGTTAAGTTTCTTCCTAAATATTTGATTCCTTTAGTTGCTATTGTAAATGGAAGTTTTTTCCTGAGTTCCTCCTGAAATTGTGCATTACTAGTGTCTTTTAAAGTCTTTTCATCTGATATAAGTGTAGCTACTTTGCCTTTTATTTTTCATTTTTTTGGTTCCTGCATTCTTGGAATACCTTTTTCCAGCCTTTCACTTTCAATCTCATGGTATCCTTGGGCCTAAGGTGAGTCACCTGCAGATAGCATATAGATGGCTCATATATTCTTATCCATTCAGCCAGTCTGTGGCTTTTAATTGGGGAGTTTAATCTATTAACATTCAATGTTATTACTTTAAAGGTGTTCTTATTTCACCCCTTTTGACTTTTGGATTTTATCTGTCATATTTTATTTTTACCATTCTTTTGAGACTTTTAGTTGCTTTTACTGATATAATCTTCATTTCTTGACTTTCTTCCAAACCTCTCTTTCATGTCTTTTCAGACTGTAACGCACCCTTTAGTATTTACTGCAAGGCTGGTCTCTTTGTTATAAACTTTCTCAGTTTCTGTTCATCTTTATCTGTGAATATTCTAACCTCACCCTCATTTTTGAAAGATAATCTTGCCAGATATAAGATTTTTGGCTGGAAGGTTTTCTCTTGCAGTATATTAACTATATCATACCACTTCCTTCTTGCCTCCATGGTTTCTGATGAGAAATCAGCATTTAATCTTATTGGGTATCCCCTGTGTGTTATGCATTGCTTTTCTTTTGCTGATCTCAGTATTCTCTCTTTGTCTTTGGCATTTGACATTCTGATTAGTATGTGTCTTGGAGTTTGTCTATGTGAATTTATTCAGATGGGAGTTAGTTGTGCTTCTTGGACGCAGATATCTATGTCCTTCGATAGGGGTTGGAAATTTTCTACCATAATTTCTTCAAATATTCATTCTGCCACGTTTTACTTCTCTTCTCTTTATGGGACACCCATGAAATGTATGTTTGCACATCTCTTACTGTCATTTAGTTCCCTGAGACCTTGTTTAATTTTTTCCATTATTTTCTTCATCTGTTCTTTTGTATGTTCACTTTTGGAGGCCATGTCTTCAAGCTCATCAGTCCTTTCTTCTGCCTCCTCAAATCTGCTATTTCATGACTCCCATTTTTAATTTCATTTATCATGCCTTTCATTTATGTAAGATCTGCTATTTTTCTATGTATGCTTTCAAATTCTTTGTGCCCATCCAATGTCTTCTTAATAACCTTTTTCTTTTTAGCTATCTCATTGATTTATTAATGACATTTGTTTGAAAATCTATGACTAGTTTTCTCAATTCCTTTATGTCATCTGGAGGCTTATCCTGTTTTTCACCTGGGCCATATCTTCCTGTTTCTTAGTATGGATTGTAGTTTTTTGTTGGTGCCTTGTCATCTGGCTTACTAATATTTATTCTGGGCTCAGTTTCTCTGTTTAGTTTAGGGATTTCTTGCCCTTTCTCCCTTGCTGGTTGTTTAGTAGGAGCTGAGGATGTGGTTGGTGCTGTAAGTGTGGAGGCACAAGTTGCCTGCATTGCCCCAGGGATGGATGAAGCTTCTCCCACCATTCTCCTTTGCCAGGGGTAGGGACAGAGCCACAACTGTGTGTAATAATCCAAGTTGTGCAATCCAAGACAGCCTGTAGTTGCCCAGAGAGAGTGATGAAACCTCATGCCCCTTCTTCCTCTGCCTTGGGTAGGGATGGATGGAGCTGCAGGTGTGGGCAGCAATCTAAGCTGTGTGGATCAAAACGGACCACAGTTGCCCAGGAAGACTTCTGACTATTCAGTCTGTGCCAGCCAAATGTACCTGCAGTTACCCAGAGAGGTTGGTGCAGTTCCCACCAACTTCCTCCCTGCCAGAGGTGGGACCTGAAGCTTAGGCTAGGGCTGCAGTTCAATCTGGGTGGAAAGAAGCCTGTCCCTACCTTCAATGTGATTTTCAGTCAACCCAGGTTCCCCTCATGCCAGGGGTGGAGTTAAAATTGCAGCTACCTGTGTCTTTCTGACTTAGGCATGTTCAAACTTTAACTGTTCTTAGGGTTATACTTTAGCCTGCTGAATTTTCTAATCAATAGATGGAGCTGGTGCCCAGCCATCGCTTCCTCCCCTGGTTTTGGGAAATGGGGCTTCCAATTCCAGCGATGGAATGCTCCTGAGGTGGCTTACACCGCCAGTGGTGTAGGGGTACAGCCTCTGCAGTGTGGAGTGCTCTATTCATGAATCTTCTCTGCAAGTGGGCAGTTTTTCCTTCTTTTCTTTAAAGGATGTTGCAGGATGCTCTCCTGGCCTCCTGGAGCCCCCATATAGGTGTTTTAGATAGCTCTGTGTGATTACTAAATGCCCTGTAGCACAAGCTGACTCTTGGAGCTCCTTATTCTGCTGCTATCTAACTGGTTCTCACCCACCCCATGATTGCTTTTTAAATTCACAATTTCTGTAATAAAAATATATTAGGGGGACGGATGTGGCTCAAATGGTTGGGCGTCCGTCTCCCATATGGAGGGACCTGGGTTCGATCTCTTGGACCTCCTGGTTAAAAAAAAAAAAAAAAGATATATATATATATAAACATCCACTGATACAAAACTATAGCTGTCTTTTAAGTTTTGCAAATGCATTTTGTATGTTTTGACAATTCAAAAAATTATTAGCATTTCTATACACAACTGATGAGAAATCTGAGGAAGAAATCAGAACAAATCCATTTATAATAGCAATTAAAAGAATCAAGTATTAGGAAAAATCTTAACCAAGGACATAAAGGACCTGTATTCCAAAAACTACAAAATGTTACTAAAAGAAACTGAAGAATACTTAAATAAATGGAAGAACACACCATGTTCATGGATTGGAAGACTAAATATCATTAAGATGTCAATTCTCCCCAAACTGATTTACACATTCAATGCAATCCCAATAAAAATCCCAATAGCAATTTTTGCAGAAATGGAAAAGTCAATTATCAAATTTATTTGGAATGGTAAATGGCCCTGAATAGCTGGAAACATCTTTAAAAAGAAGAGTAAATGTCACTTCTTGTCTTTAAAGCATATTAGCTACAGTTGTGAAAACAGCATGGTACTGGTATAAAGACAGACAGATTGAACAATAGAACCAAATCAAGAACTCTGAAATAGACCCTCATCTACAGTCAAGTGATTTTTAAAAATGATTTATTTATTTATTTCCCCCCCATTGTTTTGTGCTCACTGTCTGCTTTCTGTGTGTTCTTCTGTGTCTGCTTGTCTTCTCTTTAGGCGGCACTGGGAACTGATTCTGGGACCTTCTGGAATGGAAAGAGGCTGCTCAATCTCTTGCGCCATCTCAGCTCCCTGTTCTGCTGCATCTCTTATTGTCTCTCTTCTGTGTCTCTTTTTGTTGTGTCATCTTGCTGCACCAGCTCTCTGCACAGGCCAGCACTCCATGCAGGCCAGCACTCTCTATGGGCCAGCACTCCGCATGGGCCAGCTCTCTGCATGGTCCAGCTCTCTGCTTGGGCCAGCTCACCGCACAGGCCAGCTTGCTTTTCACCAGGAGGCCCTGGGATTTGAACCCTGGACCTCCTATATGGTAGATGGGAGCCAAATTGCTTGAGCCACATCTACTTCCCAGTCAAGTGATTTTTATAAGGCTGTTAAGCTCACCCAGCCAGGCAGAACAGTCTATTCAACAAATGGTGCTGGGAGAACTGCATAGCCATAGCCAAAATAAAGAGGACCCCTATCTCACACCTTATACAAAAATTAATTCAAGATCGATCAAGGACCTAAATATTAAAACACCAACCATAAAAATCCTAGAAGAAAATATATAAAACTTCAAGATCTTGTGGTATGTGCTTGTTTCTTAAACCTTATATGTAAAGCATGATCAACAAAAGAAAAAAAAAATAGATAAATGAGACCTCCTCAGAATTAAACACTTTTGCACCTGAAAGGACTTTGTCAAAATGTCTAAATTTTAAAAAGTATTTTGTATTATTTCACATTGTTTCAATTTTTTTGTATTTTATTGGTTATTTTAAAAATTATTATTTCATTTCCTTAATTTTATTTGGTTATTTTGTTGGCTTCATTTTTGGATATGTTTTGAATCACAGAAGGGTCACAGCAGTGGCGGGGGGGGGAGATCACTGGTGCAGGGTGTCTGTGATGTAGATTTACTTGGGAAGGGGTTCACCTGGGGCATGCCTCTAAGAAACATGAATATGTTCAAGTGTTCATGGAACATTATTTTGGGGTGGAGATCCACACAATAACCAAAAGTATATTGAATTCCCATCCTGGGGAGTTCTGATACATTCTCTAATAGGACATCTAGAATCCCCCAAGTGCAAGGGCAATGTGTAATGAAGGAAGACAGACCATTATGTCAGGCCCTTGACATTGATGATTGTACTTATGAACCTTTTCTTGTAAAATTGTAACTTACCTTAGTATTATATACTGTCTAGGAGTTACCTCCTGAAAGCCTCCTTGTTGCTCAGATGTGACCTCTCTCTAAGCCAAACTCGGCATATAAATGCACTCCCTTCACCCCAGCATGGGACATAACTCCCAGGGATGAGCTTCCCTGGCAATGAAGTATTATTACTTAGCACCAACTAGCAATGCATCTAGAAAAAGACCTTGACAGAAAGGGGGAAATGGTAAATACAAATGAGTTTTTATGGCTAAGAGATTTCAAAGTGAGTCGGGAGGTCATTCCAGAGATCTCATTGACTGCCACAGTAAACAGTGCCTCAAATAATGGGGCTCCTGAGGGCTCTAGAGATATCCAGAAACTATAAGCAGGGCATACAGCTCAGGAATTCAGCACCCCGTCAGTGGGACTTACTTTGGAATTTATTCTTCCCTGTGTAACAGAGTTAGGCTGATTTATAGGTTCTCTACACATTGCTCTTCTGCCCCTTCTATTTGAACCTATAATTAGCACTATACTTGATAAATATATATCACGGAGACTTTAATCTTTGTTCTGTCCATATGCCAGTTGAGCCCTAAATTTCAGCAGAGTTTCAACACCTACTCTCCAGTTCATTGGACTTACTCAGGACAACTAGCAAAGAGATGATGATGGAAAATGCCCATCCCAAGGAACAGAGAGTGTCTGCAACTGCAAGCAAGAAAGCAAGATAGCTCCATCTATCTGCCCCATGTGATCTAAACCTCCTCTCAAGTAGAACAGAGTGGGCATAACCATCCCCCAATCCTCATGATTGGGGAATGAATAATGGATTAAAGTAAACTTATTATTATTCAACTAAGGACTTATTATTATTCTAACAATGGAAGAACTCTAATCATTGATGCAAAGGAAGTGGCCACCAGAAGTTCTGAGGGATGGGAGAGGGAAGAATAGGTGTAATATGAGTTCATTTTCGGCACATTGGATTTGTCCTGCATGACATTGCAGTGACTGATACATGCCATTGTATATTTTATCATAACTTAAAAAATTGTGTGGGACAAAGTGTAAGCTGTAATGTAAACTATATTCCATGGTTAGTAGCAATGCTTTAGTATGGGTTCATCAATTGTAACAAATGTACCACACTAATGAAGGATGTTGTTAATGTGGTAAGTGTGGGAAGGGGAGGGAGTGGGGCATATGGGAATCTCTTATATTTTTATGTAACATTTATGTAATCTAAATCTTCTTTAAAAATAATGAAAAATTATTTTAAAATAGGGTGAAAAGGCAGCCAACTCAATGGGAGAAAATATTTGGGAAATCATATATCCAATAAGGATTTAATACCCATGACTTTTAAAGAGCTACTACAACTCAACAATAAAAATACAAACTACTTGATTAATAAATGGGCAAAGACTTGAATAGACATTTATGCACAGAAGAAATACAAATGCTGGGAGAGGCAAGATGGCATTGGTTTAGGAGGGCACTCGCTGACTCGCTCTCTGTGAGGATGGCTGATTGGGGACAGGGTCCTGCCTGGGGGTCTGTGCTGTGGGTGCATGGAGCGAGAAGCTTGGGACATCTATCTGGAGGCAGCTCGATGGCATGGATTGCTTCATAGAGATTCATGAGATTTAACCCTGCCCATGGAGGTTAACACAGATGGCTGAACCCCACCCTCAGGGAAAAAGGCTGGTTTGAGCCGTGACACCCGCAGGTAACCCGGTGAGAGGGAGTGTTCTCCGAGAGTGGGAGGGTTCTGGTGAAGGGTTGAGAGGGGTTTCCTTTCTGTGGATTTGGATGCCTGGAACCCCTTGCAGCTTTGGGGAACAAAATAGCTGGCTTGAATGATCACTAGGCAGAGGGAAGTGGAGAATCTGCTGAGGAAGTTGATTTACCCAGCTGCCCAGGGATACACCCTAACTCCTGCCGGCCATCTGGTGAGAGAGAGCATTCTCCAAGAGTGGGAGAGTTCTGACAGAAGGTGGAGAGGGGTTTCCTCTCTGTGGATTTGCTTGCCCGGACCCCTTCATAGCTTTGGGGAGCAGATAAGCTGGCTTGAAGCAGCTCCAGGCTGAGGGGAGAGACAAATCTGCGGAGGAAGCCTGATTTACCCAACAGCCTGGTGATACTGAGGTTTGGATCCAGAGGGGGCAGAGTCAGCCAATTTTATCATTCTGCATGGACAAGCATCAGAGCTTCATCTCCCCTGGGGAGGCCAGGAAATGGGAAGTGCTTGATTAGTTTCCACGAGCCGAGTTAGGGTCCCCTCAGTGAAGGGGGTGGTCTAGAAGAGGACTGCTTTTGGGTCACTTATTTCACCAAAAAAAAAAAAAAAAAAAAAAAAAAGGCAGTAACTTTAAAAAATAAAAAATGAATTTTTCTTTTTAATTTAGTTTAATACAATTGATTAATAAACACAAGCAAGCTGAGAGGTTCCACCAGGGCCCAAGAAGGAACACTGTTCTTCCTTAGATTTGTTTGACTGCTTGCTTGTGTGGTTGTTTGTTTTTTCTCTGTTTACTTGTTGTCTCTTGCTTTTTTTTCCTCTTTCCTCCCCCCTTCTTTTTTCTTTCATTAAAAAAAAAATTAGATGCTGCTAGCTTGTCTCTTATTTGCTGTGCTTCTTCTTCAGTGATTTCCCATTCTCTATTTATATTGATTTTGTATCCCAAACTATCTCTTTTCCTCTCTTCATCTTTCTGCCTTCTGCTTTCTGTTGTGGTTCTTACATACCATGTTTTTTCCTTAGCCCACAACTTAAGGATGTCAATATCTATTCTATCTATTCTGTTTTCTTCTTTTTTCATTAATATTAACTTTTTCCTTTCAGCCCTTTCTTTACTATTTATCTCCCTCCTCATCATTCTTGCCTTCTAAATCATTATATATATATATTCCTCTATTTGGTTTCCCAGTCCATTGTAGGTACTCCACTTTTCCCCCCTATTATTCTATACTGCCTACATGAGCTAAATATTCATTTCATTAAGTCTTATATGGCCCATCTTCTAACTTTTATCAATATTACTATTATCTTTCTTCCTTTCACACATCTTGTGATTCCTCTGGCCCTAATCTTTTGCCTTCAAGGGAAAATAGAAAGAAGCAAGTAAATAAAATAAGAAGAAAAAGTGTCAAAGAGAAAACTTAACACGCACACAGAACCACCAGCTAAATAAAACTCTAGAGCAGAGAGAGAAGCTAATCAACCGAATAAACCCATCAAGGTAAAATGATGACTAGAGGGCAACAAAAAATTACAAACCACACTGAGAAACAGAAAGGATGGACCACTCCAATGAACAAACTAAAAACCAAGAAGAGATGTAGAACACTGAACAACTAAACAAAGCTTCCTAAACAAATATCACGGACCAACTTAATGAAGTGAATGAAGAGATTAAGGATATTAAGAAGACACTGGGAGAACATACTGAAGAAATTGTAAACATACATAAAAAGATAACGGATATGATGGTGATCAATGGCACTATCCAAGAAATCAAAAAGACACTGGATTCACATAACAGCATATTTGAACAGGCAGAAGAAAGTGTTAGTGATGTGGAAGACAATACATCTGAAATCAAACAGATAGTAGAACAGATAGACAAAAAGATAGAAAAAATCCAGCAGGGACTCAGGGATTTAACCGACAACACAAAATGCACAAACATACACATTATGGGCATCCCAGAAGGGGAAGAGAAAGGAAAGGTAACAGAAGGAGTGTTGAAGGAAATAATGGCTGAAAACTTCCCAACCCTATTGAGAGAGATGGATGTGCAGATCCAGGAAGCACAGCACACCCCAAACAGTACAAATCCCAATGGGCCAACTCCAAGACATACACTTGTCAAAATGTCCAATGCTCAAGACAAACAGTAAATACTCAAGGCAGCAAGAGAAAAGAGAACCATCACATACAAGGGGAGCACAATAAGATTAAGTGCTGATTTCTCAGCTGAAACCATGGAGGCAAGAAGACAGTGGTATGACATAGTCAAAGTACTAAAAGCAAAAAACTTCCAGCCATGAATTCTCTATCCAGTAAAACTGGCATTCAAAAATGATGGAGAGTTCAAAATATTTACAGATAAACTGAAATTAAGAGTATGCCAATAAGAAACCTGCACTTCAAGAAATACTAAAGGAAGTTCTACAAGTTGAAGGGAAAAAACAAGGGAGGGAGAGTTGGAGGAGAGTTTAAAAACAAATAAAAAGACAAAAATGGAAAGAAAACAACATATGACATGCATCAACCCAAAGAAAATATGGCTGAAGTAAGAAATTCGTTTCGAGTAATAACACTGAATGTTAATGGATTAAATTCACAACTCAAGAGACACAGATTGGCAGAATGGATAAGGAAATACAATCCATCTATATGCTGTCTACAAGAAATCCACCTTCGACCCAGAGATTCAAGAAGGCTGAACGTGAATGGTTGGAAAACAATTTTACAAGCCAACAATAGCCAAAAAAGGGCAGGAGTAGCTATTCTAATATTAGACAAAATAGACTTTAAATGCAAAACTATTGTAAGAGACAAAGATGGACACTATATATTAGTAAAAGGGGTAATCTCTCAAGAAGAGAGAACAATCATAAACATTTATGCACCTAGTCGGGGTGCCTCAAAATACATGAGACAAACTCTGGAAAAACTAAGTGGAGAAATAAATGCCTCTACAATTATACTGGGGGACTTTAATACACCATTATCATCATTAGACAGAACATCTAGACAGAAAGTCAATAAAAAAACAAAGACTCTGAACAATACATTAGAGGACCTGGACCTAATAGACATATACAGAACACTACACCCAAATACAGCAGGATTTACATTCTTCTCAAGTGCACATGGATCATACTCCAAGATAGATCACATGCTAGGCCACAGAACAACTCTCAATGAATTCAGAAAGATTGAGATTATACAAAGTAATTTCTCTGACCACAACGGAATGAAATTGGAAATCACTAAGGGCCAGAGAAACAGATTAGGCACAAAGATATGGAAGTTAAACAACACACTCTTAGACAAACAATGGGTCAAAGAGGAAATCTCAAAAGAAACCAGTAAATACCTTGAAACTAATGAAAATGACAACACAACATATCAAAATCTATGGGATGCAGAGAAAGCTGTCCTGAGAGGGAAGTTCATAGCCATAAATACATATATTAGAACAGAAGAAAGGGCTAAAATTGAAGACCCAACTGCACACTTGGAGTAATTGGAAAAACAACAACAAACTAAACCTAAAGGAAGTAGAAAGAAGGAAATAACAAAGATTAGAGCAGAATTAAATGAAATAGAGAATAAGAAACACTAGAAAAAATAAACAAAACCAAAAGCTGGTTCTTCGAGATCAATAAAATTGACAAACCCTTAGCCAGACTAACAAAGAAAAAGAGAGAACAGATGCAAATACACAAAATAAGGAATGAGCAAGGGTATATCACTACTGACCCCACAGAAATAAGGAGTATCATAAGAGGATACTTTGAAAAATTATATGCCGACAAGAACGATAATTTAGAGGAAATGGACAAGTTTCTAGAAACTCACAAACAGCTTACATTGGTCAAAGAAAAAATTGGTGAACTCAACAGTCCAATTACAAGTAAAGAGATAGACTCAGTCATCAAAAACCTCCCAACTAAGAAGAGCCCAGAACCAGGAGGCTTCACAGCTGAATTCTACCAAACATTCCGGAAAGAGCTAACACCAATTCTGCTTAATCTCTTCAAAAAAATAGAATTCTAAGGGATATTGCCTAACTCATTCTATGATGCCAACATTACCCTAATACCAAAACCAAACAAAGATACCACAAGATAGGAAAATTACAGACCAATTTCTCTAATGAACCTAGATGCTAAAATCCTCAACAAACACTTGCTAATCGCATTCAACAACATATCAAAAGGATTATACACCATGACCAAGTGGGTTTCATCCAGGCTGTGAAGGATGGTTCAATATAAGAAAATCAATCAATGTAATACACCACATAAACAGATTGAAAGAAAAAAATCACATGATCATCTCTATAGATGCAGAAAAAGTCTTAGACAAAATACAGCACTCTTTCCTCATAAAAACACTGCAAAAGATAGGAATAGAAGGAACCTTTCTGAATATGATAAAAGGTATATATGAAAAACCCAAAGCTAACATCATTTTCAATGGTGAAATCCTAAAAGCCTTCCCTGTGAGATCGGGAACAAGACAAGGATGCCCACTATCACCACTCCTATTTAACATTGTCTTAGAAATACTTGCTCAAGCACTGAGGGAAGAAAAAATATAAAAGGCCACCAAATTGGAAAAGAAGAAGTAAAAATTTCATTATTTGCAGACGACATGATCCTATACATAGAAAGCCCTGAGAAATCTACAACAAAGCTTCTAGAACTTATAAAGGAGATCAGTAATGTTGCAGGCTATAAGATCAATGCTCAAAAGTCAGTATCATTTATGCACACCAATAACTAGCAATTTGAGGAGGACATCAAGAAAAAAATACCATTTACAATAGTAACTAAAAGAATCAAATACATCGGAATAAATATGACAATGGTTGAAAGGGAAAGTTTAAGGGCATGTATATTGCTAGAAATAAAGGTAAAAAATGTAACATGGGATTGTATAACCTAGTGAAATCTCACCTGAAGTATGAATATGTGTAATTTTACATATATAAAACTGTTTATACAAAATATAAATACAAATAAACTGGAGAGATGGAAATAGAATAGCAGCTATGTATGGCAGGGGAAGCATAGAATGATTAAGAGTTGATTAGGTTTTTTTTTGTTGTTTATTTTTGTTTTTATTATTATTATTGGAATAATGAAAATGCTCTAATAATGATTGAAGTAATGAATGCACAACTATTTGATTATACCAAATACAATTGATTGTACACTTTGGATGGATTTATGCTTTACTTATTTTTTTAAATTTATTATTTTATTTTTTTAAAGATACTTAGATTATATAAATGATACATACAAAATAGTGATTCCCATATGCCCTGCTCCCAATACCTCCCACATTTTCCCACATAATAACATCCTTCATTAGTATGGTACATTCATTGCAATTGATAAACACATTTTGGGGCATTGCCACTAAGCATGGATTATAGTTTACATTGTAGTTCACACTCTCCCACACAATTCTGTAGGCTATGGGAAGATATATAATGGCCTATATCTGTCATTGCAATGTCATGCAGGACGATTCCCAAGCCCTGAAGATTTCCCCATATTAGACCTGTTTTTCCCTCTCCTTTCCCTCAGAGCCTCCAGGGGCCACTGCCTCTACATCAATGTTGTGATTTCTTCCATTGCTAGAATCACAATAAGTCTATAGTAGAATACCAGTAAGTCCACTCTAGTCCATAGTTGATTCCCCAATTCTGAGGATTCTGGGATGATGTCCACTCCATCTCTAATTGAGAGGAGGCTTCAATCCCATGCATCCAATGAATGGGACTCTCTTGCTTGCAGTTTTAGGCTCTCTCCTTTCCTTGGATGATGGTTATCCATCATCTCCTCCCTGTTAGTTGTCCTGGATGAGTCCAATGGACTGGAGGGTAGGTGTTGCAGCTCCACTGAAGCTCAGGGCCCAGTTGGTACATGGATAGCCCAAAGAAGTCTCTTGGATGTACACCTACCAACTCTAGCACCAACTATAGGGTCAAATAGAAGGGACAGATGAGCCATGTGTAGGGAAGCCATAACTTAGTCCAACTCTTGTCACTCTCAGGAGCACAAATTCCAAAGTAAGGCCCACTGGCAAGGCACCAAACTCCAGAGCTATCTTCCCTGACCCTAGGACCTGGGTGTCTCCATAGCCCTCAGGAGCCTCACTATTTGACGGTAGTATCTATTTATGCTTTATTAATTTGTACCAATAAAATTGATTTGTTAAAAAGTCATGTAGACTTCTTGGAAAATGATGGATTAGAGAGGTCTTGGGATCACTTTTCACCCAAATAAATAGCTAGAGAATAGGCAGAGACTATCTGGAGTGCTGACCTGGGCCTCAGGACTCCAGGAGAAAGCAAGACACTACCCAGAAGAGAGAGGGACAAACTAAAGGAGTCTAAGATCCTGGAAAAATCCCATGAGTAAAGGTGCAGTAGCATCAGCTGGCACTCATCCTCCCATCCTTGAAGCAAACAGCATCCTGCAGAATGCAGCAGCTGTGCACCACAGTGGCTGTGTACTGAGGGCCTTGCAGGGTCCTCTTCCACAAGATAGGGAAAGAGAGGGACACAGCCTATAGCAAAATCAGATTTTGGCCAGTGAACTTTGTTTGCTGCATTGGAGGATTACCAAAATTCCAGGCCATAGGGTCAGGACATTGTTTGCACTCAGATCCAATAGGGAGGTAATGATAACTTGCCTTCTCAAACACCTTCCTTACTGCCCCAGGCTGGTAGCTGAGGAGGCAGAGGGATGGAGGGTGTGGCTGGCCAAGGGTGGAGAACAGCCTCTGAGAGAGTTTCTTTTTGAAGCATGTCCAGCCTTAAGCACGTTGTTTCTGCACCACCCCCCTGAGCTTTGCAGTTACTTTGAATACTTTCCCCCTTATGACCTGGGGTCTGAGGTGAGAGGTCTGCCAAAGAACACCATCTGCTGGCCAGACCAGAAAAGTGCATCAAAAAGAAAAATTGCAATAAATAAATAAAAGAGGAAAGAAGGTACCTTTACTGCCATGCTCTTCAAAACCCTTGGAAACTGACCTGCACTCTGTTACTGGGTCCTTAGCCCTGGTTTTAGCAGTTAAACAAGAGTAATCCTAAATATCTAGAAGAAGTTGAACCAAGAGTCAAAGAATAAAAGGTAGTACACAGCTACTTACAGTAAATCCCCAGGCAAGAGAAAGAAACAGATTATCAGAGTAAATTCCACATCAGAATCAGAAGCCTAGATGTTAGCAAAAAATTACAAGCCATACAAAGAAAAAGGAAGATATGACTCAGGTAAAGGAACCAATTAAAGCTCCAGACAAGATAGAGGACTTGGAACAACTAACCACTGAGTTTCTTTCAAATCTCCTAAGCCAAATCATAGAGTTGAAGGACGACATGGCTAGAGAAATAAAAGACATTAAGATGACACTGAGTGAGCACAAAGAGAAATTTGAAATATCGGATAGAATAATAACAGAGCTTATGGGAATGAATGGTGCAATAAGTGAGATTAACACTACACTAGAGGCACGCAACAACAGATTTAAAATCATGGAAGAAAGAATCAGTGATGATGAGGAAAAAACTGAAATTGAAGAGAGAGAAGAACATAGAGAGAAAAGAATGGCATAAATTGACGGGCTCAGGGAGTTGAATGATAACATGAAGTGCACCAACATATGGGTTATGGGAGTTCCAGAAGCAGACAATAAGGGAAAAGGGGCAGAAAGAGCATTTGAGGAAATAATGGTGGAAAACTTCCCAACTCTCATGAAGGACATGAATATTTGTGTCCAGGAAGCACAATGTACTATAATTAGAATAATTCCAAATAGACCTACCCCAAAGCATATAATATACAGAATGCTAAATGCCAAATACAAAGAGAAAATTCTGAAAGCAGCAAAGGAAAAGAGGAAAATTTCATAACAGGGATGTTCAAGACTTAGTGTGGAGTTTTCTCCAGAAACCATGGAGGCAAGAAAGCAGTGGTATGATATAGTTCAGGTAATGAAAGAGAAAAACTGCCACCCAAGAACTCTTTATCTGGCAAAATTGTACTTCAAATATGATGGTGAGTTTAAAATATTCATAATAAACACAAAGTATGAGAGTTCATATATAAGAATTCAGCTCTGCAGGAAACATTAAAGGAAGCTCTGCAACCTGAAAAGAAAAACAGAAAAGAGAGTCTTGGGGGAGAGTGTTGAAATGAAGACTATCAGAAGAGTTAACTAAAAAGGTAAAAAGACAGACAAAAATAAGATATGACATATGAAAGCCAAAGGATAAAATGGCTGAATTAAGTAATGTCTCTACAGTAATAACATTGACTGTTAATGGATTATACTCCCCAATCAAAAGCTATAGACTGACAGAATGGATAAGAAATTATGAGCCATCAATATGCTGTCTGCAGGAGACTCACCTTAAGACCAAGAATGCAAATAGACTGAAAGTGAAATGTTGGAAAAAGATATTTCATGCAAACAGTAACCAAAAAAGAAAAGGGGTAGCTATACTGGTGTCAGACAAAAGAGACTTCAAATGCAAAAAAGTAATAAGTGATGCAGAAACCATTATATATTAATAAAAGGGACAATCCACTAGAAAGGACTAACAGTCATAAATAACTATGCACCTAACCAAGGTGCCCCAAAACACATGATGCAAACTCTGGCAACTGAAAGAAGAAATAGACATCTCTACAATAATAGCTGGAAATTTCAACACACCACTCACATCAATAGATAGAACAACTAGACAAAAATCAACAAGGAAACAGAGATCTTGAACAATACAATAAATGAACTGAACCTGGCAGGCATATACAAAACATTGCACCCCAAATCAGCAGGTTATACATTCTTCTCAAGTGCTCATGGATTTTTCTCCAGCGTAGACCACATGTTGGGCCACAACATGGCTCTCAATAAATTCAAGAAGATTGAAATTATACAAAGCATATCCTCTGATCATAAGTAATGAGGCTAGAAATAAAAAATAGGAGGGAAAGGGGGAAATTTGCAAGTATATGGAGGTCAAACAACATACTCTTAAACAATCACTGGGTCAAAGAAAAAGTTGCAAGAGAAATTAGTAGATTTCCCTAGACAGATGAAAATGAGAACACAACGTATCAAAACTTATGGGATACAGCAAAGGCAGTGCTGAGTGGGAAATTTATATCCCTAAATGCTTATATTAAAAAAGAATAATGAACCAAAACCAAAGATCTAACTGAACAACTGGAGAAACTAGAAAAAGAATAGCAAACCAATTCCAAGGCAAGCAGAAAGAAAGAAATAACAAAGATTAGAGCAGAAATAAATGATATTGACAACGAAAGCAATAAAGAAAATCAACAAAACCAAAAGCTGGTTCTTTGTAAAAATCAATAAAATCTACAAACCCTTAATAAGATTAACAAAGAAAAAAAAGTAGATTCAAATTTAAAAAATCAGGAATGGGGGCGGGGGCGCATTATGACTGTCCCCACAGAAATAAAATGGATCATAAGAGGATATTATGAGAAACCGTATGCCAACAAATTAGACAACTTAGATGAAATGGACAAATTCCTAGAAATGCACAACCTACACAGACTCCACAGGAAACACAGGAACTGAACATACCACACAAGCAAAGATATTGAAACAGTTTTCAAAAATCTTCCAACAGTGTCTAGTGGCCACTGGCTCCACCTCATTGTTATAATTTCTTCCATTGCTAGAATCACCATATGTGAACAACAGAATATCATCAAGTCCATTCTAGCCCATAGTTCTTCCCCCAATCCTGAGGGGACTGGGATGGTGATGTCTACTCCACCTCCAAGTGAGAGAGGGCTTATATCCCATGGATATGGTGGGTGGGATGATCCTGCCTGCAGATGCAGGCCCTCTCCATTCCCTGGGTGGGAGGTGGGCAACATGGGAATCCCAGTGGGTTCCGTGTAATATTTTGGGTATCTAAGCACCTCTTAAAATATATTTATATATATACATAAATAACATTTTTGTAAGCAAATGCACATATATGCATATACATTTATATATCATTTTGCAAATGTTGGTATGTATTGTGAAAATTTTGATTTTTACCCACAATAAAAAAAAAAATCTTCCAACAACTCAGTTGTGTTTTCCCTACACATGGCTCTGCTGCCCCTCTGTTTGAACCTATAGTTAGTACTAGAGTTGATAGTTGTATGTCCTAGAGGCTTAAATCTTTGGGCTGTTCATGTGCCAGTTGGGCCCTGACTCTCAACAGACTTTCAACCCTACTTTCTAGTTCACTGGACTCACCTAGGACAAATAACAAGGAGAAGATGACTGACAATGGCCATCTCAAGGAACAGAAAGAGTCTGAAAGTACATGCAAGAAAGTCCCATCCATTTGCCCCATGGGACTTAAGCCCCCTCTCAATTAGAGGTGGAGTGGGTATCATCATCACAGAATCCTCAGGATTGGGGAATGGACTAGAGTAGACTTAGAATGTGTCTACTGTAGACTTGTGATCCTAGCAATGGAAGAACTTTTATCATGGATGTGGAGGCAGTAGCTACCAGAGGTTCTGAGAGGAAGGAGAGGGAAAAACAGGTGTAATTTGGGGGCATTTTTGGGACTTGGGAATTATCTTGAATGACATTTCAATGACAGATACAGGCCATTGTATATCATGTAATAAATTGCAAAAATGTGTGACAGAGAGTGTAAACTACAATGTAAACTATAATCATCACTTAGTGGCAATGCCCCAAGACGTGTTCATCAATTTTGACAAATGTACTGCACTAAATGAAGAATGTTGTTGATGTGGGAAAATGTGAGAGGGCTAGGGAGCGGGACATATGGGAATTCCCTATATTTTTTGTGTAACATTTAAGTAATCTAAGCTTCTTTAAAAAAAAAAAAAGTTTAATAAAAAATAAAAATTAAAAAATTAAAAAAAAAAACACTGAAAAAAAATCTTCCAACAAAGAAAAGTTCAGGACCACATGTCTTCACAAGTGAATTCTATCAAATATTTTGAGAAGAATTAAGACCAATCCAGTTTAAACTCTTCCAAAAATTGAAGAGGAGGGAAAATTACCCAACACATTTTATGAAGCCAGCAGCACCCTAATACCAAAGCCAGATAAATATACTACAAGAAAAGAAAATTACTAAGCAATCTCTCTAATGAACATAGATGCAAAAATTCTCATCAGAATACTTGCAAATCCAACAGCATATAAAAACAATTATACATCATGATCAAGTGGGTTTTATTCATTATGCAAGGATGGTTTAACATAAGAAAATCAATTAACATAATACAACATTTTAACAAATTAAAGGGGAAAAAACGTGATTATCTCTATTGATGCAGAAAAGACATTTGACAAAATCCAACATGCTTTCTCAATAAAGTCTTTAAAAAATAGGCATAGGTGGAAAGTTCCTGAACATAATAAAGAACATATATGAAAATCCAACAGCCAACACTGTACTCAATGTAGAGAGTTTGAAATCTTTCCCTTTAAGATCGGGAACAAGAAAAGGATGGCCACTGTGACCACTGTTATTCAACATTGTGCTAGAAGTTTTAGCTAGAACAATTAGGCAAGAAAAAAATAAAAGGCATCCAAATTGCAAAAGAGGAATTAAAACTCTCACTATTCACAGATGACATGGTCCTAATTTTAGAAAACAACAAAATATCTACAACAAAGATATTAGAACTAATAAATGAATTCAGCAATGTGGCAGGATATACAAGATCAACATGCAAAAATCAGTTGCATTTCTATACACTGGTAATGAGCAAGCTGAGTAGGAAATTAAGAAAAAAATTCCATTTACAATAACAACAAGACTCAAATCTCTAGGAATTAATTTAATGAGGAATGTAAAGGATCTGTATTCAGAAAACTACAAAGTAATGCTACAAGAAATCAAAGAACACCTATTACAAATGGAAGGATATTCTGTGTTCATGGATTGGAAGACTAAACATCATGAAGATGTCAATTCTACCCAAATTGATTTATAGATTCAATGCAATACTAGTCAAAATTCCAACAGCCTACTTAGAGAAATAAAAAAGTCAATTATCAAATTTATTTGGAAGAAAAAGGGGACTTGGGTAGCCAAAAACATATTAAAAAAAGAAGAGTGAAGGACGAGGACACAAGCTTCCTGACCTTGAAGTGTATTACAAAGCTACAGTGGTCAAAACAGCATGGCATTGGCATAAAGATAGACATATTGATCAGTGGAATAAAATTGAGAGTTCATAAACAGACTCTCACCTCTATGGTCAACTGATTTTTGATAAGTCTACCAAGCTCAATTTTCTTTGACAGAACAGTCTCTCCAACAAATGGTGCTGGGAGAACTGGATATCTATAACCAAAGAATGAAAGAGGACCCCTATCTCACTCCCTATATAATAGTCGGCTCAAAATGGATCAAAGACCTAAACATAAAAGCCAGGACCATAAAACTCCTAGAAGATAACATTGGGGAACATCTACAAGAACTTGTAGCAGGTGGGGGTCTCTTAAATTATTCACCCAAAGCACGAGCGATAAAAGAAAATATAGATAAATGGGACCTACTAAAAATTAAACACTTCTGCACCTAAATGAACTTTGTGAAGAGGATAAAAAGGGGCAGCTTACAGAATGGGAGAAAATATTTGGAAATCGCACATCCAATAAGGGTCTAATATCCATGATTTATAAGACATCCTACAACTCAATAATAAAAAGACAAATAACCCAATTAAAAATGGGAAAAATTCTGAATAGACATTTTTCTAAAGAAAAAATACAAATGGTGAACAAACACATGAAAAAATGTTCAACATCACTGGTTCTCAGGGAAATGCAAATCAAAGCTACAATGAGATATCATTTCACACTTACTAGAATGACCATTATTAACAAAACAGAAAACTACAAGTGCTGGAGAGGATGTGGAGAGATAGGAATGCTTATTCATTATTGGTGGGAATGTAGAATGGTACAGCCACTGTGAAAGAGTGTTTGGCACTTCCTATGGAAATTAGGTATAGATCTACCATGGGCCCAGCAACATCACTACTAGGTATATACCCAAAAGAACTGAGAGCAGACTTACATTTTGTCTAGTGTAGACTTGTGAGCAAATCCAACAGCATATGTTCATAGTGGTGTTATTCACAATTGCCAAAAGTTGGAAACAACCCAGGTGTCCATCTACTGAAGAATGGGTAAACAAACTGTGGTATATACACATGATGGAATATTATTCATCTGTAAAAGGAAATAAAGTCGTGAAGCATATGACAACATGGATGAGCCTAGAAGACATTATGTTGAGTGAAGCAAGCCAGGCACAAAAGGACAAATATTGTATGATTTTGCTGTTATGAACTAAATATAATGAGTAAACTCATGGAGCTAATAGCTAGAATAGAAATATATGTATATATATATATAAAAATAACATTTTTGTAAGCAAATACACATATATGCATATATATTTATATATCATTTTACAAATGTTTGTATGTATTGTGAGAATTTTGATTTTTACCCATAAAAAAAAAAAAAAAAAAAAGTCACTGGGGAAAAGAATGTGGGTAGAGAACGGTATGGTGAGGTTTAATCTGTGCAGAATTGGTAAAAAGGTGTTTGTAAATGTTAGGAAATGAATAGAAATGGTGAAAGCACACCATAGGATTTGTTATTAGTAGTGCTAACATATGGATATGATAGTGGTTTGTTTTTTTGTTGATTTTCCTTTTTTTGGGAGTAATGAAAATGCTCTAATATTGATTGAAGTGATGAACGCACAACTTTGTGATTATACCAAATGCTACTGATTGTACACTTAGATAAATTATATGGTTTATGAACCAAAAAAAATAATAGGGTGGGTTGGGGGAAATACACCAAATGTAAGATATGGACTATAGTTAGTAGGAATAATTTGATGATGCTCTTTTATAATTTTTTACAAATGTTTTACAATAGTGCAAGGTATTTGTGGTGGTGTGATGAATGGCAGCCCTGTATGATGTTATGCATATTTCTTTTGTAACTTTACAGCTTTTACTATACACTTATTGTTTATGTATGTTCATGCATGAATGGTATACTTCAACAAATTGTTTTTAAAATGAAAAAAGTCGGGAAGCGGCTGTGGCTCAATCAGTAGGGCTCCCGTTTACCATATGGGAGGCCCCGGGTTCGGTTCCCGGGGCCTCCTGGTGAAGGCAAGCCCGTCCGCATGGCATGGTTAGCTGACCCAGCAAGCACAAGCAGCAAGGGGGGGATAAATGAATAAATAAATAAATAAATAAATAAATAAATAAAAAATAAAATGAAAAAAGTCATTTAAATATTGTATTCAAACCTTGACCTCTCTCTTTCTCTCATGTGTCACATACAGTTCTTCAGCAAACCTGTAGACTGTGCTTCAAAATACACCCAGAATCTGTCTTCACTCCATGTCCTCTGCCACCACCCTAATTCAAGCAACCATTATCTTTGGCCAAGTTAGCCACAAGTTTCCTAACTTGTCTCCTGCCTCAATTTCTGCCTTCCTGTGGTCTGTTCTAAATACAGGAATTAGAAAAAGAAATTTAAATTACAAATCATGACTATTGAAGGAAAATGGATCATTGACGGGCCCTTGATATTGATGAATGTACTTATGAACATTTTTTTTTGAAATCGAAACTTAGCCTAGTATTATAGGTTGCCTAAGAGTTACTTCCTGTGCCTCAAATGTGACCTCTCTCTAACCCAAACTCAGCATATAATTGCATTACCTTCCCCCTGGCGTGGGACATGATTCCCAACGATGAGCCTCCCTGGCACAGAGGGATTACTAGCATGCACAAACTGGCCATGCAACTGGAAAAAGACCTTGACCAAAAGGGGGAAATGGTAAAGACAAATGAGTTTATATGGCTAAGAGACTTCAAAGTGAGTTGGGTGGTCATTCCAGACGTTACAATTATGCATGTCCCAGCAGGATCTCATTGACTGCCACAATAAGTATTGCTTCAAATAGCTGGGCTCCTGAGGGCTCTGGAGACATCCAGACACTGTAAGCAGGGCAGACAGCTCAGGAGTTTGGCACCCTGTCAGTGGGCCCTTCTTTGGAATTTTTGCTCCTCAGTGTGACAGAGTTGGACTCAGTTGTGGTTTCCCTACACATGGCTCTTCTGCCCCTTCTATTTGAACTTATAGTTAGGACTAGAGTTGATAGGTTTAGGGCCAAGAGATTGAAATCTTTGGGTTTTCCATGTGCCAGTCAGGCCCTGAATCTCAACAGAGTTGCAACACCTACTCTCCAGTTCATTGGACTCATCCAGGACAACAAACAAGGAAATGATGATGGAGAACGACCATCCCAAGGAACAGAGAGAGTCTACAACTACAAGCAAGATAGTCCCATCCATCTGCCCCATGGAATCTAAGCCCCCTCTCAGTTAGAGGTAGAGTGGACATCACCATCGCAGAATCCTTAAGATTGGAGAATGTTTTAGTCAGCCAAACGGGAGCTGATGTAAAGTACTAGAAATCTGTTGGATCTTATAAAGAATATTTATTTGGGGTAGAAGCTTACAGTTACCAGGTCATGAAGAATAAGTTACTTCCCTCACCAAAGTCTGTTGCCACGTGTTGGATCAAGATGTCTGCCAGGGTTCAGGCTCCCTCTTCCTCTCTTGGCTCTGTGGTCCCAGCTTATTCCAATATCAGCTGTAGGCTGGGATAAGTCTTGTCTTTCTCCCAGGGCTTGTTCCTCTCTGGGCTCAGCTGCTCTGGTCTCTTCACCAGGTCAGCTGTAGACAATCAGGTGAATGGCTCGTCTCTCTTCCCAGGGCCTCTGCCATGTCTAACATATCTGCTTCTTTGTGTGTTTACTTCCAGGGGTTCCAGCATTAAAGCTCCAACCTCCCTTCTCTGCAGTGTGGTTTCTTTGTGAGTCCCCACCCACCAAGGGGGCAGGGACCCAACATCTTACTGATGTGGCCCAATCAAAGCCTTAATCATTATTTTTTTAAAGATTTATTTATTTACATTTTTATCCATTTTAATCCCCCTCCCCGCCCCCTGTTTTTGCTGTTTTTGTGTTGATTCATTGGGCAATTCTCTGTGTCTCTTTCCTGCCCTCTCCTCTCATCCTTCTCCTGTCTTCACTGGGATTTGATCCTGGGAACCTCCAATGTGGGAGAGAGGCATTCAGCTACCTCTGCCACCTCAGTTCCTGGTTTTTCGGCATGTCTTGTCTTGGCTCTCCCTTGTGTCTCTCTCCTGTTATGTCATCATCTTGCTGCATGGTTCGGCGGGGCCTGGCGGCTCACCCACTTGCAGGGCCTAGGGGCTCACCTGCTTGTGGGGTCTGATGGCGCACCTGTGCACTTTCTATATTTTTCTTTATTTTACCAGGAGGTTCTGGGTATCGAACCGAGGTCCCTCCATATGGGAAAGAGACGCCCAACCATTTGAGCCACATCTGCCCCCCTTAATCATTATTTAATCAACTAAAAGTGAAACCTCTGAATCCAATACAATCTAATATGCCCAGGGCAGTTCACAAGCATAATCCAATATCTATTTTTGGAATTCACAAACAATATCAAACTGTTACAGGGAATGAATGATGGACTAGAGTAAACTTACTATTATTCTACTATAGACTTATTGTGATTCTAGCAATGGAAGAACTTTTATCATTGATGTGGAGGCAGTGGCCACCAGAGGTTCTGAGGGGATGGAGAGGGGAAAAATAGATGTAATATGGGGGCATTTTTGGTACATTGGAATTGTCCTGAATGACATTGCAATGATAGATACAGTCCATTATATATCTTGTCAAAACTTCCAAAATTGTGTGGGAGAGAGTTTAAACTATAACATAAACTATAATCCACACTTAGTGGTAATGCTCCAATATGTGTTCATCAATTGTAACAAATGTACCACACTAGTGAAGGATGTTGTTAATGTGGGAAAGTGTGGGAAGGTTACAGAGTGGGGGATATGTGAATCCCCTACATTTTTTATGCATCATTTATGTAATCTAAGTATCTTAAAAAAAAAAAAAGCCCAGGCAATAGCAAAAATAAATAAATAAATATAATTTTAGCTCATATTAAAAAAATATATAAATCAGATAATTTACATGATGTACAAGAAGGTAATATAATGCAATTGTTAAGAGTACAGCTCTGAGATAGACTATCATGGTTCAAATTCCAGGTCCACCACTTACTAGCTATGTGACCTTGGACAAAGAATTTAACCTATCTGTGTAACTTTCCCTCACCTTTACAATAAAGATAATAAATATTATTATCTAAATTATAAATATGTATAAATATTACAAGAATTGATGCATCCAAGCCACCTAGAATAGTACCTGGGACCATAAAATTATCCTTTGTTAATATGTCACACATCTGCTTAAAACCCCCTAAAGTATTCACACGATGCTTAGAATGAAATTCAAAATCTATACTGTGGCCCATAAGATCCTATGTAAATCGGGCCCTATGTACTCTCTGATTTCGTTTCCTATTTCTTCCATTTGCTCAATCCGTTCCATTAACGTTGGCCTCCTTTCTGTTACTAGAACACACCAGACATTATAAAATTGTGTGTATGTATATATGTATGTATATATACACACACACATACATTCTGCTAATTTCATGTGTTCATTCAGCAAATATTTGTTGAACATTTGCTATATGACAGGAACTTTCCTAGGTATTTGAAATACATCAATGAACAAAGCAGATGAAAATACATATCCTTTATAAACTAGTCTATGCCCTCCCACCACCACCTTAGCCTCCTGAGTCCTGTTTCCCTATGCAAATCCAAGATAAGTGAAAGCTGATCAGAAGGAATATGGAACCAGCCAGAGGCAAGGAAGAAGAATGAGAGGGTTATTGGGAAGTGGAAAACTGTTTCCTAAATGAGTATCAGATTTCCATGAGTTGGGTGGTTAGGGCCAGGTACCTAACTTGATGTCTCTCATTTCTGAACTGCACCAATGTGCGAAAACAAGCCAGTCCCATCCTCCCTGGGCAAGGCCCATGCACAGAAAATTAATTACACTCGTGCCCCCAAGTGAAGCATTGAAGGTCTCCCACTCTACATTCTGGGAAAACGACTTATTCTGATAACATAATAAGTATGACATGAGTCCATAAATCACTGCCAAAGGAGCTATTTAGTAGATTATTTTAAACCATGTGACTGGATTACTAAGAAATGGATAATGGATTTTTAAATTAATGCATACTGAGGGGAAAAATCCACATTTTTGGCTCATTATTAAGCTAATTCCTGAGTTTTCAGATTTCTTTTTTTTCCCTATAAGTTAAGCAAGAACACAGATCACTGAGCCAGACCAGCAGGATCCCAGGGTACTCCAGGCTCAGGCTCCAGGATGGCCTCTCCTGGACACTGCACAGCCCTCACAGTCAGAGGTTCCTTTGCAACAGAGCACAGCCAAGGAACAGAATGATAAAGCAAAGTGAGGTTGCCTTCTCAAGACCCTAGTTTTTCAGGGTCAGCAAATGTTGTGGGACACAGGGTCCAGGAGCTACCTGAAGGCTCCAGGGCTAAAGGAAGAGAGGGTGGACAGCCATCCCAGTGCTAACAAACTGCTAACAAACCTTGAGGATTGAATTACCTACTCCCTCCTCTCTCCATCCTTATTTAATAAACTCTGACCCCAGGTGACTGCCAGGTCCCGTTCCATACCCTAAGTTGTGAGTCAAGATTCCTGATTACAGGAATCCTGTGGTAAATCCTTCCCTGAAACTTGTAAGGACCCTATAATTTTTCTGCTCATCTGCACTATTGCTATGGATTTGCTACTTTCCAATTGCTAACTTAAATTTTTTAAAATTACATAAGAATATGGATACATTCTTGTAAAAATGCAACTATTCCATATAAAGCAAAAGGCTCCATTGACCACTGTTTTCACATCCTAGTCTCTTCCCCATAATACACTTTGCTCTTTATCCACTAAGGTGTTTTTCCTATTCATCTTTGTTCTTGTGTATGTATATATCTGAATTTATTTATTTATTTATTTATTTTTAAATACATTTTTTAAAAAGATTTTTTATTTATTTATTCATTTATCCCCCCCTTGCTGCCTGTGCTCGCTGGGTCAGCCAACCACGCCGTGCGTAACCCCGGGTTCGGTTCCCGGGGCCTCCTATATGGTAAACGGGAGCCCTACTGGTTGAGCCACAGCCGCTTCCCTATATCTGAATTTATAAAGTTATTTTGTAAGGTTTTATTTTAGAGAAATGGTTTCAAGTTATAAATAATGTTTTTCAACTTGCTTTTTCTACTTAGCAATATGCCTTTGGAGATCTTTCCATGTCAGTAGATACAGAGCTATCTTACTTTTTTTTTTTTTTTTAAACAATTTATTGAAGTATATCATTCATCACCATTCTTACTCTTTTTAACTGTTACATTATATTCCATAATAAAAAGAAACCTCAGTATTTGATCCAGAATCCTGTGTAACATGCTTCTAAAATTCTTTCTAGAGTCATCAAGTTATGAAACTAATATGTTATATTTAATGGGCTCCCATGTTCTCTTCACTTGGGCTAATTTTGTAATTTCTAAAAGATCCCTTATTGCTCACAATATCATCTTTTCCTTTGTTGTGTAACTACTCAAGAGTTTAGTTTTGGTTTATTTTTCTGAAGCACCTCCTATGCTTGATCATCAGGACACTTTTAAAAAATCAGATTCCAATAATGTGCTTTTAAATAGATGTTGGGCTTCCTATGGTTGTAAACTTGCATTGTTCTACTTTCTAATTCCCCCCCACTAATTCCCAATCTCAAGGAAAGTTGCCTTGACTAAGACTGAGGGACTTTGGAACAGACTGCTTTGATTTTCCCTCTTTCACCAAAATGTTGAAATCCATTTTTCTGTGGCCATGATAATTATGTGATTCATTCACAGCTGCTCCCTGTACCATTCCTTATTTGTTCCCCAGGACCAAAGTCTGTTTATTTCCTTTTTCTGTATTTTCTAAAACATTTTATTTTCAGAAGCAATCATCTAAAATGTAACAGCTTCTAGGAAATATGCCACCTCCTGGGGGTGTTATTCAAGATATTTGACAACCCTATGGCCTGGGCACAGATCAAGGAATGGATGCCTGAACAATCAGGGTAAACACAGGTCTTTTCATCATGCTGTTACATATTGGCTGAATATTAGACCTCCTTGAATTTCCTTCTCCATGAAATTGTCAACAAGTCTTGTCTCTGTTACCCAGTCATATTCTGGTGCCCACAAATTTCATTTGTTTATTTATTCACAACTGTGGGGTGACAGCTAGACCCTCTCTAATCCATACTGAATGTGCTCCAACATCTCTCAAGACTGGGGCAGTAGCAGTTCTTCCTGAACAATGGAGTTGAAGGCCCACCCTCTGCAAGTGCCAAGCATATTTACACTTTCCTCATACACGGCGGGGCAGGGGGGCGTCCACTCTCTTGGCCATAGAAGATGTCATCAGTCCAGACCTCAGCTTCCATAGTTCTACCTTTGAAGTAATTTTCCCTTCAGTATTCCATTTTATGTCCTTTTTATTCCAGGCTGGCAGTGGTTCCATGAATATAGATTTCACAAAAAATTTGTTAGTTTCACATGTAGTAAACAGAGGTCTCAACCATCAGACAGTAGGATTTTCCACAGATCCTTTCTGGATAACTGCATTTCCTATATCCTGACTTGCATTGAAATGGATGACTGGTTCCATGTTCAGTTAAATCCTTACATGGAACACTATTCTCTGAGGACTCATTTTCCAGACACTCAGAATTTTTCAAACCATCAATTTCTGTGTGTGTGTGTGTGCGTGTGCACCCAGGAGTTCAGTGCACAGCTTATCCCTTTTCTCTCACATTTTGCTATAAGCTGCAAAGTAAAGCCAGGCCACACTTTCCACATTAGTTTGAAAATCTCCTCAGCTAAATATCCAAGCTTGTCACTTTCAAATTCTGCCTTCCATATAACATTAGGAGTCAATTTTGTCAAGTTTTATGCCACTTTAAATCAAGGGTTGCCTTTCTTCCAGTTTGCAATGACACATTCACCATTTCTGTCCAAGGAATCATCAGAAGTAACTTTAGGGTCCATATGTTTATCGACAGCCTTTTCAAAGCAATCTAGGCCTTTTCTATCAAGTATATCACAATTCTTTCTGCCTCTACTCATTAAACAATTTAAAAGCCTTTTTAGCATTTTTGATATTTTCTATTGCAATACCTCACACTCCTGGTTCCAAAATCTGTTTCCATCTGCTTGGCTGCCAAAATCAATACACTAAAAATGGGTGGGCTTTTACAATGGAGAGTTATTAGCTTGCAAGCTTACAATTCTTAGGCCATGAAAATGTCCAAATCAAAGCATGCTGGTGATCCAGGACTCCTCTTTCACATGGCAAGGAAGATAGCAGCATCTGCTTATCTCCTTTCTTTTCTGAGTTTTGTTGCTTTTAGCCTCTGACTTCTATGGATTTCTCTCTGCTTCTCTCTCTCTCTCTCTCTCTCTCTCTCTCTCTCTCTCTTTCTCTTTCAAGTCATTTATTAAGGACTCTAGTAAGAGGATTAAGACCCACCCTGGACCATGCCTTAATTGAAATAAGCTAATCCAAACATCCCATCCATAATAGGTTCATACCACAGGAATGGACCAGCTTTAGGAACATGATTTTCTGGAGTCCATACAGTCTCAAACTACCACACTTCCCCAATTCAAGAGGTAAAGTTTAGTTCAGCTCCTCATGAATGTGGCATGAAATTAGTGACTCACTTATAGCAAATAAAATATAACAGAACTGATAATATGTCACTTCCAAGAGTAAGTTATAAAGAAAGTTCATGGCTTCCATCTTGATTTGCTCTCCCTCTTGGCTCACTTACTCTGGGGGAAACTAACTGCCATGCTGTGAGCTTCCCTAAGGAGAAGCCCACATAGCAAGGAATTGATACCCTCAATTGAAAAGCCTGCAAGGAACTAAGGCCAATCAACAATCCTATGACTGAACTTGGAAGCAGAATCTCCAGTCCCAGCTGACGCTTGAAATGACTTACATTGGCTGAAAGTCTGATTGCAAGCTCATCAGAGACCCTGATCCAGTTACAGCATTCCTAATCCTCAGATACTGTGTGAGATAATAAATATTTATTCTTTTAAACTGCTACATTTTGGAATAATTTGTTAAGCAGTAAATTATAATGCATAATAATCTTCCCTTCTTGGCTAATTTCCACTTATTTGCAAAGAAGCACTTGAAGTGTAATGAAATTCATGAAGTTACTCTGAAAATCCAGTCACAGGCCCAACTCTCTGACCTCATATTTACTTGAAAAGATCTCTATCATAATGTGAATGATATTATATTATAATTTAAACTCTTTTAAATTTGTTAAGGTTTGTTTTATGACCCAAGATATTGTTTACCTTGGTGAATGTTTAATGTATACTTGAAAAGAACACACATTCTTTTGTTGTTAGCTGTGTCCACTAGATCTAGTTGGTTGATCTTTTTCTTGTAAACTTTTTATTTTGAAACATCTTCAAACTTACAGAAATGCTGCAAAAATAATGGACCTGCCCTGGACAACTAACAAAATGATGATGGACCAACCTGATCATGAAAGCAAAGAGTATCTTCAACTGCAAGTAAAACTATTCCCTTCTTCTGACCCATAATATCTATGTCCCTTATCAGCTTGAAACAATCAGAGTAGATATCATTCCAAATCCCACAAGATTGAGGAATGAACAAATATAAGGGGGAAAGAAAGATCTGGGAAGATGGCATTAGAGTCAGACAGGGAACAGTGCTCTTAAAAAACAGGAAAAGAAGAGCAGAAGCTGTCCAAGGGAGCTGTTTTTGAGATCTGCAGACTGAGACAGTGCCATGTGCAGCATCCAGGAAGGACTGTGCAGATAGATGAAGAGGTTGAAAGGAAAACTGTGAGTTGTTTGCCCCCACAGCTGGGAATGTCATCCAACCCTCACCCTCAAAGTGAATAGATTCCATGGAACCGGCAATGGATGGTGGCCAGCTGAGAGGGTGATGGATATATTCCTCCCCGGGAAAAGGGAAGGTGCAATGGAGGGCTGAGGGTGGTTTCTCTTCAGTGAGTTTAAGTAGCAGGGTACTGCTTGAAATTATGAGTTCAAAAACTCCAGCCAGTGGAAGGTGAAAGATCCACCTACATGGAAAGGTTTGCCAAAGAGAACCACCTCTTGGCAGGCTGCAAAAGTGAAGGAAGACAAGGATTGTCTCTCTTGTTCCTATAGATAAGCTCCTATGTGTCTGGATTATGCCCCAGAAGTGAATCCCTTGTTCTGTTATGATAACATAAACAGGACAATCTTAAAGTTTTAGAAAAAGTTGAACCCAAAATCAAAGAAAAGCTGTGAAACAAAACCACTAGGCAAGAGAGAGAAATTGACCAACTGTAAAATCAGCACATTAATCAGATGCCTACACTTCATTAAGAAATTACAAGCCACACTAAGAAACAGGAAAATATGACTGAACCAAAGGAACAAACCAAAAATCCTGATGAGATACAAGATTAAAACAACTAATCAGTGATGACTACACAAATCTCCTAAATCAATTCAAGAAGTTTAAGGAAAATATAGGAAAAGAGTTAAAGGATATTAAGAAGACACTTGAGTGAGCATGAAGAACAATTTGAAAGCCTGTAAAGAAAAGTAACAGGGCTTATGGGAATGAAAGATACAATGGATGTGAGTAAAATATATTACTGACATATAAAAACAAATTTGAATTGGTTGAGGACAGAATAAGTGAATTAGAAGACAGAGCATCTGAAAGTGAAAAGACAGAAGAACAGGAAGAGAAAAGAATGGAAAAAATTGGAGAGGGTCTCAGGGAATTGAATGACAGGATGAAATGCACAGACATATGCATTATAGGTGTCCCAAAAGGAGAAGAGAAATGAAAAGGGGCAAAAACAATATTTGAAGAAATAATGACTGAAAATCTCCAAACTCTTATAAAAGACATAAATAACAATATCTAAGAAGGGCAACACACCACAAAGAGGATAAATTTGAACAGATATATTCCAAAACACCTACCATTCAGAATTTCAAATGTAATAGATAAGAGAGGATTCTGAGAGCAGCAAGAGAAAAGCAATGCATCATATACCACATAGATCCATAAGACTAAGTGCCGATCTCTCATCAGAAATCATGGAGGCAAGAAGGCAGTGGTATAATATATTTAAGGTATTGAAAGAGAAAAACTGCCAGCCAAGAATTCTTTTTGTAAAATGTGGATGGCACATTTGTTACAATTGATGTACAAATATTGAAGCATTGTTACTAACTATGGTCAATGGTTTACTTTATGGTTTACATTTTGGACCATACACTTTTATAGGTTTTTTATTTTTTATTTTTTTTTTATTTTAAAAGATGCTTAGATTACATAAATGTTACACAAAAATTACAGGGATTTCCATGTTCCCATCTCCCACACCTCCCATAACATCCCATATAAACATCTTTCATTATAGTGGCACATCACCTGCAATGGATATACACATCCTGGGGCTTTGCCACTAAGCATGGACCATATTACATGGACCTGTATTACAACTGCTTTTCCCTTCCCTACCCCAAAAGCATCCAGCGGCCACTGGCTCCACCTCACTGTTGTAATTTCTTCCATTGCTTGAATCACATTATGTCTACAACAGAATACCATTAAGTCCACTCTAGTCCATAGCTCTTCCCCCAATCCTGAGGAGTTTGGGATGGTGATGTCCACTCCACCTCCAAGTGAGCGGGGGCTTATATCCCATGGATATGGTGGATGGGATTATCTTGCCTGCAGCTGCAGGCTCTCTCCATTCCCTGGGATGGCCCATTGTCCATCATCGTCTCCTCATCAGGTGATTTGAGTGAGTCCATTGAGCTGTAGAGTAGGAATTGCAGCTCCACTGAGATTCCAGGCACAGCTGGCACATGGGCAAGCTAGAGGCTCCAGTTTCTGGAAGTACATCTACAAACCCCAGCATCACATATAGGTTTGAATAGAAGGGACTGATAGACCATGTGCAGGGAGGACTTATTTGAGTCCAACTCTGTCACTCTCAGGAGCACAGATTCCAAAGTAGAGCCCACTGATAGGGCATCAATCTCTGGAGCTATCCCCCCTTATATAGGACCTGGGTGTCTCCAGAGCCCTCTGGAGTCCCTCTGTGTGGGATGATGTCCACTTTGGTGTTCTATGAGATCCTACTGAGGTGTGCTTAAGTATTTTATAGGCTTTGACAAAATTTAAAATGGCCTGTATCTGTTATTGCAAGATCATGCAGAACAATTCTAATGCCCTATGTTCCTTCTATTCTATTCTTTATCTGGCAAAAATTTCCCTAAAAAATGAGGGTGAGTTTAAAGACTTCACAGATAATGAAAACATAGGGAGTTTGTCAGCAAGAGACCTGATTTACAAGAGAAACTAGAGGGAATGCTGCATTCTCAAAGGAAAAGACAAGGATGAGAGACTTGGAGAAGAGAGTAGAAATGAAGATTATAAGTAAGGGTAAATAAAAGTGTAAAAAGACAGTAAGATATGATAATGGAAAGCCAAAAGGTATAAAGGAAGTAATGACTTTACAGTAAGAACATTGTATATTAATGGTTGAACATTAATGGATGAAAGATATAGGCTGATAGAATGGATAAAAAATATAAATCACCCATATGCTGTCTGCAAAAGACTCACTTTAGGTGCAAAGACACAATGAGGCTGAAAGTGAAAGACTGGAAAAAATATTTCATGAAAGCAGTAATCAAAAGAAGATATGGAGTAGTGATACGAATATGAGCCATAATAGATTTTAAATGCAAGACTCTTATAAGAGATGAAGTTCATTACATAGTAATTAATGGGGAAATTCATCAAGAAGAAATAAGAAAAAATATCTATGAAACTAAACTGGGTCCCCCAAATACATGAGGTACCCACTGGCAAAACTGAAGAGAGAAATTGATGTCTCTATAATAACAGTTGGATATTTCAATACACCACTCTCAGCATTGGTTACAATATCTGGGCAGAGGATAAATAAGGAAGAGAGAGCTTGAAATATATGATAAATGAACTATACCTAACAGACATTTATAGAACATTACACACCAAACAACAGGATATATATTCTTCTCAACTGGTCATGGACATTTCTGCAGGATAAACCATTTGTTGGGTCACAAGACAAAACTTAATGAATTTTAAAAGATTAAAATTATACAAAGCATTTTCTCTGATCATAATGGATTGAAGCTGGAAAACAATACCAGGTAGAAAGAGGGAAAGTTTACAAATATATGGAGATTAAAGACACTCTTAAATAATCAGTGGGTCAAAGAAGAAATTGCAAGAGATACGAGTAAATATCTCAAAACAAATGAAAAGAACACAACATATCAAAACCTATAGGAAACAGTGAAAGTACTGCTGAAAGAGTTTATAGCCCTCTTCTTTACTTTAAAAAAGAAGAAAGAGCTAAAATCAAAGACCTAAACGCACACCTTGAGGAACTAGAAAAACAAGCAGAAGGAAATAAATAACAAAGATTACAGCAGAGACAGAGGAGGGGCAATATGGCAGCAGAATAAGGAGGTCCAAGAATCAGCTCATCCTACAAGGCAGTTAGTAATCACCAAAAGATATCTAAAGCACCTGTTTGGGGCACCCAGGAGACAGAGGAGCATCCTACAACATCCTTGGAAGAACTTCTGAAGGAGGAGATTGCCCATCTGCAGTTAAGATTCATGAGCAGTGTACTCCATGCTGCAGAGGCCAGTGCGCACCCCCCACTGTTGTTCAAGATGCATCAGGATGTCTCAGGCTGAAGTTGGAAGCTCCATTTCTCAAAAATGGGGGAGAAAGAGATGGTCAGGCACTGACTTAAGCTACTGATTAGTAAATTCAGCTGGCTAAAGTTCAATCGTAAGAATAGCTAAAGTTCGAATCCGTCCAAGTTGGAAAGAGGCTTGTAACCTCCATTTAAACTCTTCCCCCAGCATGAGGGGAAGTGAGGCTGATTGAAAATCACAGTGAGGTTAGGGGCTGGATCCTTTCAACCCAGGTGAGGTTGCTGCCCTAGCCTGGGCTCCAGCCATGTCTCTGGCCGGGAGGAAGCTGGGGTGGCTGGCAGCAGCTTCTCTGGGCAACTGTGGGCACTGTTGGCCTCCACAGACTAGATTTTTGGGCTCCTGTGGCTCCATCCCCAGTCCCCGATAGGATAGGAGGGTGGTGATGTTTTCTCAGCCTCTCCAGGCAACCATAGGCACTTTCAGCCCACATGGACTAGATTGTTGGGCACTCCTGTGTCTTCATTCCCACCCCTGACAGGGCAAGAGAGACAGTGCTCCCTCAGTCTCTCTAGGCAACTCCAGCCACTTTTGGTCTGCATGGACTAAACTATTGGGTATATCTGTGGCTTCATCCCTTGCCCCTGACAGGGCAGGAAGAGGTACAGTGCTTCCTCAGTCTCTCTGGGCAACTGCAGCCACTTTCGATCCACACATACTAGATTGTTGGACATTATCTGTGGCTCCATCCCTGTCACTGGCAGAGAAGGAAGGTGGTCGATGCCTTATCAGTCTACCTGGGCAACAGTGGTCAGTTTTGACCTGCAAGGCTTAAATTGCTGCCAACACCTGTGGCTTCATTCCTGCCCCAAGAAGGGGAGGAAGGGGCACGGAGCTTCATCAGTCTTTCCAGGCAACTACAGATAGTCTTGGTCTGCACAGCTAGGATTATTGTGCATGGCTGTGGCTCTGTCCCTACCATTGATGGGAAGAAAGGTGGCAGAATCTTCACCAGTTCCTGTGGCAATGCAGGCAGCTTCAGCCTCCAGGACTTATCTTACATTACCAATCACATCCTCAGATTCTCCTCCACAATCAGCAAGGGAGAAAGGGGAAGAAATAGATGAAAATAGCTGAAAAAATTCAGATTGGCTAAACACAAGCCACTATAAAGTTCCAAATTAATTTGAACCAAGTATCAAAGAGGCTGTAGCACAAAGCCAATCAAATAGAAAGTCCTAGACTAAAGAAAGAAAAAAGGGCCAAGAATAAATACATCTAGTAAATCAGATGCAGAGACACCAACAAAAATTACAATCCATACCAAGAAAATATAGCCCAAAGGAACAAACTAAGCCTCCAGATGAAATATAGGAGTTCAGACGACTAATCATAGATGTTTAAACAACTAAATTCAATGAGATGGCTGAAGAGATTAAGGATATTAAGAAGACACTGAGTGAGCACAAAGAAGAATTTGAAAGCATACATAGAAATACAGCAGATCTTATGGGAATGAAGACACAGTAAATGAAATTAAAAATACACTGGAGTCATATAACAGCAGATTTGAAGAGGCAGAAGAAAGGATGGCTGAGCTTGAAGACAGGGTCTCTGAAAGCACAAAGACATGAAAGAAAAAATTGAAGAGTCTGAGGGAACTAAATGACAGCAAGAGACGTTCAAACACATGTGTCATGGGTGTCCTAGAAAGAGAAAAAAAGGGAAAGGGGGAAGAAGGAATATTTGAGGATATAATGGTAGAAAATTTCCCAAATTTATCGAAGGATATAATAATCTGTGTCCAAGAAGCACAACACACTTCCATCTGAATAAATCCAAATAGATCTACTCTGAGACACATACTCATCAGAATGTCAAATGCCACCAATAAAGAGAGAATCTTACATTTTGTTTTCCATTCATCCATTGATGGACACATGGGTTGCTTCCAACTTTTGGCAATTGTGAATAATGCCATGATGAACATGGGTGTGCATATATCTGTTCACATCCCTGTTTTCAATTCTTCTAGGTATATGCTCATTCTGGCATAATTGACATAAATGACAATTGACAGAAAGCTAGAGAATAATCTTGGGACTGAAAAACAGAGTCAACCCAGAGGTGGAAGAGGATTGTGTTTAATAGTATAAATACAAGAATGTTTGTCTATGAACTAGAACAAATGTGTGTCACTATTAAAGATGGTAAGAATATGGCAATTCATGGGAAAATAAAATTAATGCAACTTATGGACTATAGATAACAGTGATATTGTAATAATCTTGCATCAGTGTCAAAGATGGTACTATACCAATGCTAAGGATCAATAATACGGGGTATAGGATTTTTTATTTTGGACTCAGGAAAACATTTAAAAATTTACTGGGATCATGACTTCACAACTCTGTGATGAAAGTGGGAGCCACCGAGTGCACACTTTGATATATTGTAAAAGATATGGGACTGTATAACACAATGAACCATGTGGTCGAAGATGGACTGTGATTATCAGTACAAATATGAGAATATTCTCTCATGAACTCTAACAAGTGTATAATACTGATACATGTTAATAATAGGGGTTGTATGGAAAAATATAACAAATGTAAGCTATAGACCATAGTTAGTGGAAAGAGTCTGATGATGTTCTTTCATAATCTATAATAAATGTTCAACAACAATGTAAGGTGTTGGTGGAGGGGTGATATATGGAAAATTCTGCACATTGTGCATGATTGTTTTGTAAATGCACAACTTCTCTATTAAAAATATGTATTAAAAAGATTAGAGCAGAAATAAATGAAATTGAAAACAAAACAAAACAAAACAAAAACAAAAACAAAGTTGGTTTTTCAAGAAAATCAAAATTGACAAACCATTAGCTAGACTAACAAGGAAGAAAAGAGAGAATATGCAAATAAATAAAATCAGAAATGAGAGGGCAGACATTATCAATGACCCTGCAGATATTATGAACAAATGAATGCCAACAAACTAGACAATGTAGACAAAATGGAAACATTCCTAGAAACACTTGAACAATCTACACTGACTTTAGAAGAAACAGAAGACCTCAACAAACCAATCACATGTAAAGAGATTGAAACAGTCATCAAAAACCTCCCCAAAATGAAATGCCCAGAACCAGGTGGCTTCACAGGTGAATTTTACTGACCATTCAAAGATGATAATACAAATCTTTCTCAAATTATTCCAAAACATTAAATAAGAAGGAACACAGCTAAACTCATTCTACAAAGTAAACCATAATACCAAAAGCAGATAATGATACTATGAAAAAGGAAAATGATGGACCAATTTTTTTTTATGAATATAGATGCAAAAGTCTTCAACAAAATACTTGCAAACCGAATCCAAAAACACATTGAAAGAATTTTACACCACATCAGGTAGGTTTTATCCCAAGTATGCAAGTATGGTTCAACACAAGAAAATCAATTAGTGTAATAAAATGACATTAAAAAATTGAAGAAGAAAAATCATATGATCCTCTTGATTGATATAGAAAAGGCATTTGACAAAATACAGCAACCTTTCATGATAAAAACACTACAAAAGGTAAGAATAGAAGGAAGCTTTCTCAACATGGTGAAGTGCATGTATGAAAAACACACTACAAGCATTGCACTCCATGGTGGAAGACTGAAAGCTTTCCTGCTGAGATCGGGAACAAGAGAAGTATGCCCACTGTCACCACTGATATTCAGTATTGTGATAGAAGTTCTAGCTAGAGCAATTAGTCAAGACAAAGAAATAAAAGGCACCCAAATAAGAAAGGAAGAAATAAAACTTTTGCTATTCACTGATAATATGATCCCATCTCTAGAAAATCCTGAAAAATCCACAACAAAGCTACCAGAACTAATAGACAATTTCAGCACACTGGTAGGATACAAGATTAATCCACAAAAATTGTTAGCTTTTCTAAACACTACTGATGAGCAATCTGAGGAAGAATCCAGAAAAATTCCATTTAAGATAGCAACTAAAGGAATCAAATATTTAGGAATAAACTTAACCAAGGACATAAAGGACCTGTATTCAGAAAACTACAAAACTTTGCTAAAAGAAACCAAAGAAGACCTAAATAAATGGAAGGACATTCCATGTTCATGGACTGGAAGACTAAATATCATTAAGATATCAATTCTACCCAAGCTGATTTACAGATTCAACATACAAATATTTTATGATCTCAGTGATTTTTCACCAATTAGAATAAACAAACTCATAGAGTCAGAATCTAGAATATAGGTTACCATAGGACTGGGTGGCACTAAGGAATGGAAAATTGAGGCTTAAAATGTACAGGGTTCCTATTTGGAATGATGGAAATGTTTTGGTAATGGGTGGTCATGATAGTAGCAAAACTTTATGAACTCAATTAACAACTCTGATGTATATATCAAATGTGATTACAAGGGGAAACTTTTTATTGTAAATATGGTAACAGAATAAAAAAAAAATTTAAAATTCAGAAACAGTGAACCTTAAGTAAAACCATGGACTTTAGTTAATAGTACAATCATAAAAATGTGCCATCATCAATTTTAACGAATGTTCCATGCTAATACAAAGTGCTGTTGTTGGGGTGGTTAATGGGAATCCTTTATTTTATTTATGATTGTTCTGTAAACCCACAATGTCTCTACTACAAAAAAAAAAAAAAAAAAACATTAGCAAAAATATGTTAGGATCTCAAAGACCTAAATAAATGGGAGAAAATTCCTTGTATTTTTGTTGTGACTTTTCTTTAGCCTACAGCTTTGAAAATAAAGCGAAAAAAAAAAAAAAAGACACTGGGGGAATATACAGAAGAAATTGTAAACATACATAAAGGATAACAGATCTTATGGTGGTGAAAGGCACAACCCATGAAATCTATTTTATTTTTATATTTTTGGCTTTTTTGTGGGGGAGGTTTTGGATTTCAGGAAAGTTACAACTATAGCAGGATAGGATCACTGGTGCAGGGCATCAGTGGTGGGGTGATATATGGGGAAGGATGTACCCAGGGCATTCCTCTATGGAATATGAATGTGTTCATGTGGTCATGGGGTGTTATCTCAGTGGGTGGAGACCAACAGACTAACCAATAAAATATTAAATTCCCATCCTGAGGAGTACTGCTACATTCTCTAATAAAGTGGCAAGAATCTCTAGAGTACACGGGCAGTGCCTAGTGAAAGAGGAGAGACCACTACACCAGGCCCTTCATATTAATGCTTGTACTTATGAACTTGATTCTTGTAAAATTGAAACATAACCTAATAATATATACTGCCTAAGAGTTACCTCCTAAAAACCTTGTTGCTCAAATGTGGCCTCTCTCTAAGCCAAACTCAGCATATGAGCTCACTGCCTTCCCCTTGGTGTGAGACATGACTCCCAGAGGTGGGACTCCCTCACACTGAGGGATTATTACCAAGCACCAAGCAGCAATGCATTTGGAAAAAGACCTTGACCAAAAGTAGTAACTCTTAGGCAGTTTTTTTAGCTTAGAGATTTCAAAGTGAGTTGGGAGTTCATTCCAGAGGTTAGGCTTATGCACATCTCAGGTGGAGCTCACTAACTGCCACAGTAAACAATGCCTCAGGAAGGGGTGCTCCTGAGGGTTCTAGAGATATCTGACCACTATAAACAGGGCAGGAAACCCTGGGAAACCGGCACCTTGTTGTTGGGCATTACCTTGGAATATATGTTAACCTATTTCCCCAATGTAACAGAGTTAGACTTATTTAAAAATTCTCTACACATTGTTCTTCTACTCCTTTTATTTGAATCTATAAGTAGCACTATACCCATTAAATATATGTCCCAGAGACTTAAAAATTATGGCTGTTTATATATCAGTTGAGCCCTGAATCTCAGCAGAGTTTCAGCCAACACCTACTCTCTAGTTCATTGGACTCACCCAGGACAACTAATGAAATGATGATGATGGACAGTGCACATCCCCCAAAACAGAGAGTATCTACAACTGCAACTAAGACAGTTCCTTCCATCTGACCCATGGAATCTAAGCTCCCTCTCATTCGGAAGCAGAGTGGACATCACTATCCTCAAACCCTCAAGATTAAAGCATGAACAAACATAAGGGAAATGCAACTATTGACCAAAGCAGGCATATTATTACTCTACTAATGGAAGAACATGTAACATAGATATAAAAATAGTGGCAATCTGAGGTTCTGAGGGGACGGGGATGGAAGAACAGGTGTAATATGGAGCATTTTTGGGACATTGGAATTGTTCTGAATGATATTGCAATGATGGAAACAAGCCATTACATATTTTGTGAAAACCTATAAAATTGTACAGTGCAAACTGTAAACCATAATGTAAACTAGAGACCATGGTTAGTACCAATGCTCCAATATTTGTCCATCAATTGTTACAAATGTACCACACTTATGAAATATGTTATTAATAGGGAAAAATGTGAGAGGGGGTTGAGCATATGGGAATCCTCTAAATTTTGTAACTTTTCTGTAATCTAATACTTCTTTAAAGATAAAGTTAAAAAAGTTAGAATCTCAAAGAAGACCTAAATAAATGGAAGAACATTCTATGTTCATGGATTGGAAGACTACATATTGATAAGATGCAAATTCTACTCGAAATTGATATACAGATTCAATGCAATCCTGATAAAAATCCCACAGTCTTTTTTTACAGAAATGGAAAAGCAAATTAAAAAACTTATTTGGAAGGTAAGAGGCTGTGAATAGCAAAAATGTTCTTAAAAAGAATGAAGTTGGAGGACTCTCACTTCCTGACTTTAAAGGTTACTACTTAGCTACAGTGGTGAAAAAACAGCATGTGCTAGCATGAAGATAAACATATTGACTAATAGAAGCAAATCAAGAACTCAAAAATAGATCCTTATGTTTATGGTCAACATAACCTTTTTAATAAGGTTGTAAAACTGATCAACCTGGCCAGAGCAGTCTATTAAATGAATGCTGCTGGGAACTGGATATCCATATCCAAAAGAAAGAGGACCCCCTACCTACACCTTATACAAATATAACTCAAAATGGATCAAGGACCTAAACATAAAAGCTGAAACCTTAATACTCCTGGAAGAAAATGTAAGGAAAGATGTTTGAGACATGGTGGTAGGTGGTGGTTTCTCAAACCTTATACCTAAAGCACAAGCAATGAAAGACAAATGGATAAATTGTACTTCATCAAACTTAAACACTTTTGTGCTTCAAAGGACTTTGTCAAGAAAGTTAAAAGGCAGCCTACTCAATGGGAGAAAATATTTGGAAACCACATATCCAATAAGGGTTTGATATCCATGTTATATAAAGAGATCGTACAACTCAATGATAAGAAGACAAGCAGCCCAATTTAAAAATGGGCAAAAGATTTGAATAGACATTTTTTCCCAAAAAGGAAATAAAAATGGCCAAAAAGCACATGAAAATTGTTCATCATCGATAGCTATTATGAAAATGAAGAACAAAACTACAATGAAATACCATTTCACACCTTATAGAATGGCCATTATTAAAAAATGAAAACTACAAGTGCTGGAGAGGATGTGGAGAAATAGGAACACTCTTTCACTGTTGGTGGGAATGTGGAATGGTGCAGCCCCTGTGGAACACAATATGGCAGTACCTCAGGAAGCTAAATATAAAACTTCCCATGATCTGGCAATCCCTCTACTAGAAATATATCCAGAAGAACTGAAAACAGTATTTCTATTAATATTTTCCTTTAAATACTTGAATTGCTTTAAGAGATTTTTTTGAACTTTGATTATTTGTTCCAAAGTCTGTTTCCTCTGCAGTTTTGCTTCCTTTTAATGAGCCATATCTTCCTGTTTATTCATAAGGCTTGTGATTTTTTTTGCTGATGTCTGTGCATCTGATTATTTTGATGTGCTAAATATGAAAGTCAGTGTCTCCCTCTTGCTTAGGGTTTCACTGTAGATTGGCTCTGTTTTAAGGCTCTTCTTCAATGTCTGTTCCAGCTTATACTAAACATTTAGAGCTGTCCATGTTTGTTCAGATTTTCTCAGGTCTTCTGCACCTGCTTCTTTCCCTGGACATGTGATGTGACTTTTAAGATTGCCCTGTTATGTGTAACTGTTTCACCTCATGGAAAAATTTTTCTTTCCTCTCTTCCTTTTCTGGGAGCACTGGGCTGTTTTATTTTTGCACAGATTTTACTCCCCAGTAATTATAGTTTGTCGAACTGCTCTCCCACACTCAATGCCCCTTTTTCATTACAACCTTTAGTACTGGGGTCAGCCCTGCCTCACAACAGTTTATTCCCCCCCCCCCCCCGCTTTTTTTTATACATGTCTTTTTTGCCCCAGGTAACTTCCCTGTTAGGGTACTTAGTCTCAGGGAGCCAGATAGACTCATTGTTCAAAAATTTGTGTTTCTTTTTTTCATTTAGGTGCTCCAGCATTTAGAGACTGGGTTGGGTGTTTTCACCATTTCTGACAATTCTGCCACAGGTCTCTTTTATTTCCTTGTTTTTTTTTTTTTTAACAAAATTTCTTTTTATTTTTTAAAAGATACTTAGATTACATAAATGTTACACAAAAATTATAGGGATTCCCATATGCCCCATTCCTCACACCTCCCACACCCTTCCACATAAACATCCTTCATTAGTGTGGCACATTCATTGCAATTGATAAATGCATCCTGGGGCTTTGCCATTAAGCATGGACCATAGTTCACATTGTAGTCTACACTCTCTCCCACATAGTTTTGCATGTTATGTGATGATATAAAATGGTCTATATCTGTCGTTGCAATGTCATTCAGGACGATTTCCAAGTTTTGAACGCACATACTCATTGATTGCTTGGTCTCCAACCCGGGTCTATGTGGACTTGGACCCCTGTGCCTGAATATGCATGGGATCCTAATTCACTGCTGTGAGTGGCTCTGTGTTCCATGAGCATGGCCGGAGTGCTGCCACTGTGTGTCTCTTAAGCCATGAAGGATCGAATTAAGGGGAGGGGTCCAGCCAAGCAGATATGATTCGCAGATCTACCTTTTTTGTGGGTATTTGTTTTCTTTGATTCAGCATTTGTAGAGTCTTTCTCCAGTCTCTATTGTCCTCCAGCAGTCTAAGCAAGTGGGGTTTTCCCTTTTATTAGCTGTTTATGAGGGGAAACTTCTCTGGAGATATCTTAAGTCTCCATCTTGGTGATCCTCTTGGTTGATGTTGTTCAGTTCTTTTATAACATTGCTTAATTTCTTCTACTTAATGGTTCTCCTGATTATTGAGAAAGGAATGTTGAATCCCCAACTATAGTTTTGGATTTGTCTAATCTTCTTTCAGTTCTGTCAGGTTTTACTATGTGTTTTGATGCTTTATGGTTAGGTGTATACACATATAGGATTATTATGTTTTCCTGGTGATTTGATCCTGTCATCATTTGTAATGTACCCCGTTATTCCTGCCACTTTTCTTTGTTCTGAAGTCTACTTTGTCTGATATAAATATAGCCTTTGCACTTGTTTTTGATTAGTGTTTCTGTGGTATATCTTTATTCCATCATTTTACTTTTAATGTACGTGTATCATTAGATTTGAATTGAGTTTTTTTGTAGGCATCACATAATTTGGTCATGCATTTTATCCATTCTAATAATCTCTGACTTTTAATTGATGTATTTAAGCCATTTGCATTTAATGTAATTATTGCTATATTTGGATTTAGATCTGCCATTTTATTATGTTTTCTGTTTGTTTATTCTGTTTTTCATTCTTCTTTTCCTCCTTTCCTGCCTTCTTTTGCATTATTTGACCATTTTTAATATTCCATTTCAAGTTATCTATCGTGATTTTGGCTATATCTGTTTGTAATTTTTTTAGTGGTTTCTTAGAGTTTACAAAATACATCCTTAATGATTCATGGTCTATATCAAATCAATATTTTAGCACATCAATTAGAACATAGAAATCTTATCACTCTTTTATCCCCTTAATCCTCCAAACATTCTTTCAGTATTTAAAAAGGTGCCACTTCCTTCTGGCCTCAGTGATTTCTGATGAGAAATTCAGTCATTTGAATCATTATTCTTTATAGGTAAGTTGTTGTTTTTCTCTGGCTGCTTTCAAGAGTTTTTCTTTGTCTCTATTTTTTAGCAGTTTGATATATTTTGGTTTATCCGGATCAAGGTTCACAAAATTTCTTGAATCTGTATGTTTGTCTTTCACCAAATTTGGTGAGTTTTCAACCATTATTTCTTGAAATATTTTTCCAGCACCAAAACTCTTTCTCCTTTGCTTCTGGGACTCCAGGTGCACAGAGGTTAGATCTAGTTGCTATTGTCCCACAAGCCTCTTAGGCTTTGTTAATATTTTTTCATTATTTTTTCTCTTTGTTGTTCAGACTGGGCAATTTTTATTGATTTATATTCAAGTTCACAGATTCTTTTGTCCTCATCACTCTGCTATTGAGCCCATTCGGTGAGTTTGGTTTGGGGTTAATGTATTTTTTTCCACATATTAAATTTCCATTTTTTTCTGTATTTTTTGTTTCCTTGCTGAAAATTTCCATTTTCCATCCCTTTTCATGGTACTTTCCTTACTCGTTGGTGCAATTTTATAATAGCCACTTTAATATCTTTTCAGATAATTCCAACATCTGTGCCATCTTGGCAATGGAATCTCTTGATTCTCTTTTCCCATGAGAGCTGTGAGTTTCCTGATTCTTCATATGCTAGTAATTTTTTATTATATCCTGGGACACTTTGAATATTACCTTGTGATATTCTGGGACTTGTTTAATTCCTATACAAAATGTTGATGTCTTTGTTTTAGCAGGCAGTCAATTTAGCAGGCTCATTGTATTCAAGCCACATATTCCAATCTGCCTTCTGTGGGTTATGGCTCCAAAGTCAGTTCTGTTTTCAAAGTCTTTACAACAATATCCAGGTCTATCTCACATGCCCACCATTCAGCAGTTACATGTGGTTGGTGGTCTGTGTGTTCAGCTCTCAAAGTCTTTGGTCTGCCAAATAGAGGTTAATACACACATTCAGCTCAGGAGTGAGCTCAAGAATTCCTAAACATCTTTATGGGGTTAGTTTCCCAAGCTTCTACCTTTCTGTGATTTACTCAGCATTTTCTGGTTGGTTACTTGGCCAGAAGTTGGGGCTTTAGCTACCCTGCTTTATTGTGCACTTCTGCAACTGTGTCCATGGAAGGCCAAATGGTGGGAGGACAGGGAGTGAAAAAATGCAATGGGGGTTGGCCCAACCATTTGGAACCAGAGTTCCACTGAACAGAGATGATGATTCCCCTCCCTCAGAGTTTTACTCCTTTGGACTCCAATTACCAGCTGCTGCCACCATTGCCATGGGATTTTTTTGGGCAAGGGCATAAGAAAACAGAGGGAAAAAAGGAGAAAAATGGGGGATTTTCACACTCTCTCTGAGTGTTAGGAGTTTCCCTTTTCCGTTCGTTAGGCCAGAACTAAATTGCTTCTCCTAGAGCTCTCTCTGTCTGCTCCCCAGTGCCCACTTCCAGGTTTATGGTGTGCTGAGTTTCTGGAGGGAATATATCAGAGGAATAAATAGAATACTCACCATTCAGTGTTACTTTGAATTCTTTTTCTTCCCAATCCGCTACTATTTACTTTTCAGAGTCCTCAATGCTCCATCCACTCTGTTTAGGCTTTATAGTTGCATACATTGGTATAGACAGGATAGAGTGTCTTTACTCCATCTGACTTAGAACTAAAACCCCATGATACTGTATGATAATGACCTCATTTGCATTTCAGTCTCTCCCTGGAAACTCTTTGAGGATAGGGATTTTGTATATCCCCCACACTCAAAAAAGTCCTTGGCATAATATTTATGACACAAATTATTCTTTAATAAATGAGTGAGTGATGGCCCTAACCAGGGAAACCCACCTTTTCCTAGAGTATGGAAGCAAGGAATCCATCTTGGCAGCATGAGCAGGAGGAAAGCTTGTTCTAGTGGAAAATGGCTAGAATGCCCTATTCAGTAGTGAGATCTTTGTCCACAGATGCCCTCTGATAGAAATGCCCCAGTGTTTGCCATCTAATTCATTGTTACTTGCATGACAGGGATTTCAGGTAGAGTAGGAAAGGGTATATGTAAAAATGACCATAAACCAATAGCTTTTGATAAACAATCCCATATAATGTCCTCAACTCTATGCTAGACAATCGAGAATAGAAAATGATGAGGCATTGCTCCCTGTTCTCAAGGAACTTAAAAGACAATTGCAAGTTACAAGACTAACATACAGAGCAACAGGAAAGAATTCAAGGTAATATAAGGAAATATTTACTTGTGCAGTTCTGTGGCATTTCAAACAAGGTACATATCAGTGTAGGCTAACACATTTACAACAGACTTTCTGGAAGAGGCAAGAATTGATGTGACTCAAACCATGGCTTAGGTTGTAGAAAGTGGAGGTCTTTTCAGAAAGATTAAGGGGCATAAGCAAACGTGTGAGGATAAGGAAGGGCATGGAGAACAAATAGGCCTGAATAGAGGAGACAGTACGTTTGATGAGCCATAAGAAACTTCTTGTTCTATTCTTATTGATGCATTCTAACCATACCATCAAATAATATTAGAATCCCAGACTGGTAGAGATCTTCACTTGCCCAATGCTCTCCAATGCCTGAGGTCCCTAGTGGACAGCTATTGTTTTGTGCATCTACTTCCCCTCACCCTCCTCCCAAGTCAAACACACACACACACACACACACACACACACCTCTTATTTTGGCCACATTGGTTCATTTAAAATGATGCTGCTCAGAGTATCTTTTAAGACTTTTTCAAAAAGTATCAGAAAATATATTTCTTTCTTTGCTGTGGTTGCTAGGACACCATGTGGAGAGAGACTGCCTGTAGAATAAAACAAAGCAATGGAAAACAGGGTCAAAGAATGGAGACACAGATTCTTATGACATCAATTGATAACCTGAATCAGTCCCCTCTGAAGCCACTTCCCTGTTATATGAAATGGTAAGCTCCATTATTAAGCTGAATGAATTGGGTTTCTGTCATGTACCATCAAAAGAATCTTAAATAACACAAGTCTTCACCACATTCTCCTCAACAATTGGTTAACCATTGAAATGGTTTGGAGTCCCAAAATTATTTCTTTCTGAGGAGCCCATTACATCTTTAGACAGCCCGGACAGAATATTCTTCCTTTTATTAAGTTAAAATGTACTTCCCTCTTACTTCATCTTTTTGGTCCTAGTTCTCTTCTCTGGAGCCAAATAGAACAAGGCTAAGCCCTCTGGCACACTCATTTCACTCTTAACTCATTTGAGGGAAGCTTTTATTTCTTCTCTGATATTGCGCATACCCATTCCTTTTAAATATTTCCTCACATGGCATAATTTGCATGATTTTGAGTCTCCCTACTAACCTAGTCACTCAACTTTGAATGGGTTCCAGTTTGTAAGAGATGTTGTATAAGACTAAGTGAAACATTCCAGACTAGTACACATTACAATGGGATAATCAGTTCTTGTACATTATATTATCACAGTGGTCCTCAACCTTGGCTTCCTATTGGAATTTCCTGGTGGGCTTTTTTTTTTTTTATTGTGGGTAAAAATAAAATTTTTCTCCTGGTGGGCTTTTAAAAACTACTGACTCTTATGTCTTACCTCCAGATATTCTTACACAACTGTTCTGACTTGAAGCCTGGGAAGCCAAATTTGTGACCCGCTATATTTTTGTGTCTTGAAAACACACAACCACATCTCACAGGTAACTTACATTTGTTCTTATTAAATCCCCTAAACATTTTATACATTAGCTCTGCTAAGCCACATCCAATATTCTGATAATCAGTTTCTTGGCCTCCACCACCCAAATAGTATTTTAAACTTTTAAGTTTTATCTTGCAGATTCAGCCCATCAACCAAATTTGCCAAAATTTGTAGGATCATACTTCTGGCACCCATTGTGTTCACTATCGACCCTAAAATCTGATGAGCTCGTTTTCTATAACTTCAAGTCATTAATAAAAAGTTTGAACAGGATGGGGTTGAAGACAAATCCCTGTGTCTTGTCACTAGAAACTCTCATGTTAACACTGTCCATATCTGTTCTCATACTTTAGGCATATTATTTCAAGAAGTTACTTATTGACATAATTGTACGAGTGATGCCACAGATCTTCATATTTTCCACAAAGATATCATGAGAAATCCTGCTAAATGCCTGGGTAACAATCATATACATATTGTCTGGTGACTTGCCCAGGGCCAGCACTCAACTAACTCTATTAAATAAGTGAATTATGTTTGTATGGTATTATTTCTTCTAAAACCCATTTTAGCTCCCCCTGATAACTGATAACTCTTCTTAGTGTTAAGAACCATCTTTTAGTAACAATTTCTAGAATTATTGTCTAAGATTGGCATCAAGTTTGCCAGTCTGGTTTGTGCAATACATAATTAATTCCTTTCTGATAATTGTACTTTCATTTGTTCATTTCATGTCTTTCTGTATATAGATTTAATTTAGAGTCTAACTTTGTCAACTTTTCTAATGTGCAAAAGAGCCTAGAAATTAATGTTTATGATTACATCTGCATGAATTTCTTTGTGTCCTTTTGAGAATCGAGACACTAGAATAACTCACCTCTCCTTCTACCCCAACTTTATGTTGCAAAATTGGGCACTACAGACATTAGCAATCATCAAAACATCCCATTAGGGAACCAAAGTAATGGTCCCTTCCCCATGTTGCCTCAACAGTCTTTCCCTCCTTTGCTCACTATATTCAATATCATTGTGCTTCTCCAAGAGGTTGCCAAATGGAAGGGAAATCCACATCATCAACTTTTATCTGTGGCTGCACTGTAACTTTGAGTACTTTTCTGCTTTATCATTCTCTTTGAGCTGGAAGCAAAGAGAAAGCCCAGATTATTATTTAGTAGGTGCTGCAATTGAAAAGTCTGGGCAGCAAGCAGAATAAGGAGCAGCAGAATATTCTTTTGTTCTCTCACAGCTGCTTGCTTTTTGCTTCTATATTTTATATGTTTACATCTTGTCTGTGAAATGCTTTCATATTTCTCTCCTTCCCTCTCTCTCTCATATTCTCTCTCTTTCCTCTCCTCCACCTGCTGTTTCTCAAATACATTGATGTATTAATATTCTCATGATTGAGCTTTGACACTCCATTTGTTCTCAATTCATTACTTTTGTCACTCCAGTTACATGGCTTTTCCTGAGAACACTTGGAGAGGGACTTGAAATGAGAAGAAGTACTCTTGTGAGCATACTGGTCCTAACAGAATTGGTCAATGACCAAAATCTGTCTTGGGTGTCACTACCCCTCAGCTCATACTCCCAGACATCTGCTGCTGTACACCACAGCTCCTCATCTTCCCTGGACATGCTCTTGCTGATCAAGTGCTAACAATTCTATGTTAGCTCCTCATCTTCCCTGGGCCTGCCATGATAACTCTTCTATAGCTCTTGGGAAGGAGGCATTGTTCTAGGAGCATGAAATCTGTCCTTGGTCAGCACATTTCCATCACTGATTTAATGTGCATCTTAGTCCATACATTCAACATTTCTTAGCCTTTTATTTCATCTGTGGGTTGGAGATAACAACAAAAACAACAATAAAAATGCTGATCCTATGAGATTATTATCAGGATTTAAGGTATGTGAGAGAATTTCATTAACTTTCATCAATGAACTGTGTAATGTCATGGAAGCACAAGACTTGGATTCAGACAGAACTGAGTAATTCAGTGACTGTTAATTATTAACTATAAGCCTAGGCTACCTGTTTTATAAAATCATGATAAAAGTTTTGATGTCAGGACAAAATCTAACTAAATGATATAAATAATATAAAGAATCTGACACATGGTAAATAATAATAAAAGAGTTCTCTTCCACTGAAAACCCCTACCAAATAAGCTTGTGAATCAGAGTAAATACAATCATAACTCTACACTTTGTCAGGCTCTACAGATTCTGTTTCTGAATGATCTCCAAGAGTGAGGTAGAAAAGCTGCCTTATTTTTGTAAAACAGAATTAGGGTTGATATAGCTGGTAGAAAGCAGCCATGCTATGTGTTTTTTTCTTTATTCTTCAGGCCATATACTCACTTTACACATGAGCAACTAGTGGTGACAATCCCAAGAAACTTAAAGCAATGTAGAGCCAAATGCAGCAACCCTGCCACACCTCAACTCTCTAAAGCTGACCTCCTTTCATACCTGCATTTTTGTTGTTAAGGCAACAGGCTTCTCTGACTTATAGGCAGACGGTGAGTGTGGTTAGTCTCCTCCTACCCAGATGGTGGAATAAGGGTGCAGAAGGGATTCTCATTCTGAGAGTACTGAGCCCAAATTATGTTAGGAGACAGAGATGGTAAAATGGAGCTGCCAAGCACCAGCTAATTGTAAATTCCCTTTCCTACTGAAGATAAAGAAAAGAACAGTGGGGATGGCTGCTGCTAGATAGTAATTTGCTGAATGTACCCAGGATAAACAACAAGCATCTCCTTGTTCTTTACTGAGCTCCTGAAACCCAAAAAAATGCTGTGAAGGAGTCTGGGCAGAGATTATCACTCCATTTCACATTTGAAGGCTCTGAGGCTCACAGATTGTATGTAGTTTACCCCAAGTCCTACAGATATTAAAGGATAGAAATCCTATTCTAGAGTTCACTATACCTTATGGGAAGAAATACAGTCATGAAGAGAGCACTGACACATGGCCTTGTGATCTGTGGCTCCTTGTCAGCAGGAGCCATGCAGAGAAACATCTAGGGATGCTGATGCTACATTGATAAAGAAGACCAGGAGTAAAGAAAAAGAGTTTGGGGAAATAGGAACTTTGATACCTTACACAGCAGTTTCCCACCATGTTCTGAAGCCTCAAATAGACTGGGCTAAATTTAGCAGAAGTAGCAGAATAGGAAATAGAAGAAAGGCCATTCTTTAGTAAAAGAGCTATCTTCTAGGTAAAAAAGAGGCCCAAAAATAGAATAAACAATGAAGAGAGTTGAGATTATAAAGAGACATCAAGTTATCCCTAGGTTTTGGAACTTAAATCCAAATCAGAGTTCATTTAGATTTCATGTAGAATCATAAAAAGTCAACTAAATACTGATGTGGTCGTAATTAGTGTGTCAGTTTGCTATTGCCACAGCAATGCTATATTGAAAGCAACCTCTAACTCAGATGCTCAAAACAACAGATATTTATTCTTTACTCACATGTAAATTGATCTAGATTTGGCTCAGCTGGACTTGGCTCCAAGCTGTGGGCTGGGTCCAATTGTGCCCCACATCTTTTACCCATTGTATTAGTCAGGGTTCTCTAGGGAAACAGAATCAATAGGAGAGATCTGTAAATAGTATGAGATTTTATAAAATTATCTCATGTGACCATGGGGATACAGAAGTCCAAATTCTGCAGGGCAGGCTGCAGACCAGGGGCTCTGATGAAAGCCCTTGATGAGTTCCCAGGAGATGCTGGATCTCTGAAGTAGAGATGGGAATTCTCTCTCTGAAAGCTGAAATCACTTCCCCTTTTAAGGCCTTCAACTGATTGGATGAGACGTCACTCATTGCTGACGGCAATCTCCTTATTTGATTCTAGATGTAACCAGTCATCTATGCAATCAACTGACTGATGATTAAAGCCCACAAAATGCCTTTTGTATTACAATTATCCCAATGCTTGCTTGACCAAACAACTGGGCACATTACCTGGTTGAGTTAACACATTAATTTAACCATCATAAACTTCTTGGACCAAGAGGAAGGCAAGGGCATGTTCTTTTCATGGAAATAGCAGAAGGGCAAGAGGACAAGCCTAATCACAAAAGCACATACCAAGCTTATGTCTTTGTCCTGTCTACTTAGTCACATGGCCAGGCCCAAAGTCAAAGAATGGGAACTACACTACACCTACCATTAGTCCAAAGCAAAACATAAAGGCAAGCCCAACTTCAATAGGATAGGGAAGTTCACTCTTCCCATAAAGGTTTGAAGGATGGTCAAAGGAGTACATAATATGTATCAGTCAGTAAAATATATGTGTGTGTGGTGGTACATATTTAGCTAAAGAAGGAAGTATGGTGTTGAAAAGCTTAGCATTTAACATTAGACATACCTGAGTTGAAAATCTCCACTTTTCCTCTTAATGTACCCAAGATTTATAGGTTAATTTAATCTTAGTTAACTTTTTTTCACTTTGCTTTAGTTTCAGGAAGAAAATTAATCATTTCCTGTTACACACCAAAATTACTCTAAAGAACAGAATACAGTCTGGTCCCAGGTAATATGGAGTAAGCACTCACCATACCTCTATTTGTGAAATTAACTATGAAACCTGGACAGAATGCATGGGACATCTATTTGAGAACACTTAAAGGTAAATATTTGCCTTTATTTCCTACCAGTATCCTCTGGCCAGAAGTCAAGATATCAGAAGCCCAAAAGAGCACTGTGGTGCAGCCTCCAGGCAATCCTGTATGTGTGTCAGTGTCAGTGGCAATGGTGGTGGCAGGTATTGGAAACCTCCACGAGCTAAAACTATAAAGGAGGGGAACTTTTCCCTCTATTTGGTGAAGCTGAAGCCACATGAGGATGGGGTCAAACCTCATTAATTTTTAGTTTTTGTTTTATATATACTTTTCAAGTTTTTCCTTTAAAAAAAAAACTTAGATTACATAAATGTTACATAAAAAATATAGGGGATTCCCATATGCCCTGCTCCCTGGCCATCCCACATTTTCTCACATTAACAAAATCCTTCATTAGTGTGGTATATTTGCCACAATTGATGAACACATCTTGGAGCATTGCCAGTAAGTGTGGATTAGTTTACAGTGTAGTTTACACTCTCTCCTGCACATTTTTTTTTTTAAAGATTTTATTTATTTTATCCATTTTAAACCCCCCCTTCCCCATTTGCTGTTTTGTGTCCATTTGCTGGGCAATTCTCCGTGTCTGTTTCCTGCCATCTCTTCTCATCCTCCTCCTCCAGTCTTCACCAAGATTCGATCCTGGAGACCTCCGATGTAGGAGAGAGGTATTCTGCTGCCTGCACCACCTCAGTTCCTGGCTTCTGGAGCTTTCGGAGCATCTCGTCTTGTCTCTCCCCTGTTAGATCATCATCCTGCTGCATGGCTCCCGGGGCCGACAGCTCAGCAGCACACAGAGCCTGGCAGCCCATGCGCCTTCTATCTATATATATATATTTATTTTACTGGGAGGTCCCGGGGATCGAACCCAGGTCCCTCCATATGGCAGACGGACGTCCAACCATTTGAGCCACATCCGCCCCCCGTCTCCTGCACATTTTTGTAAGTTATTACAAGATATACTATGGCTTGTATCTATCATTGCAATGTCATTCAGAACAATTCCCAAGTCCTGAAAATGCCCCCAAATTACACCCATTTTTACACCCTCTCCCTCCCCTCAGAACCTCCAGTGGTCACTGCCTCCACATCCTTGATAAGTGTTTTTCCTTTGCTAGGAACACAATAAGTCTATAATAGAAAAATAGTAAGTCTACTCTAGTCCATCGTTCATTCCCCAATCCTGAGGATTCTGTGATGGTGATGCTCAATCTGCCTCTAATTGAGAGGGGCCTTAGATTCCATGGGGCAGATTGATGAGACTATCTTGCTTGCAGTTGTAGACTCTCTTTGTTCCTTGAGATGATCATTGCCAATCATCATCTCCTTGTTAGTTGTCCTGGGTGAGTCCAATGAACTGGAGAGTAGGTGTTGCAAATCTGTTGAGATTCAGGGTCCAACTGGTACATGGACAGCCCAAAGTTTTAAGTCTCTTGGACATACAGCTAACAACTCTAGTACTAACTATAGGCACAAATACAAGGGGCAGGAAAGTCATGTTTAGGGACACCACCACTGAGTCTAACTCTGTCACACCAGGGAACATAAATTCCAAAGTAGGATCTATTGGCAGGGTGCCAAACTCCTGAGCTGTCTGACCTGCCTATAGTGTCTGGATGTCTCCAGAGCCATCAGGAGCCCTGCTATTTGAGGGAATAGTTACTTTGGCTGTCAATTAGTTCCTGCTGAGATGTGCATAAGCTTAATCTCTGGAATGGCCTTCCAACTCACTTTGAAGTCTCATAGCTATATAAACTCATTGATCTTTACCCTTTCCCCTTTTTGGTCAAGGTCTTTTTCCAGTTGCATTGCTAGTTGGTGCTTGATAGTAATCTCTTGGTGCCAGGGAGACTCATCCCCGGGAGTCATGTCTCACTCTGGGGGGAAGGCAATGCAATTATATGCTCAATTTGGCTTAGAGAGAGGCTATATTTGTGCAACAAGGAGCCTCTCAGGAGGTAATGCTTAGGCACCCTATAATACTAGGCTAAGTTTCAATTTCAAAACTAAAGGTTCATAAGTACAGTCATCACCATCAAGGGCCCATCAATGGCCCATCCTCCTTCACTAGCCACTGCTCCTGTGCTCAGGGGAATCCTGTTGTCCCATTAGAGAATGTGGCAGAGCTCCCCAGGATGGGAATTCGATATTCCTTTGGTTATTGTGTGACTCTACCCACTGTGAGGATGACTCACAAGCCCTTGAACACATTCAGATGCCTTATAGGTATATCTCAGATGAACCTCCTCCTATGCATGACCTATCTCTGACACCCCACACCGATGATAACTCCCTGCCACAGTTGTAACCCTTCTGTGATCTAAAACTTCTTCAAAATTGATACCAACAAAATAATTGAATACAATTAATAGGAAAATGATATAATAATGATAGTTTAAAAAATAAAGAATAAAATGCTAAATTTTTTTAAAATTTTGAAATAAAAAAAAATTAAAAAAATTGACATTATATCTTTCATCACTGTAAGATCTGTTGTCTTGTATTTACTGTGACATTTTCTTCCATTTACTCCCCTAGTGTCTTATATTTTTTTCATTTTGTCTTCAAAGAATCTTTAGGTTACAGAAAAGTCATGTACAGAATATAGGTGTTTCCTATATACCCAACATCCCCCCCTTCCCATTTCTCCTTTTAATAAATTTTACATGTGGATAGTACATTTGTTACAATTGATGTACAAATATTGAAACATTGCTACTAACCATGGTCAAAGATTTACATTATGGTTTACATTTTGGACCGTACACTTTTATAGAATTTGATGGAGTTTGAGATGGTCTGTACCCATCATTGCAAGATCATGTAGAACAATTCCATCACCCCCAAAATGTCCTGTGTTCCATCTATTTTATTCCTCCCTCCCCCTCCCCTCAGGGCCCATAGTAACCACCAAGATTAACTCATTGAAGGACAATATTCATAGTTACTTGCAACAACATTGAGGGCTTGAAATACTGGCCTGTCTTCCCATATTAGGCACTGCCTATGCATTCAAGAGATGCCTGCCCCTCTATTTGAGATCATAGCAGGACTGCCCAGGATGGGAGTCCAACACCTTCCTTCTTATTATGGGAGTCTCCACCTACTGATACAACATACTATGACAAGATGGATGCTATACACTCCCTAGAAGCCTGTCCAGGTGCACCCTGTCCTGCTTGCCCCCCCCCCCCACATTCAACAACCTGAACCAGTAACCCTACCCTGCCAAATTTGCCAAAAGAACATTCCTAATGTAGTTTAAACCACATAGCTGCAAATCCCCTTAGTTCACCTGTTCCCTCCCCAACCTTCCCCTCAGTTCCATGGACAGTGCAACCCACCCTCCCCAGCCTACACCCCTCACAGACCAGCACTGCCCAGCCCAATAGTATCACTACACCACTGTCATGCCCATCCACTGCACAACTCCACCCTCCCACCTTATCATAAATTATGCCCCTATGGACATTGACTCATATCCTTCTTCTCACTTTCTGCCTCATGTAAACGTGTCTTCCAGACACTAGCTCTGTGAGTCTGCTCAATTTGCTTAATTTATGTCAGTGAGGTCATGTAATATTTGTCATTCTGGCTTGCTTCACTCAACATAAGGTCTTCAAGATTCATCCACGTATTCCCATGAGTTAATATTGCATTTCTTCTTACGGCTGAGTAATATTCCATTGTAGGTATATACCAAAATCTGTATATCCATTCATCTGTTGATGGACATTTGGGTTGTTTCCAACTTTTGGCAATTTTGAATAATGCCGCTACAAACATTGGCTTGCATATATCTGTTCGTGTCCCTGCTTTCAATTCTTCTGGTATATATCCAGCAGTGGGATTGCTGGATCATATGGCGGTTCTATAGTTAGCTTCCTGAGGAACCACAAAACTGTCCTCCACAATTGCTGCACCATTTTGCATATCTACCAGTAGTTGATAAGAGTTCCCATTCCTCCACATCCTCTCCAACACTTGTAGCCCTCAGATTTTTTAATAGCCGCCAGTCTAATGGGTGTAAGATGATATCTCATTGTAGCTTTGATTTGCTTTTCCCTAATAGCTAGTGATGTTGAGCATTTTTTTCAAGTGCTTTTTAACCATTTGCATTTCTTCTTTGGAGAAGTGACTATACAAATCACTTGCCCATTTTTCAAATGGGTTGTCTTTTTATTTTTGAGGTATAGGTTTTCTTTTTATATGCTGGATATTAGGCTCCTATCAGATATATGGTTACCAAATATTTTCTCCCATTGAGTAGGCTGCATTTTCACTTTCTTGACAAACACCTTTGAAGTGCAAAAGTTTTTAATTTTGAGGAGGTCCCATTTATCTATTTTTTCTTTCATTGCTCATGCTTTGGGTGTAAAGTTCATGAAACCATTTCCTAATACAAGGTCCTGTAGATACTTCCCTACATTATCTTCCAAGATCTTTATGGTCTTGGTTCTTATATTTAGATCTTTGATCCATCTTAAGTTAATTTTTGTATAAGGTGTGATGTGGTTTTCTTCTCCCATTCTTTTTGATATGGATATCCAGTTCTCCAAGCCCCATTTGTTGAAGAGGACATTCTCTCCCAGTTGAATGGGATAGGTGGCCTTGTCAAATATCAGTTAACTGTATATGTGGGGATCTATATCAGAACTCTCAATTCAGTTCCATTGGTCAGTATGTCTATCCCTGTGCCAACACTATGCAGTTTTTACCACTGTTGCTTTGTAGTATGTTTTAAAGTCAAGTAGTGCAATATTTCCAAATTCATTTTTCTTTTTCAATACACATTTGGCTTTTGGGGGCCCCTTCCCATTCCAAATAAATTTCATAATTAGCTTTTCCAATTCAGTAAAAAATCCTGTGGTAATTTTTATTGGGATTGTGTTAAATCTGTAAATCAGTTTGGGTAGGATAGACATCTTAATGATGTTTAGACTTCCTATCCATGAAGAGGGAACATTCTTCCATTTATTTGTCTTCTTTGATTTCCTTTAACAGTGTTTTGTATTTCTATGTGTGCAAGTTGTTTATATCTTTAGTTAAATTTATTTTAGGTATTTGATTCTTTTTTCTTTTTTTTTTAATTTTATAAAAGATACTTAGATTACATAAATGTTACACAAAAGATATAGGGAATCTGATATGTCCCACTCCCCACCCATCCCATACCCCACACACCCTCCCACTTGAACATCCTACATTAGTGTGGCATATTCATTGCAATTGATAAATGCATCTTGGGGCTTTGCCATTAAGCATAGACCATAGTTCACATTGTACTCTACACTCTCTCCCACACAGTTCTGCATGTCATGTGATGATATAAAAATGACCTATATCTGTCATTGTGAAATCACTCAGGACAATTCCCAACTACCAAAAAAGCCCCCGTATTACAACTGTTTTTCCTTCTCTTTGTCCCCAGAGCCTCCAGTGGCTACTGGCTCTGCATCAATGCTGTAATTTCTTCCATTGCTAGAATCACAATATGTCTATAGTAGAATACCAGTTAGTCCACTCTAGTCCATAGCTTTTCCCCCCATCCTGAGGATTCTAGGATGGTGATGTCCACTCCACCTCCAATTGAGAGGGGGCTTATATTCCATGGGAAATATGGATGGGGCTATCCTGCCTGCAGTTGTAGACTCTCTCTATTCCCTGAGATGGCTGTTGTCCATCATCATCTCCCCGTCAGTTGTCCTGGGTGAGTCTAGTGAACTGTAGAGTAGGTGTTTCCACTCTGCTGAGGTTCTGGGTCCAGCTGACACATGTATACCTACAAACTTCAGCACTAAGTATAGGTTTAAATAGAAGGGACAGATAAACCATGTGCAGGGAAGATACAATTGAGTCCAACTCTGTCACTCTCAGGAGCACACACTCCAAAGTAGGGCCCACTGGCAAGGAACCAAACTCAGGAGCTATCTGCCCTGACCATAGGACCTTTGTGTCTCCAGAGCCCTCAAGTGCCCCACTATTTGGTGTAGTATTCATTTTGTAAGTCTATGAGATACTGCTGAGATGTACATGAGCGTTACTTCTGGGATAACCTCCCGACTCACTTTGAAGTGTCTTAGCCATATAAACTCATTTGTCTTTACTTTTTCCCCCTTTTATTCGAGGTCTTTTTCCAGTTGCATTGCTATTTGGTGCTTGGTAGCAATCCCTTGGTGCCAGGGAAGCTCATACCCTGGAGTCATGTCCCACACTGGAGGGAAGGTAATGCATTCATATGCTGAGTTTGGCTTAGAGAAAGGCCACATTTGAGCAACAAGGAAGCTCTCAGGAGACAACCCTTAGGCACCCCATAACAATAGGCTAAGTTTCAATTTCAAGAGCAAAGGCTCATAAGCCTAGTCATCAATATCAAGGGCCCATCAGTGGGTCATCCTCCTTCACCAGTCACTGCCCCTGCTCTTGGGGGACTATTGCTGCTCCCTTAGAGAATGTGGCAGAGCTCTCCAGGATGGGAATTCAGTATTCCCTCAGTTATTGTGTGAGTCTCCACCCACTGTGACAATGTACCACGAACATTTGAACATTTTTACATACCTTATATGTATGCTTTTGTGAACTTCCTCCCATGCATCCCCCATCACTGACACCCCACACCAACAATCCTCCCCCACCTCAGTTCTGTGATCCAAAACTTCTTCAAAATGAAGCTATTACAATAGCCGAATACAATTAATAGGAAAATGAAACAATAATGATAAGTTTAAATATATTAAATAAAATACATAAAAATTTTTAAAAAACTAAAAATAAAATTAAAAGATTGGGATATTAAAAAAATGAAAAATATTAAAAAAATTTTTTTTTTGACATTTTGCCTTTCATCACTGCAATATCTGGTGTCCTGTCTGTACCACGGCACCTTCTCCCACTCATTCCCTAATGTCTCACTGTTTTTCATTTTGTTTCTAAAGAAGTTTTAGGTCACAGCAAAGTCACACACAGAATACAGGGGACTTTCACATACCAAACACCCTCTCCCTTTCCTCCTCCCCATATTAATACTTTTTTATATGTGGTTGGTACTTTTGTTGTTACTGATATACAACTAGTGAAACAGCTACTAAACATGGTCAATGGTTTACATTTTGGTTTACAGTTTAGATTGCACACTTTTGTAGTTTTTTGATGAAATTTAACATGGCCTGTATCCTTCATGGCAAGATCATGCAGAACACTTTCATTGCCCCCTAAACACCCCCTTTCCAATCTATTCTATTCTTTCTCCCTCCTTGGGGTCCACCGCAACCAACAGGCTTCACTCCTTGAAGGACAAGATTCATAGATATTTGCTACAATGCTGAGGGCTTGATGTATTACTGTGTCCTCCCCTATTAGGAACCACCCATGCCCTCAAGAGACACCGTTCCCTCTGTTTGAGCACATATCGGAACTCCCCAGCATGGGAGTAAAACTCCTTCCCATTCATTATGTGGGTCTTCCCCCACTGATACAGCACACTATGACAAAATGATCACTCACATATCTTTCGAAGACTGGCTCAGGTGCACCCTGTCCCAAATGTCCGCCCATCCAACACCCTAAACCAGTAACCATTCCTTGTCATATTATCAAAAGAGTTTTCTCAACATTGTAGTTTGATCCAAGTACCCACCAATCCCCATTGTTCACTTGCTCCCTCCCCCAAAACTCCCCCCAGTTCCATGGGCCATCCAACACATCCTTCCCATCCTAACCCCCTGTCAAGCTTGCACCACCCAACCCAATAGTATCCCTGCACCCCACTCATATCTCTTCACTGCACAACTACTCACTTCCACCTTATCACAGATTTCACCAGTATGGGCGTTGGATCACAACCTTCTTCTCCCTTCCTATTTCCTGTAAACCTGTCTTCCAGACTGTACCTCTCTGAGTTGGCTCAATTTGCTTAATTCATATCAGAGAGGTCATGTAGTATTTGTCCTTCAATGCCTGGCTTCCTTCATCCAACATAAGGTCCTCAAGATTCATCCATGTTATCTTGTGTGTTAGTACTGTATTCCTTCTTACAGTTGAGTAATATTCCATTGTATGTATATACCACATTTTGTTTATCCATTCATCTGTCAATGGGCATTTGGGTTGATTCCAAATTTTGGCAATAGCGAATAATGCCGTTATGAACATTGGTGTACATATATCTATTTGTGTCCTTGCTTCAGTTCTTCTGGGTATATACCCAGCAGTGGAATTGCTGGGTCATATGGCAGATCTATAGTTAGTTTTTTGAAGAATGGCCAAACTATCCTCAACTATGTCTGGATCATTCTACATACCCACCAGCAGTGGATAAGGGTTCCCCTTCCTCCACATCCTCTCCAACACTTGTAGCCCTCTGTTTTATTAATGGCCACCAGTCTAATGGGTGTAAGGTGGTATCTCATTTTAATTTTGATTTGCATTTCCCTAATAGCTAGTGATGTTGAGCATCTTTTCATGTGCTTTTTAGCCATTTGTATTTATTCTTTGGAGAAGTGTCTGTTCAAATCACTTGGCCATTTTAAAAATGGATTGTCTTTTTACTTTCAAGATATAGGGTTTCTTTATATATGTTGGATATTAGGCTCCTATCAGATATATGGTTACCAAATATTTTCTCCCATTGGGTAGGCTGTCTTTTCACTTTCTTGACAAAATCGTTTGATGTGCAAAAGGTTTTAGTTTTTGAGGCAGTCCCAATTATCTATTTTTCTTATTGCTGCTCATGCTTTTGGTGTGAAGTTCATGAAGCTATTTCTTATTACAAGGTCCTGTAGCTGTTTGCCTACATTATCTTCCAAGGTCTTTATGGTCTTGGCCCTTATATTTAGATCTTTGCTCTATTTTGAGTTGATTTTTGTATAAGGTATGAGATGGTGTTCCTTTCTCATTCTTTTGGCTATAGATATCCAGTTCTCCAAGCACCATTTGTTGAAGAGGTCATTCTCTCCCAGTTGAATGGGCTTGGTGGCCTTGTCAAATATCAGATGACTGTATATGTGAGAATGAATATCAGAACTCTCAGTTCAGTTACATTGTTCGGTACGTCTATCCTGGTGCCAATACCATGCATTTTTGACCACTGTAGCTTTGTAGTATGTTTTAAAGTCAAGTAGTGTGATTTCTCCAATTTCATTTTTCTTTTTCAATATGTTTTTGGCTATTCAGGGCCTCTTGCCCTTCCAAATAAATTTCATAGTTAATTTTTCCATTTCAGTAAAAAATGCTGTGTTTATTTTTATTGGGATTGCATTAAATCTTTATATTAATTTGGGTAGGACAGACATCTTAATGATATTTAGTCTTCCTCCATGAACAGGGAATATTCTTCCATTTATTTCATTTTTCTTTGATTTCCTTTAACAGTGCTGTGTTGTTTTCTGTGTATACATCTTTAGTTAAATTTATTCCTAGGTATTTGATTTTTAAATTACTAATGTAAATGGTATTTTTTTCTTGATTTCCTCCTCAGATTGCTCATTATTGGTGTATAGAAATGCTACTGAGCTTTCCATGTTACTCTTATAATCTGCCAATTTACTGAACTCATTTATAAGTTCTAGAGGCTTTGTTGTACATTTCTCAGGGCTTTCTATGTATAGCATCATGTTGTCTGAAAATAGTAAAGTTTTTACTTCTTCCTTTCCAATTTGGATGCCTTTTATATCTGTTTTTCTTGCCTCGGGTCTCAACCAAGTACTTCTAAGACAATGTTAAATAGGAGCAGTGATAGAGGGCATCCTTGCCTTGTTCCCGATCATAAAGGGAAAGATTTCAGGATTTCACCATTGAAGATGATGTTAGCTGTGGGTTTTTAATATATGCCCTATCATGTTCAGAAAGTTTCCTTCTATTCCTATCTTTTGCAGTGGTTTTATCAGGAAAGGGTGCTGTATTTTGCTGAATGCTTTTTCTGCATCTATAGAGATGATCATGTGATTTTTTTTCTTTCAATCTGTTTATGTGGTGTATTACATTGAGTGATTTTCTTATGTTGAGCCATTCTTGCATACTCAGTATGAAATCCACTTGGTCATGGTGTATAATTCGTTTGATGTGTTGTTGAATATGATTGGCAAGTATTTTGTTGAGGATTTTAGCATCTAGGTTCTTTAGAGTGATTATTCTGTAGTTTTCCTTTCTTGTAGCATCTTTGCTTGGCTTTGGTATTAGGGTAATGTTGGCATCAAAGAAGGGGTTAAGCAATATTCCTTCTACTTCTATTTTCTGGAAGAGTGTAAGCAGGATTGATGTTAGTTCTTTCCAGAATATTTGGTAGAATTCACCTCTGAAACCATCTGGTCCTGGGCTCTTCTTAGTTGGAAGGTTTTTGATGACTGAGTCTATCTCTTTTCTTGTGATTGGTATGTTGAGCTCATCAGTTTCTTCTTTGGTCAATGTGGGTTGCTTGTGTGTTTCTAGGAATTTGTCCATTTCCTCTAAATTATACTTCTTGTTGGAATATAATTTTTCAAAGTATCCTCTTATGATACTTTTTATTTCTGTGGGATCGCTGTTGATATCTCATTCCCCATTTCTTGTTTTGTGTATTTGCAACTTCTCTCATTTTTTCTTTGTTAGTCTGGCTAAGGGTTTTTCAATTTTATTGATCTTCTCGAAGAACCAGCTTTTGGTTTTGTTTACTTTTTCTAGTGCTTTCTCATTTTCTATTTCAATTAGTTCTGCTCTAATCTTTGTTCTTTCTTTCTTTCTACTTCCTTTGGGGTTAGTTTGTTGGTCTTTTTCTAATTCTTCCAGGTGTGCAGTTATGGCTAGGAATTTCCTTCTCAGTACAGCTTTTGCTGCATCCCATAGGTTTTCATATGCTGTGTTGTTATTTTCATTCATTTCAAGGTAGTTACTGTTTTCTTTTGAGATTTCCCCCTTGCCCATTGTTTGTCTAAGAGTGTGTTCAACTTCCATATCTCTGGGCCTAATCTGGTTCTCTGGCCCTTACTTATTTCCAATTTCATTCCTCTGTGGTCAGAGAAGTTACTTTGTATAATCTCAGTCTTTCTGAATTCATTGAGATTTTTTCTATGGCCTGGCATTTGGTCTATTTTGGAGTATGATCCATGTGCACTCTAGAAGAATGTATATCCCATTGTATTTGGGTGTAGTGTTCTATATATGTCTATTAGATCCAGATCCTCTAATGTATTAATCAAAGTCTATGTTTCTTTATTGATCTCTGTTGAGATGTTCTGTCTAATGGTGATAATGGTGTAGTAAAGTCCCCCAATATAATTGTAGAGGCATCTATTTCTCCAATTAGTTTGGAGAAATATATTTTCTTCATATATTTTGAGGGGCCCTTGTTAGGTGCCTAAATGTTTGTGATTGTTCTTTCTTCTTTAAAGATTACCCCTTTCACTAATTTATAGTGCCCATCTTTGCCTCTTACAATAGTTTTGCATTTAAAGTTTGTTTTGACTGATATTAGTATAGCTATTCCCACCTTTTAAAAGTTATTGTTTGCTTGTAAGTTTGTTTTCCAGCCATTCACTTTCAGCCTCCTTGAATCCCTGTGTCTAAGGTGGGTTTCCTGTAGACAACCTAGAGATGGGTTAAATTTCCTTATCCATTCTGCAAATCTGTGTCTCTTGACTGGTGAGTTTAATCCATTAACATTCAGTGTTATTACTCTCAAGGAATTACTTACATTAACCATATTTTCTTTGGGTTTTTGTATGTCATATTATGTTTTTATTTCTTTTTGTCTTTTTAGTTGTTCTTACACTCTCCTCCAACTCTCTTTCTTCTGTTTTTTTTCCCTTTCAACCTGCAGAACTTCCTTTAGTATTTCTTGAAGGGTAGTTTTCTTATTGACATATTCTGTTAATTTCTGTTTATCTCTGAATATTTGAACTCTCCATCACTTTTGAATGCCAGCTTTGGTGGAAAGAAAATTCTTGGCTGGAAGTTTTTTTCTTTTAGTACCTTAACTATGTCATACCACTGCCTTCTTGTTTTCATGGTTTCAGATGAGACATTAGCACTTAATCTTATTGAGTTTCCCTTGTACGGGATGGTTCTCTTTTCTCTTGCTGCTTTCAGTATTTTCTCTTTGTATTGTGCTTTGGACAATTTGATGAGTATATGTCTTGGAGTAGGACTGTTGGGATTTATACTGTTTGGGGTGTGCTGCACTTCCTGGACATGTACATCCATGTCTCTCAATAGAGTTGGGAAATTTTCAGTCATTATTTCCTCCTACAATTTTTCTGTCCCCTTTCCTTTTTCTTCTCCCTCTGAGATGCCTATAATGCATATATTTGTGCATTTTGTGTTGTAATTCAAATCCTTAAGTCCTTGCTGGATTTTTTTCTATCTTTGTATCTACCTGTTCTACTATATTTTTTATTTCAGATGTACTGTCTTCCACATCACTAATTATTTCCTCTGCCTGTTCAAATTTACTGTTATGTCTTCCAGTGTCTTTTTGATTTCTTGGATTGTGCCATTCATCACCATCATACCTGTTATCTTTTTATTTATGTTTATAATTTCTTCAGTATGTTCTCCCAATGTCTTAATATCCTTAACCTCTTCCTTCACTTCATTAATTTAGTCCATGATATTTGTTTGTACAGCTTTGATTAGTTGTTCAATGTTCTGCATCTCTTCCTGTTTTTAGTTTGTTCATTGGACTGGGCCATGTATTCCTGTTTCTTAGTGTGGTTTGACATTTTTTTTTGCTGTCTGGTCATTTTTTTAACTTGATGAGCTTATTCAGTTGATTAGCTTCTCTCTTACTATAGGGTTTTATTTAATTGTTGTTTGCACGTGTGTGTGTTAAGTTTTCTCTTTGACACTTTGTCTTCTTATTCTATTTTGTTGTTGTTGTCTATGTTCCCTTTAAGGAAAAAATTAGGTCCAGAGATAGTGAAAGAGGTTAGAAAACTAAAAGGATAATAGTAATAACAATAGTAAGAGTTAGAAGAGGAACTATATAAGACTTTGGAAAATGAATAACCCATGTAAGCAGTGTAATAGGAATAAAAAGTAGGTTACCAAAAATGAAATGGGAAACCAAATAGAGAAAAATATATAGAATAAATTAAAAGGCCAGAATGATGAAGAGAGAGGGAAAGAGAAAAGAAAAAGACAAAAAAAAGTTAATAAAAGAAAGAAAACAGTATGGATGAGATAGAAATCAAAACTAGAAAAATTGAGGCCTAAACAAAGAGGTGAAATGTAAGAACAACAAAAGAAATCAGAAGATTGAATGATGAAGGAAGGAAAAGAGATAGTGTTGGTAGACAAAATCGGTATACACATAAAAGGGGAAATCAAGGAAGAGGAAACACAACAACCAAGAATAAAGCCAGCAGCACTTTGAGGAATTTCTCTCTTTTTCCAACTCCCTCCAGATCGATGCCCTGAAGCCTCTTACTCTGTGGGTTCCCAAAACAGCTCACTCGGGCATGATCTTGCCCCCACACAGCTGTTTTTTTTTGCGAGAGAGGTCTATGTTCCTTTGAAAGAAAAAAAAAATAGTACCCGAGAAAAGGAAAGAGATAGAAAGACAAAAAGAATAATAGCAATGATAATAGTAAAAGGTAGGAGATCAACCGTTAAAGACCTAAGAAAATAAAAATTAACACAAGTAAGAAGCACAGAGGATTATGATTAAGAACGTGGAATAGAAACAATAAAAGAAGAAACAGAATAGAGAAAATAATATATAGAATGAATTAAAAGGCTGGAATGGTGAGAAGAGGGGAAAAGAAAAGAGAAAAGAGAGAAAGGAAAAAGTTAAATAAAGAAAGTAAACAGAAAAAACGAGAGAGGGAGAAATACAAACAAGAAAAATTGGAGAGCAAATAAAAGAGGTGGAATGAAAGAATAATAGTGGAAAACAAAAGATATAAAGATGAAGGGGTGAAAAGAAATAGCATAGGTATAATAGATCAGTAACCAAAGAAAAAAAAGAGAAAAAAAAAATAAACAAGCAGAGAAACAAAGGAAGGGAATACAAAAACAAGCAAGAAACAAGACAGCAGCGACTCACTTTTTTTTAAAAAAAGGAGACAGTAGAAAAAATAAATAAACAAGGAAAAACAGCCTTCTCTCTTAGACCCTTAAGGATCTTTTCAGGCTGCTGGTGTTCCTCAATCACTCACCCTGCAGCCTGTTCTCTGTAGGTTTTGAACTGGGTTTTTGTGAGTAAAGTAAGGGAAATAAAAGAAAAGGATTTTTTTTTTTTTTGGAAAAAAAAAAAAAGATCCAAGAAAAGCTAATACAAAAAAAATGTCCATATGTTCCCCATCATAAAGTTTCAGCTGGATTCCTGATAACTTGGCCAATCACTTCTCAAGGAAGAGCCAGGGGTCAAATCAGGGAGCTCATATACGCCAGGCAGGAATTCTTCCACTGAACTATTCTGCCTCCTGGGCTTAATTAGCCTTTCAGCTGGCTATCCGCCCCTTTTCCCTCCAGCAGGTTAGATCCCCTGCAGTCAACTGGAGTGGTGCTGATCGCCGCCTGTCTGCTTCCTCACTGATCCTATTCCTCTCTTTACCTAGGTGGCTGGGCATGACCACCAGCCTGAGGCAATCCCCCTCCCCTCTCCCTGTCGAGTAGGGGTCCCTTCCAATATTCGGGGGGGGGGGGGCTCAGCTGGCTAAACTCCCTGCAAAGAAATTCCTCTCCACCCTCCCAGACCCCTCTTCCTCACAAGGAATCTGCTGTCACACTCCCGTTTGGAGCAGGGGGCTAGGGTCTCCACCTAGTTTGTCTACCTTGAGGGCTGGGTATGTGTGCGCCTTCTAGCCACGGAGGAAGGTAACTAACGATTATTCCTGGCTTCCCTACCTGTCCAGTACCCTCCTAGATGATTCAGAGCACCTTCCCATGGAAGTAGACGTCTGTTCTTCTTTTAGTTAGATACATTTGCCTGGAGTTTTACTCTCTCTTAATATCTCCGGGGTGGGGTAGGGGAGCCCTTCCACCAGCTGTGAGGTTTAATAACTCACAATTACTTGTTTTGGCTTCTTTGTGTCTCTGACCCTCACTCTTCTGGGAGTTGGTAAGCAGTGTCTTGGTTTGCTGTGCCCCAAAGCAGGTCCTCACAGCAGCCTCTGGCTTTTTCTTTTTTGTTTTAGGGAGAGCTAAGCTTTATCTGTCTAACCTGTCAGCCATGTTCCCACAATCCCCTAACAGCTTTATTCTTGATTGCCAAAAACTAGAAGCAACCAATACATCCTTCCATAGGGAAATGGATAATCGAATTCTAGTTCATCCATACAAAAGAATATTATTCAGAGATAAAAAGAAATGAGCTGGGATGGTCATTTCCCATCGTTGTCTCCTCAGAGGGCCTGCATCTGCAGGCAGGATCATCCCACCCACCATATCCATGGGATATAAGCCTTCTCTCACTTGGAGTTGGAGTGGACATCACCATCCCAGTCGCCTCTGGATTGGGGGAAGAACTATGGACTAGAGTGGACTTGATGGTATTCTCTTGCTCACATATGGTGATTCTTGCAATGCAAGAAATTATAACAATGAGGTGGAGCCAGTGGCCACTTGACAGTTTTTGGGTAGGGAGGGGATGAGCAGTTGAAATACAGGGGCTTCTTTGGGAGTTGGAGGTTGTCCTGAGTACTGTTGTGGCAATGGATGTAGGCCATTTTAAATCAGCACACACCACTCAGAACTGAGTGGGAGAGAGTGTGGTCTACAGTGTGAACTGTGGTCTATGGTTGGTGGCAAGGCTCCAGGATGTGTAAGTTCATTGAGGTTGGTGGGCCACACTGTGGGAGATGTTTGTGTGGGATGTGGTGGGAGGTGTGGGAGGTGGGCAACATGGGAATCCCAGTGGGTTCCGTGTAATATTTTAGGTAATCTAAGCACCTCTTAAAATATATATGTGTATATATATATATATATAAATAACATTTTTGTAAGCAAATACACATATATGCATATATATTTATATATCATTTTGCAAATGTTTGTATGTATTGTGAGAATTTTGATTTTTACTCATAATAAAAAAAAAAAAAGAAAAAAAAATTTAACAAAAAAAAAAAAAAAAAAAAAAGAAATGAGCTATTGAGCCACAAAAAAACATGAAGGAAACTTAAATGCATATTGCTAAGTGAAAGATGCCAGTCTGAAAAGTCTACATACTGCATGATCCAACTTTATGACATTCTGGAAAAGTAAAATGTATAGAGACAATCAAAAGTTCAGTGGTTGCCATGGGTTCATGAGGATGAGTAAATGGAACATGGGGCATTTTTAGGGTAGTGAGACTATTCTGTTTGATACTGTAATGGTAGATATATGTCATATGCATTTGTCAAAACACATAGGGCTGTACAACACAAAGAATGAACCTTAATGTAAGCTATAGACTTTAGTTACTAAAAACGTACCAATATTGGTTCATCAATTGAAATCAATGTACTACATTAATGCAAGATGTTAAGAATAAGAGAAACTGTGCAGATGGGGTAATGTGGGAACTCTGTAATATTTGTTCAGTTTTTCTGTAAATTTAAAAATAAAGTTCTAAAAAATTAATAAAAATGAAGTTAAGGATGGATTTTGGAATACATATAGCAACCATTAAAAATATTATACACAATAGGTAAATTAAAATATAAATCTATAAAATGTTTGAATAACTTAAAATAAAACAGGAAATAGGAAATAGAATGAAAAACAGAAGAAATAGAAGGTAAGTAATAAAATGGCCAGCTTCAATCCTAATTTATGAAAAATTACATTAAATACCAATGGCATGAACACACCAATTTAAAAAACTGAGCGGGAAGCGGCTGTGGCTCAATCAGTAGGGCTCCCGTTTACCATATGGGAGGCCCCGGGTTCGGTTCCCGGGGCCTCCTGGTGAAAGCAAGCCCGCCCACACGGCGTGGTTAGCTGACCCAGCGAGCACAAGCAGCAAGGGGGGGATAAATGAATAAATAAATAAAATCTTTAAAAAAAACAAAACAAAACAAAACTGAGCAACAATAGGCAATGTGGGAAATACAGAATGTACAGACAGCTTGGCTTCTGCATCCTAGTCTTCAACGTTCACAGTCTAATTTAGAAGGCACAACCCCCAAACCAGAGAAAATGATAAGTGAACTTCATACTTACAATGCTTCATCCACCTTGAGGACATTTTTTACTTCCCTGAACACACTAAAATAATTTTTGGCTCAGGGCCTATGTACTTGCTATTCTTTATGTCTGGAATACTCTTTTCATGGCTGATTTTTATCTTTTAGGGATGAGTTAAATGTCACCTCCTCAAAGAAGCCTGCTCTGACTAACCCATGTAAAATAGCTAGCTTGCTTCTCCATCACTCTCTATTCCCTTGTCTTGCTTTATGCTTCTTCATAGGCCTTATCACTATCTGAAATTATCTTGCTTACTTGATCATTTATTTCTTTATTATCTCTGCCATTAGAATTTCAGGTTCATTAAGACAGGGGACCGTGTCTGTTTTGTTTACTGTTGTATTCCCAGTTTGTAGTAAGTGTTTAATAAATATCTATTGAGTTAATGAACACACATTTAAAAGGACATATTAAAAACATATTGAAAGGACACATTATATCAACATAAAGATAAACATGTATATGGAGCTTGGAATTTATTTCTGAAATGCTTGGGGTTAACTGGGGATGTCTTCTTAAAGGAGGTAAACATTGTTAAAGATTTTGAAATTGAGGAGTTATGTGGACTTGCAGAGATGAGGGATAGCACATTTCAGACAATGGCAGTTACACAGGCATACAGATTAAAGATGTAAATATAGCTTACCAGGATTGTCCCAATTGGACCACATCTAAGATTCAAATACAACTGACAGGCGGAGTTAAGTGATACCTAGTATTCAAATACATCTGGCAGGTGGGGTTAAGTGACACTTTCTTCACCACTCTCTACACACAAGTCCATTGCACCAACTGATTTGCACTGGTACTCAAAATCTTCTGGATATAGTACACAAGCCTTGTCTCCTCTGTGATTTCTGATGAATGGGTGGAGAAGCACAGTTGAAGATAGGTTTCTGAATAGATTGCAGGGCTCCTGGGAAAGAATTCACCAAAAAGCTAGAAGGAGCCAAGCACAATATGTCAGATTTAGCAAAAGGGGCTGAGGGAAGGCAGAGTTCCCAATTATGGGATGGTTGTTGTTACCTAAATCCATCTCAGCCCAACTCTGCCAACCAGGCAAATATGTGCCCCAAGATATAAGACCTATAAGAGCTCACTGTGAGTATAAAAGCTGAAATTGCTGACTAAACTTTGTAACACCTCAGGACCCAAATAGTCATGCTATGAGACGTAATGCAGAAGGGAAGAATATATGCCCCTTCTAACTTTGCAGCTAGAAGTAGATGTCCCACTGCTCCATGAGTATTGAGCACATCAATAGTCAGGACAATCAGGGGGTACAGAAGTTTGGCAAATCAACAGCAAGGCTTGGGAGTCTGTGGTACAGTATCAACATCAATAGAGGTGGTCTGGCTAATTCAGGGCTCGTTAAAGATAACCCCTGAGGACTCCCCTAAATACTATGGTAAGATCTTTGTGAGTAGGATGCCTTGAAATTACTGTGTGGGCAACTAGGGGCTGGAGAACCAGGGTTGGTTGGTTATAGCCATAAGTCAGCAGGCTAGCACAATGAAATGTGATACAAAAATAACCTTCACACTAGAGTGACTATGCTATTATTTTCTCTTTGGCAACAGCAGTTGTTTACATGTTTGCATTAATTGTTTACTAATATTAAAAACCTACTAATTAAAATGACAAACTCACATAGACAAGTCAATGAAAATCTTCTTTGGCTAATCAATTTCTTTCTCAATGCAAGTTACTACCTGTTTCTAGCTGGGAAGATTTAGTGAACACATTAATCATCAGTTCCAGGCCCAAAATGGCACATCACAATAAGAGTCCTAGAATCACATGCAAGGGAAGGTACATCAAAATGTGATAAATGTATCACCAAATACCATGAGCCAGGCACCATTCTAAGTATTTAATGAAATAACACATCCAATCCTCCCCAAATCCCCATTGTAATAGTACTTATTATCCCTATTTTGCAGTTGACCAAATTAAGGCTTGGAAAGTTTACATAGTGAATAGAAGACTTTTAACCCAGGAAGTCTGACATCAGAGCTAGAATTCTTAACTTTGGATGCTTTCTGTGTTCATCTAATGCTTGCATCCCATCCCTGGCTTCCTAGTGTCCTCCAGAGTGGTACTCCACCAGGGCTTATCCTTCTAGGCAATGCCCCATACAGCATGGAAAATGGGCTAAATAAAATTGTGCCTGTTCATGAACTTGTCTGTCCAACCCACTCTTTCCATGGCCAAGTAAGTAGATAGTTTTATTGGAAATCTATGCCCTTTCACCCTAAATGAATGGATGGGCAGCATGATAATTCTCCCAATACCAGTTAAGGTACTTAGTCTGGCTCATAACACAAAAGTGCCATGTCTCACATCTGGATATGTTCCCCATGACTGCTGTTAGTCAGATATTTATTTTAACTTGGTTGTCCAGGATGGAGATGGCTCTTGCCAAGTCATCCACATTCTCTACTCTAGTTCAAGACACAGTCTGACAAGAAAGTTGGCCATAAACAGTGAATAAATCTTGAGAATACATTTTAAACAATTCTTAAACTATTTATTCTATTTCTCCTGTTTTATATAATTTTATATCTCACACCTGAAAATCTAACCATTCTTCCTTTTCTTTTTTTGTATAGATAGACCTAACTCAGAATCCTAGCTCTGCCATTTCCTAGCTACATGTGTGTCTTTTTGCAAGTTACATAACCTCACTGTGACTCAGTTTCTTTGGTCTAAATTGAGTACACAGATGTCCCTTCACAGTGTATTTAGTAAGGAAAAAATGAGCATACATGTGAAAACACTTGGCAAAAAAGATGCAAAATATTATGCTATTATTTCATTATAAATTGTGTAAATTACCCAAAGGACAAACAATTGAATAAAAAAATGACAATAAAAACATAATATAAATCCAAGGAGACAGGATTTTTGATGGATTACAGTTGTCTATACTACAACCTTCCACGAGTCAGTATTAACGATCTATACAATCTGTCATTCTACTGGCACTCCAAAAACAGCCAAGTTTCAACCAATCTGCAAGCGCTGCACGAGCAATTTCAATCCTCATAATATCAGTTCCTAGGATCTACCATTTTAACCAGTGTCTAAACTAAATTCCCAGGTTTCTTTAGAAACAGTGTCTAAGGCTAAGTTAGTGTCTGTATTTTCAGAAAGCAGGTTCAAATGCCAATTAAAATAGATCATAGGGAGCCATTAGTGGCCCATTTAGCTCTTCCACAATGCCTTAAAACATGTTAGTCTTTCTCTCACGTTCAGATATTCTGGAATACCAGAGTGCAGATTAGCACATAGAAATATGCTTCCAAAAAAGGAAATTCAAAATGAGAATGTACAGAAAGAAATTGAATCCACCAGACAAATTCTCAGCAATAAAATTAACATATGTTGCATTCGCAAGAAGAAAAAACCAACACTCTCCCCCAAATACCCATATTTTAAATTAAATTCTTATTAAATATTGAGATCAGTTGAATTCCCATCAATAATACACATGTCCTGCAATATTGTAATCATACATATTTCATTAACTACATATCCGTAGCTTTCTAATAACATTTACATTTAGACTTCCTGTCATTGGGGCTTACATTAGCATATAGGCACTTGGAGTCCATGGGGAAGGAAAGGAAAAATATTATAACCAAAATGTACTTTCACTATCACTGTCAGCAGGAATTTTAGCTTGACATACATAATTGAAAAGCAATGCTGCCCTGAAATACTGCATTAGACAAGGAAAAATGCACTGGCAGATGCAGAAGAGAGGGGGAAAAAAGCATAACATAGTGTTTATTACAAGTAATTATAGGTTTTCAATGTTTTCTAATCTATTAGTTATCATTTCAACAAACTCCTTGTCTTCGATTGCATAGAAGAAAGACCGCTGACATTTGCTTCTTCAAAATACTCATCATCTGGTAGAATGTTGAAATCTAGAGCACAGACACAGTAAGAGGCATAGACAGGTATCTGTCAAGTTACAAACCAATGACTTACAATATTTGCAATTTACTCGCTTAATTTCTGACACTTGCCTTTCAAGTCATCTCTTTGATTTGAACTTATACGGCAGGCATTTAACCTTAACCTTTATTTCTTTGTCAAGCATTCTTCAGGTTATGCCTGTCTTAACTTGACCAAGTATAACATGGCAAGGTCACTGTGAAATGTCGGTGACAAAATAGATTTGCAAAAGCAAAACCAGGGATAGGATGGAATGTGTCTGATTGGAGAACATGAGTAGGTTGCCATGATGTATCCTCTGAGTCAAAGAGAATTGGAAGCAGAACTTGGATCAAGTGTAGAGTCCTCCCAGCAGGGGATGGCGTATCCCAGTGGGTAAATATGAGAATCAACATTCATGGGCAAAACTGAGGCCTAAACTAGCAAAAATTAACAGGGATGAAAGGCCTGAGAAGTAGAGTGGGTACAGACAAATCTTTATGGACAGCATTTCCTTGTTATTAGGCACCTTTTGAAGGCAAAAGACCCCAATCCTTCAAATATGGTTTTATCAGTATTAAGAAGACAAACCTCTGTGCACATTAAGCTCTTCTCATGATGGCTGGCATGTAATAAGTGCTTAGACCTTTTCTAAATAGTGTGATAAAATACAATTCCACAATATTTTATTTGCAATTCCAAAATGCAATTAATTTGTAACTAACGGTGGCAAATCTGACATGAACAATTGTGAGGTTATTAAATACTTTATTTATCCTACTTGGAGTGAATATTTATACATTTTGCTGCAGAAATATTACTATGGTTGATTATGAAGCACTGCCCCATACTCCACTGAGGATATTATAAAATCTATGATACATTGTATTACCATCCTAAAATCTGAAAAATTCTTAATTCCAAAACAAACTGGTCCCAAGAATCAGATAAGGGATGGTGGACCTGTATTAAAATCAGTTGTCTCTGAGTGTTGAAATCATATATTTTGTTTCTTTTCATTTTTCTGTATTTATTTTCAATAATTCTAATACAGTACATATATTATTTTTATAATTATAAAAATTTTTAACAAAATAATTGTATATTATATATTATTTTATTTAACATGGGTTATCTAAATACAGGTTATAAACCCTTATTCTCTTAGCAGTGAACCCCTTACATACACTTGAAAAAATAAAACATAGTTCTTTAAAAATTATAATATAAATAAGGATTTTCATCAATAGACTTTCATCCACTTTAATTATTACAAATGAGGATGGGGTGTTGTGCCTGATTTTTGTCCCCCCAAGTCATTTGTTTCTTTTAAAGAATAATTGAAGCCAGCATGCTTGTTTTAGAGGGAATTCATGTATTGGGTGGCAATGCTTTTGAAACTTTTTTGCCAAGGCAGAGGTACCCAAGAAGCCTAAGAAAATAGTCCATGTCTGCTTGGTTCTTCATTAGCTTTGCATTGTATCCTAGGGCCTGGCAAGAGTGAGTAAATGAATGAAAAATGAATAAACTAATGATCAATTTTCTTTTATAGAACATTATCTAAAAACAATCCAGCTTGCAATACTTTAAGGAACATAGAAACATCTCACAAAAACACACCCACCCACCTTATTTGCATGTCTCTCTGGCAGTTAATCAGTAACTCCTGGAAACTAGATTTTGCTCAGAGGTCAACTTAGTATTTGCCTTATAGCCTGGGGTTTTCAAGCAGAAATGATGAGGAACATATGGGCAAGGAAAAAACAATGCCTTGAATCTTTGTACACTAGTTGCTGTAGCCAAGTCCAGCCTTATAGATTATAAACCTAAAGTAGAGTCACTGGACTGAGCCTGGCCTCCCTGGGAGAGGTGTGGGTGAATGTTTAAACTTTGC